>VWZP01005528.1:713917-1019170 GCA_013396995.1 Dicaeum eximium
CGCCCCGGCCCGCTCTCACGCCCCCCCCACCCACCCCCGGTCCGCTTCCTCGGCCCGGCCCGCTCCCACGGCCCGGCCCGCTCCCGCTCGCACCTCGCCGCCAGCCTCCGCCGCGCTCCTCGCTCTGTGTCGCAACAGTTCGGAGCGCGGGTTTTCTGTCGGCTTTGGTGTTTCTGTCTCGCTTGCTCTCTCTCTCTCACTCCTTTTTTCCCCCCCTTTTCCCTTCCCTTTCCCTCCCTTCCCCTCCCCCGGAATGATTTTCCCCTTCCCCCTCCCCAAACGGGGAGGGAAACAAATTGTTTTTAACGACCACCAAATGCGCAGAGCCGGCGCCCGGAGGCACAGCCGCCGCGCAGCCACTCACGCTGTCGGCACTGCCGCTCCCCATCCCCGGGGGGAGTCACCGCTGGCGAGGGGACCCCAGCAGCCCCAGGCAGGGCACGGGCTCCGCCCGGGCAGAGCGGCGTCGAGGAGCGCTGCGTGGAGGGGCGGTAGGAGTCCGACCAGGGGCATCTGAGGGTACGGCAGAGCACGGCTGGGCAGTTCACCGTCTGCATGGGGGAGCCTCCCGGGGAAGGCGGCTGAGGACAGCGGCTGGTGTCACGCTGACCGCGGGAGAAACCCCCGTCGGAGGCGCCAGGCGTAGCCACAGCCCCGTGGCACTCATTAACACAGGTGTTTAATGATGCCATGCCAGGAACCATCTCCCACCACGCTTCACCGTCTTGTGTGCCGTGTGTCCCCCCTACCCCGCGCCCAAGGGCTGTAAATCAGCCCGCAGCCCAAGCCGGGAGTCAGCCCGCCTCCTTTAGCATCGTCAGCGCGGCCCGCACGCTCCCGCACAGACACGATGCTCAGCTGCCGGCGGTGTCTCCGGGCGCTCCCGGCCCGCTCCCGGCCCGCTCCCACGGCTGTGCCCCGTTCCCCCGGCCCCGCCGCCCCACACCCCCTGCACCCCGCAGCCCTGCGGAGCAGCAGCCCGGCCCCGCCGGGTTTAACGTTTTGGCTTTCTGTGCGCAGACACGAAGAAGATGGCCACAGTCAATATTTACAAGGATGTAATTCAGACGTTGTTTGACCGCCGCGGGTGAACGGGAGCAGCCGTCTGCGCCTGCGGGCCCGGCGGGACGTGCGCGGCGCGGATCCCTCGTGCGGGCACCGGCCGCGGCCCCACGCTCTCCGTGGCACCTCCCTACCCCCGTCCTTGTAAGCGTGACCCCAAAGTACCTGAGCCTGCACACCGCTACCGCTTGTATCCCCCCGCCCCTGCCATCGCCCCGACCCCGTTCCCTCCCGTTTTCCTGGGCCGCGGAGGGTACGCGGTTCTCCGCTGGCTTGGCGCTGGAGCGGTGGGGACGGAGGGAGCAACATGCTGCGGTCCGAGGACCCCCGCCCGCCGCCCCCCAGGGCTCAGCCGCCGTGGGTCCTTCCCGGGGCTCCCCCCCATCCCCGCACCCCGCCCTCACCGGTGCGTGACGTCACGGTCGCTCTCCGTGGCGTCACACAGCCACACGCACTGGGGAAAGGGTTCCTGGAAGAGGGGCAGCTGGCCATAAGGATTCACCGACCCGACTATAATTTCTCCATTTGCTGACGGTAAGTAGGGAAGAGGTTGGGGAAGGGCAATGCACCGAAGACGCCCCAATGTCCAGGGAGAAAAATTACTGTCCCCAGAGTGGGAGGAAAAGACACGAACAACTTGCTGCCAGTCCCCTGCCGAGAAAACAGAAGGTAGAAAAATATAAATAACCACGTCAGTGCTCCTGTGCAGGCTGTGCATCCTACACTTCCACAGACTTTTTGGGCAAAGCCCTGGTAAGGCTGCCCCTGAGGGCATGACTTGACCAGAGCATTCAGGAACCAGCTGGGGGAGAAGTGGGCATAGGGGAGCAGTGTGGGACAAATGCCTCCTGGTAGACTGTGCTAACATGCTGATTAGTAGCTCTCTGCAAAACAGGCAGCTCTGATCATTGCCATGCCCAGATGAACTGCTTATAACATGGGAAGTATTGTTAAAATTATGTCACAGCAAAAGGAGTCTTAGAAAGCGACAGGTTTGACCAAAACCAAGCTCCCCCGGAAAGGTGATCTCAGTCGTTTGCAGTCTCAGACAATTGTTTGCTCTGTTGTCATCCCAACCCTCACTCTGTTGTCTCCAAACCCCTTTAGCACGGCAGGGGTGATCCTCTCTGCTAGGTCAGGCACAGGTTCTGGTCCCCAGAGCCTGAGAGGAGGTGCAGATGGGGCATGGCACGCTTCTTTGGGCCCTGCAGGCTGAGGCAGGCTCTGGAGCAGTGAGCATCCATGAGCATCCATGCACTGGAAGGGTACTGAGCAAGTGCCCTTGGAAGAGCCTTCCCTCTGCCTGCCCACCATGATGGAATGGATGCTCATTCCCTGTGTGGTGGCTCAGGAGGATCTGGAAAGGCAAAAATATTCCTTCCCTGTGTTTACTGATGATGGTGCTGTTTGGGTATGGGCTTGGAGGATCATTGCCCTTGCACGGTATGTGGCTGTCCCCAAGGACAAGCGTGGTCCCCAGGAGCGGTGGAATTGTGCACTGCTCACCTGCCTGCCTGTCCAGAGCTGGGCAGGGCACGGGCAGCCAGGGCAGCAGGTCGCTGAGGGCCTGGCAGATCCCACGCCCACACCCAGAATAAGTCACCGCAGCAAGAGCTGAGGGCAGAACTCACCATTTGGAAAGCAGCTCTGGAGAAAAACAAAAGTGTGTGTGGGGCAGGCATTACCGAACGTGGTGAGGCAGTGGCCGGAGCAGTTGGCACTGCGGCGCCTCACAAGCCTCTAAAGCAGTGAGATCTCCCAAATCATCACATGTAAATCTCACACACGCCCGCCCCCTCCATATTTCATTACATAGATCACAGTTGGAAAGCTTAAATGAAAACAGTGTTTCTATTTCCAGAGCTTGTTTAACATCGTGAATGTGATACAAACTGTGGGCTTCATGTTTTTAATTAAGGTTGCTTACCCTTCCATGCACAGAAAAAGGAGTCAATGGTTGCTGGCCGCATACCGCAGCCTGCAGCCGCCTCCCTCGAGGGTGCAGCACTGATGGGAGCTCTGTGGCTCCCCTGCATCCCACAGTGGGACAGGAGCCTGGGGCACAGCAGGGCTTCAGGCACCTGCCAGGCCAGAGCTGCAAAAAACTTCTTGCTGTTCTTTGCAAGAATTAATAAACACACTCTTTGCGACACCCCTCTATTGGCCGTGCTTCTGTGCCAGCTCCAGACAGCTGGCAGGCCAGGCTGGCATGCCAAAAAGGGGCAGCAAGGCACATTTCCAAGGAACATCGTGCAGAAAGAGCCTAAAAGTGGTTCTTTGGGTCCTAACTGGAGGAGCCAGGGAAAAAATCAACTGTACTGTCAAGCTGAGAGGAGAATTTGCTCCTGAGGCTGCAAGTGATGGAGCTCCTGAGTGCCAGCCCCACTCCAGCCCTTGGAGAGGCTGCAGCCCCAGCCCTGCTGCCTGGGGTGGGCAGCCATGCCACAGAGCTCAGATGGCACCACTGGGGCTGCCTGTGAGCTCTGCTCTGCCTGCTGCCTCCTTCTCCAGCCATCAGTGGGGGAAAATCCAAACCGGTTCAGTAGGGCTCCATCTGTGCTCCTAAATACAGTCCTTGTTTCTGGAGCCCACTTCCAGCAAAATGTTGCTTTTGTCTGTTGTTCTGTTACTTTTTATATGCTATCAGCAAACATTTCATTGGTGTTGCATTCTCATAGCTCCTCCCTTCAGCTGCAGATTCCTTCACAGTAAACATGTATGTTTGAAATTCAAAGAATTTCGTCATATTCCTGACACTCTCTGTGCTATGGCAGGTTGGGTGGCTAAATAACTATGGCCATGTATGTTGAAAGGCCTGAAGTTATGTAGGTGAGAAATTGTTTAGGATTATGCCAAATGGGGTGTTATCCAAACTACAAAATAGCCACACTTGCAGGTAGAGCAGCTGCAGAGACCTGTTACCATCCCTCACAGCAGCTGGATCACTGCTGACCAAAGTCCTGAGGCACATACAGACAAGGATGAACGTGCTTAACCATTTTGGCTAAAAGGGGTTTGGTCTGCTTCTGCGAGGAGCCAGAGATGGCAGAGTAGCTTTAGAATGGGCTCTTCGTGCTCAGTCTGGTGGCTCCCAGATCACTGGAATAAGATAACATAGGGATTAAGTTAAATCTTGTAATGAGGAGTTTTGTTAAGTAGAGTCCTAGGAAAGGAAGAACTGCCTCTTTTGAAGACTTTGCTGGACCAATGCCTAGAATAGCCACTGTCTTAGAGCAAGGAGGGTCTCAGTGCTCCATCCTTGGAATCAGTGAAGTCATCATACTGAGCTTACAACATCTGAGAGGGGAGACAATTATGTTGGGCCCCTAGAAAGCAAAGATAGGTTCTGAAATTGCTACCTGATTTTTGCATGCAAAGACCTGTGGTGAAATGAGCTTTGGAAGGTTTCTTAACAAGACTGAAGGAGCACTTGAAAGACAATATGTGTGCTTATTTCTTTTCTTTATGGATATTTGTTTTGGACAGACTGGTAAGAAGCTGTGTTGGGATGATGTATGCAGGAAGGAAACACATCAATATCATCTGTGACCACCCCTAAAGCAGCTTTAGTGCTGGTGCTGCAGCAGGTAATATTGTCAAACTGCAGGGCCAAAGACTGTGGGGACCTCTGTGAGTAAGGAGGGCAACAACACCACAAAGATGAACTGAGGGTGTTCTCAAGAGGGTATTCTGAAACCTGGCTGATGTGACCTTTAATCAAACTTGGTTTCAATTCCAAATAAAGTAAGACTGGACTAAGATAAAATGGTAGACTGTAGCTCCATAGTAGCATTCAGCACAACTCAGGTATTTCTTTGCTGTGTGCACCTGGGAAGGGTGTCCACCCAGAGAGCTGGGCTGCTGTCTGCAGGCTGCTGAATGCTGCAAGAAAGGTGGACATCAGACATCACCTGACGAGAAAGCCAAAAAACAAGCCCTGTACAAATGCAGGAGGTGACCTTGTGGGAAGGTCCAGTTCTTGCCTTCCACAAATCAGGAAGTTTTACATGCTATTGGTGTTTGGAAAAGAGTAGGTTGAGGGCATGGGCTGGCTTGTAGAGTGGACTTGTGCTTCAACATGTAATATTGCAAGGGGAAGTGGCCAGGGTGCTTCAGCTGCAGGAAGAGGTTACCCATAAAGATGTGAGCATGGCTTTGGTCATGGCTGTCAGGTGTGGTGGGGCTGAGGCCGCTCTGAAGTCAGGGAGCTGATCTTGCAAACATAAGGAGAGGGCAGGTGCCTCTTCCAAAGCTGCAGCTGGCCCCTGTTTCTTTTAGGAAGCACTGGGTCCTATGGGTGGCCTCCTGATAACACCCTCAAACTGGGGCTAGTGGCAGCAAGAAGCCCCAGACAAACTGCACACTTGGAAGCCCCCAGCATAGAACTGTTGCTTTATCTAGAAGGGTGGAAGACCCAGTTCTGTTCTACGTATGTACTTTGTCTTAAGAATTAATAAACAAAACCAAGAAAAGGTCTCCAAACAAGGATGTCAGTTATTTCTACTTGCATCTGAACACATCCCCAAAGAGTCAGAAAAACAATCTCCCAACTTGTGCTCAAGGTCTTTATTTTTTCTCACTTCTCTGCTCCACCTCCATTTTTTATTGCATTTTTTAGGTTTCAATCCCCTTGGGCCATGTAAAACAAAGCTCCTTCCATAAGGCCTCTGCTGTGCAGTGGGCACAGGGAGGAGGAGGAGGAGGGCCATGGTGTTTGCAGGAGACGTGTTTTCCCTGCATCCCATAGCTCAGGCTCAGCTGGGGCTCTGTGACCAGCCACAAGGGCAAAAGAGCTGCAGAGAGGGGCCAGGTGGTTTCCCTGGGAATGGAAATGGTGTGTAATGCAGTGTTAATTGGGAGGAAACGTGGTCAGCAGGAGAAGCTCTGCAGTTTGGCCTGGAACAGTCATTGTCTGGAGGTCAGGCCTCGTGGTTATTTAGCTTCATTTAGGTGTCTGAGCTGTTCTCCACTTTGTGCTTAGGAGCCAGGCGGGGTCTGTGTGTGCCCCATTGGAGACTCCACTCATGGCACTTGTGGCCTGCCTGGTTTCTTCACTTCTGTGCCCTCTGTGGAGCCAAGCTGTGTGGGTTGCTCCAGTCTGTACCATCATCCCTCAGCTAGAGCTTTTTGCTTTAGCCCCAAGGAATACAAAGCCAGAGACCCAAGCCTTAAATACATACACAAGCGCTTTTTTTTGTAAAAAACAAAACAGCAAACACCCCCAAAGAGGATGACGTCCTTAATTACATGCAATGTATCAATATAATCAAAATTAGTAATTTTGCTATATTTTATACATTTTATTCATTTAAGTGGGCATTAAATTCTGTACTAAATATGCTCAGAGCAAAATCACATCTTTGGTGTCTGTACTGGCCAGGGAGTGACTCAGTTCCATTTGATGTAGTATCTCAGACGGGTGATGTCTGTCCTACATTTGGAAAATGAATGTGGATTTGTTTGGATTTAACATTAACAGTGCAGCTCACATTGCAGAAATCACTGCTCTGAAAAGTTAAGCATAAATGCTGAACAGTTGATAACAATAATAATTATAAATCTAATTTTTCTTCAGCCACCTGTGCAAAAATAAACACACCACACTGTGTTATTGAATTCCCTACTTTTTATGCCTGTTCTCTCATCTAGCTCCACTGGAGAGCGTAAAGTCAGGTAATTTTGCCACCGATATTCTTCAGTATTACAAATATAGAGGTCTATCCATAACTTGAAATTATCTGCAGAATTGTTCAAACCATGATGAATTATTGATAAATGAATATTGATGAATAATGATGAATTATTGCTCAAACTTTTCTTTTTGGGCCGGAAGGGAAGAGGATGTGCACGTGTGTGTGAGAGCAAAGGTATTGCAGTAATGTGCAAGGACACTGTGATTGATGTGGCATCTGCCTGGGACCCCTCCCCAGGGACTTACTCCACCAGCCCCAACTCTTGAGCATCCCCAAACATCCAAAAATGTCAACCAGCCCAGCAAGGCAGGGGGAAACACGTGGGCTGAGGGGATGGAGGGGCAGCTGAGAGGGTCTGCCTCCCTTCCCTGCTTGAGCTGCACGCAGTTTTGTGTGACCTCGAGGATTTCACAATCCCCATGCTTCTCTTCTGCAGCTGTAAGACAGGAATAATAACGCTTCCTCCCCTTTCTCTGCTTCCTACTCTGCTTTTGGCACGCTGCTAATACAAGAGGGCTTGATCTCAGTTGGAATCTATCACTGCTACTGACATGTTAATAATACCAGTAGAAACGTTTCCTCTTTCCTTTGTACTGACAGAGCTCTGCACGGGGTAGCAGCTCCCAACACGTCAGCCCAGAGCGTATTCACTTTCAACCCCAAATCTGAGGCGTTTTCCGGACACAAGACAGAGAGGATGCAAGATTCAGGCTGACTTTTAGGATTTTAAACAGGGAGTAGTCATAACATGCTTCAGTTTGATGGTCCTCCAGTTATTGCATAAACCTCTGAATTATCCTCAGCCTCTTGGCTGCTTGCACGGCGTTAAACCTCGTGCGGTTGAGTCAGGGTTTCGATGATTTTCTGTCTAGAAGCTCCTCTGGTAGATATCAGGTCCTGGAGAGGACAGGGGGAGTTGGAGTGCGTTGCCTTGGCAACACGGATGTGATTGAGGGGATTTTGTGTCTTGAAGGAAAACCCCAAAGTTAGTGCCAGTTTCTATAAAGACTGTGTGGAGTCAGGCACCCGGAGCTGCCTGGGGAGAGCTTCCTCTGGGACACAGGATCCTGCTCTCTCTGGCTCTGCTTGGGAGTCACAGAGTGGGGAGCTGATTTTCTGCAAAGGAAGCCTGAGAAAAATCCAAAGATAAAATAAGGTTGCGGGAAGATTCTTCTAAAGATGGCTGGCAATTAATGTTTTTGGCCTGAATTTGAAAATCTCCTTTCTCATTGCTTGCAGTCATACAAAAACATCTCCCTAGCTGCTCTAGCTCTTACATAATTGATAATTTATAAACCTCTAATGATTTAGAAGTTTTCTGAAAGCTGTCCAGTAATAATAAATATGTTTGTTCAAGCAGATCAAAAAGTCAGGCCAATGATATTAATCTGTTTAACCAGTGCTGATAGCTGTATTATCTCCTTTTCAGCAGAACAGAGGTTCAACCTCTGTAGATAGCTGTCAAATACACAAATGCTGTTTTAGCAGAGGCTAAAGCCAGAGACTCAAGATGCAATTTGGATTTGATAGCTACTGCAAGCCTCGAATGTGGATGCCCGAGGAGAGGCAACAAACTCTCACTCTGTCTGTGCTTTCCTGCTTGTGTACAGAATGGATGGATTCTGCACGGTGCAAAACATGAGGTGTAGCAGCATAACTCATGTACACACTGTTACTATTTAATATTGGTGAGGCTGAGGCATGCAAGCCAGCAAAGGAAATAGCTGGCACATCTTCATTAATTCCTTCTGGTTCTAAAGTAAGTAGCTTTCAGGAAATAATTCTCCAAGACCTTGGCTACACACACAGTGTATTTATTCAGAGTTGGCAGGGGCACCAGAAAACATATAGTTCATAGAGCCCTCATTCCTTTGGATCCCAAAGGTGTTTATCAGAAATGATTTTTAGACAGATTAGAGCCACACACATGCCCAGAACCGTGCCTACGACAGTCGCTGTGTCTCCAAGCACTTTAGGTTTAATCATAACCCCCATCCACCCTTTGAATAAACTTCAGAAATTCCCCAATGGCATTAAGGGTTATTTTGAGAATGAGGAGACATCCACCTTAGCTTGGCAAGTGAATATTGGCTTCACAGGTTTTTTTGCCTCCAAGTTACTTGAATATAACTATTATACTTTCTTCTGAATTGTAACTATTTGACTTGTGACCTCACAGATACTTTACTTGTTGCTTTGAGATCTAGCCATGACTAAACCCAGAAATTTAGATATATATCCAGACTTTTTTATCTGAAAAATAGACTGAAAATCTTGAATATCAGTGTCTCTCATGAGATGTCCTGATTTCATGCATTACAACAGGGCCAGAAATAACACAAGAACAGCTTTTCTCACAGTATTTCAGTAGTTCTTTTCTGGCCATTGCCAAAAGCAGGATGTGAAGACATGCACGAACATTAAAGCAAACTCTTATTAGAATAGTTCGAGTTCCTTTTGCATTGTGGTAAAAATTCGTGTCAATTTGCATTCTATTCAGACTATTTCAACCCTTTCAGTACTTCAAAAATCCGTCAATGTTTTTTCTTAATAAATCATTCTGCTAGCTTAAATGTGATTTGTGGGTTTTCATGTTTTTTCTTTTTCTTTTTAAACACAGGCCAAGGATATGACAAAGTGCTCAGCCCCAAATTGCACATTTGATTGTACACATAAATGTTGGCTATCCCACTGGCTATCCCGTTGACTTTGCACGAATTCCTCATTGGTGTACTATAAGGACAGCCTGTCCACTAAGTGTTTGCAGGATTGGGACAGAAGGTGCCCTAGGATGCCCAGGGAAAGACTGCCACTGCCATCAGTGGGGATGTGCCCCAGGGATAAGGACAGATTCAGTTTCAGGTTTGCATAATTAAATTGTTTCCTTCAAAGCTGTCAGCAGGCTCAGGTGCTGGTCACCTCACAGCCTTTCCACAAAGTAGTGGAATGCTATAAAATTAACTGCTTCAGCTGCCAGGGTAAATGCTGGCAGCAAGTGCAAGCACAAAGCAGAGCTGTAGCCTCCTCCTGTGGGCTCCTCCAGTGTGGGACGTGCACTGGGCTGGCAGCCGTGGCAGGGATGGGTCCTGGTGTCCTGGTGCTGTGCCTGCCCCATCCTGGCAGTGCCTGGGCAGTACTTGCAGCGCTGCTCTGGGGTGCTCCTGCCCTTTCAGAATGATGGGCTCAGCGTGTGCTCTGCCCCACGGCACGCTGTGCTCTCCTGGAGAGGGCTCTCCACCCGCCCTGGAGTTGTGGGGGCATCAGGTGAGGTCACAAATCTCCTGCAGAGCAAGGTTTTCCAGATGTGTGAGCATGGGTGCTTCCCAGGGCACAGAGGAGCTCAGCTAAGCCCTTTGGACTTTACCTTCTCCAGCAGGCATATCCCAGCCTGTCTTAATAGACCAGTGCCTCCCTTACTTGCCAATATTTTCTCTTCACCGATTCAGTAAGGAAAGGATTGCAGGATGTGGTGAGCAGCTTGTCCATGCAGCACCTGCAGGGACACCTTGCCACTGCTGAGGAGCTGAGCACCCTGCCCATGAACTGTCTCCAACCAGAGGGAAAGTAAACAGAATTTTGGACTGTCCAGGGCAGTAGCGAAAGCCCAGATCTCCTGAACGGATCTGTTCACGAACTGCAAACTTTGCATCACCACGTGGCACCAGGTGGTTGGCCCAAACACTTGGTGTCCTTAGGGGAGCTGTCACCCTGTCAGGCCCTGGCTGGAGAGGGTCAAGTCACTGCTATAATAGAGAGGAGACCTCTAGTTTTTTGCTGATACTCCTCCCAAAGACAGCTGAGATATTAGTGTCTTACTGCAGAGGGGTGAATCAGAGCATGAAAACACCTGCCTGGCAAGCCAAGAGCTGTCAGGCCATTCACAGGATATAGTACAGAGTTTCCAGCCCTGAAATTACAAATCCTAAAATCTCAAATCAGGAGCAGCCAAATCCTAGAAAATGATTTTGCTGTTCACCTTTCTAGGGACAATAACAGGACTAAAAAACACCTGGCTACATAGTATTTGAATTGAAATTTGATTTCCTTCTCAACCTTTGTTTCTCCTTCAGTGGCCTGTAATATCTGCCCCCGTGGGTTGTAATGCAGCTATCTGAGAAGGAACAGGTGGCCTTCCAGAGTGCACAAGTGACACACTACTGGTTTTATTGAAGAAGCCCTTGAGTAGGACACCCACTGGGCCTCCTGTAGTTCAGAGAACTCAATTCTGAGATCTTTTTCAATGTTGTCACAGCCACTGTCCTGTAAAAGGCTGCAATTGGGATGCCTGGGCCCACTTGGAGCACTGTCTCTCAAGAAAAAGGCACTTTGATTTGTGCCTGTGTTCATGTGGGAGGCTCTCCACAGATTGAGCCATAAAGTCCCAGTTAAGGTAATTCTGCCTGGCAGCAGCACCAGATAGTTTACAATGAACATTTACAAACCATCCAAGGAATACGATTTCTTACACAAAAGATCCAGCTTTTTAAGGCTTTTACTCGTGGAGCTGCTTCAAGCAGCCCTCATACCTCAGTCCTCCCTTGGATGGACTCTGCAGCCCTGGACCAGGCAGCTGATAATACAGAAATGCTCGAAATGCCTGGAAAGGACACAGTCATGTCAATTGTCTCCAGTGAAGGTAGCAGTCACAAACACATGGGTTTGCCAAAAGTCCCGGGCTAGTTCCAAGACGCTTTCGTTTGTTTGCATTGCTAATCTAGCAGAGACTGAGACTGCTGGGAGAGATACCAAGCTCTTTGTGAGCTTTCTTTCACCCTGCTTCTGCTGGGATCTGCCGGACAGCAGCCATCTGAGAAGGTTTGGGGAGACTGTACGGTTATCAGACTGAGACAGGAGGAAACAGTCTGAGCTGGAGGCAGGACAGCCTGTGCACATGTTCATTCTTCAAGTCCTTTGGCTTCTCAGCAGCTTGTCAGGGCTGTCAGACTCAAGGTCTCACTGCAGCAGGGTCTGGACAGGCTGGAGGAATGCCCTGCTGAGATGCATCCCCATAAAATTCAGTTAATGCTGTAATAGACAGGGCATTTGGCTCACAGATCATGATGGGATCCCCACTAGAAAAAATTCTTTTAAAACTTTCTGAAGCTCTCTTCTCATAGCAGAGAGACATGTACTTTTGTGTATTTATGGAAAAGGGAGCAGCATGAGAGTGGTATAGGCCACATATCCCCTTTCTGAGTAGATGCAGCATTGATTCATGTCCCTGGTTGGCCAGAATGATTTCTGAAAAGAGGGGCTGGCTTTGGATCCTGGCAGCCTGGGTTGCCATTCCATTGTGCAGGATCCCAAAATCTGTGTTTATCAGGCTAAGAAACTAAATCATCTTTCCTTGCTTCTTGCTAAAGTCCTTCCTTAATAAAACCTTTCTTTCCAGCTCACTTTCTTCCATACAGTGATGTGACTGACCAGCACCTCCCCTGCAGCTGAGGATGCAGCTGCTCTCACCTGGGCCCTGCTGCAAAGAGCCAGGTGGGAGGTGGAGAGCATGAGTGCATCGTGCACCCAGGGCTGAGCACACTGGGTGCCTGCACAGCAGCTCAACACGTGGGAATCACCAAAAGGGACTCCTCCATCCCTCTCCTCAGACTTTCCTTGGGCAGGAGTGATATCCTACAATCCATGTCTGGAATTTTTATGCAGTTACTTATCACCCAGGGCTGCCCAGGGCAGTGTTCCTGTCACAGCAGGCTGGGTTTGCAGCTCATCCTCTGCCAACAGGAGCTCTCCAGGGGTAGCCTGCAGCTTCCCTTTGGCTCTTACTCTGCTGTTTGCCATCATTTCGTTTGCAGTTATTCAAGATATACCTTCCCAAATCACACTTGCTACTGGCCAAGGCAAAATGTTACCTCTCTCAGCAAAGTGAGATTTCGCCTGTTTTTCCACAGACTTTCTTGGATGAAACCTTGAGGGGGTACCTGCAGGTGGCAGCCACATTTTGTAACTGAATTCCCTCCACATTCTTACAACTTTGTAAAATTGCTAGTAGTTGATTACAGAAGCACAATCTTGTTACTTCGTTGGCCTGTTTAATTTAGAAATGTAAATCTCATTGACTTCTGACAATTACTAACTTTCTCATTGTATTAAATTCTTAGACAGTTTTATTGATTCATTCTGCAGGGTTTTCCAAGGTTTTCTTTGGCTGGGTCAGCTTTTCTAAACTGCTACTTAGATTTGCTATGAAAATATATGCCTCTGCATCCAGTGCACAGCCTGCCAGATGCATGGTGGAAGCCTGAGCCCAGGCTGCCTATCAGCCCCTGCCCAATGCTGCAGGGTGCTAACACCTCCATTGGGACTGCTGGTACTGGGAATCCCCATGGAGAAGCTCTGGGCTTGATCTCAGCCTCTCAGGACTTAAACCAGAGGTTGTAAAAAGATGCTTCACATGGCTAAAAGTGCTTGTGGCGTTCAGCATTGTGGCCAGTACTTTGTGAGGCACCAGCATCACTGTTGTGTTTTGCCCTAATTGTAATGGCTGTCCTTGATATGGAATAGCTGTTCCAAGGCCACAAGGGGCCTCTCTCATGTCTGCTTTCTCTGATGGAGACTTTGAGTCTTGCAGTTTCTGAGGGTGCTGTGGGACAGCTGAGCCTGCATTTCTCATCTCTCAGAGCAAGAATGTACATGGTAGAGCCCACAGTATTTTCCTCTTGAAGCTGAAATATATTTCAGTTCTTTTGGGATGGTGGGTGTGGATGTGGCAGTCTTGTAGGAGAGGAGACACACGATTCAAATGTAGTTCTAGCAAAAGTTGAAGTGGTTTCTATTACACATTCCTACAAAGTTCAGAACAGATAAAGCAGTAATTAGATATCAGTAAATGCCAGTGGAACTAAAATCATAACATAGATCTCAGTAACTCTTAGTGTAGAAATGTCCACAGTAGGGAGTCTACAGCCATACTTGTAGAGCCCCAAGAACATGTCCACACAATGGAACTGTCTTAAAGATATGCAAAAATCTGAAAATCAACTTGAGGGGACTGGAAAGAGTTCTGGTTTGGGTAATTTTTTTTTTTTTTTAATGCCTAATTTGGAAATAATTAGGCCTCAGTTTCTTCAGACAAATCATTCCTCTTTGTTTTGTAGCGCTTTTTTTTTAATGCCGAGTTTGGAAATAATTAAACCTCACTTTCTTCAGACAAATCACTCCTCTTTGTTTTGTACCTCTTCACGCCACATCAGATCCAGCGCTTGGCAGTCACCTATATTCCTTAGTTGCTGTGCTGAAAAACATTCACCTAGTCATTACATTCTGGGAAGCATACCAAGGCTGGCCCACAGATGTCCGCTTTCCCAAATATTTTTCCTTTTACATGACACCCCACCACAGACAGTTGTGGAACGGGTTGGAAGGAGGCATCAATCTGACCGTAACTTCTGTTTCTGAACATATTTTGCCCCTCATCTGCAAGTGCGTGTGGAATAGTTCTCTCCAAGAGTTGCTCCAGCTTCACTTTGAATATTTTCCTGCCTAACCTCATGCAGGGGTAAGGATTAGGTAGTCTGCTTTCCAAATGGTGCCGTTAAAAAAAAGGGTCGGCCATAAATGAGTTCAATGAAGGTCTGCAGAGCAAGACCAGCAGCCAGGGGAACAGAGATTTTCCCTTTACTGAGCAAACACAGGACAAAAGAAGGCCAATCCTAGAGCCTCTAGCTACTGCACCCATGGTGACTGAGCAGTTATCAAGGACAGCACGACTTTAGTTATGGGAATGAAGCAATACTGATCTCTTCTCTCTGAACATTAGGAGCTGTTTTTCTTTCGGGCTGATCACCTCCTGGAAAGCGGGCAGAGCAGAACCACTGGTTTAATACATGATGTTGTCCTCCAGTGGGTCTCAGCTCAGCCCTAATCGACCCCAGTCCCATAACCAAGGTTTACATAACTGCTGACCATCTACCACCAGCCTCCTTCTCCTCTTTCTTTTTGACTTTTTGAGTGTCTGTTTGTCCCAATATGTGTTCCCCCACCCTTCCGTCATTGGAAGGTTTAATGCTGAGTGAAAAACCACGAACAGCCTTTGAACGTGTTCTGCCAAGTCTCTTTACAGTACAATACTGGCAGGAGTAAAACTCTGGAGCCAGGCAAATATGCAAGCTTCATCACATTAAAGGAAGCAGAGCTGTACGGTTATTGCATCATTCTATGGCTTCCCAGACGTTGTTGTTATGTTTTCATTAGAGCAACAGAGCTGCACTTGGTGCTTTCTGCTGAGGAGCCAAGGAGGCCCCAAAAGGCTGTCAACTGGGGCAGAGAATGTGGCAACTGGAAAGATGAGTGGTTTACTGCACTAATTTTATAGTGCAGCCTTTACCAGTTAGTGGTAGAGGGAACCAGCAACATGATCTGTGTTCACTTTTTTTTGAAAAAGACACATAGCCAAATACTTATAACTATTTGCTTGTTCAAGACAAGTTATTTGGAAGTTTAACTACTACTGAATCAACCAACATTTTTCAGCACTAAATCATTTCAACTCCATATCCATGTGTTTTTAATTTTATCAGCATCTGTATTTTTTTAATTACCATTTTTATTAAAGCTCTTTTTTTTTTCCAGAAGCAGGACACAAATCTCTAGGTATTTAATCTGGATATTAGAAGGTATGGTTCAAGGCTCAGCCATTGAAGGAAAACTCTGCTGCCAGATGCACTCACTGGAGCACAGGTGCTGGGCTTTGCTTTCTTGCCTTCACCAAGCCCTTGCAGAAGTGGGGTGTTACACAGCATGGCTGGACAAAAACTTACCACCACTACCAATTGCAAGGAACAACCTCGACCCCCAAAAGCTTATCAGCCATTTCTCACCTAATGAGGAATGGAGCAGCTTTAAAGGCATTCAGGATCCTGGTGCAATGGGGAGTTGACTGAAAACTGCTGGTTTATGACCTTTTGTTTCATGGTTCAGCATTTGTACAGTGTCATTCTTATGGCCCTTTTCCAATACACAGTCAAAGTAACAAGAGGCAAAGGTTTTGACTGGCCAGGTACTATCTTGTCACCATGTCAGGATTCTCAAATGATAGAAGAAAACATGTGAAGTTAGTGAAGATGGCTTTGTGTCACTGCAGAACTACAGAAGTGGCAGGATTAGGTCACACCATATTGCATGGAAGCCAAAGTCAACACTTCCTTACCTGCACTGATGAGCCCTTCAGAAGGAAAACATTTGTGTTTAAAGTAGAACTGAATGCAGTTGTAAAAGATCAAGCAACTGAAGGGTCCTGTGCTCTAAGTAGACCAGGATAAAAACACATAATTTGCCAATGACAACAACTGGAAAAGAGAAAGGAACTTGCCAACTGAAGGGGATCTGGTAGATAACACAAAAACAAGTCAAGAGGATAAATACAAGACGTGGTGATGTTGTCCATGGAAACACTTCCCGGAAAGTTGTGTTACTGAACTGATAACTAAGCAAAGCACTAGTTACAATGAAAATTGCACTCAAGGAAAATGTACATGAAAATGGGTGACTTTTGGCTGCTTTCAATAGCCAAAGCAGCAAGATATTAAACACTGAGGAACATCACTGTTTAAGTGAGGGAGAGAACAGTAAGTGGCAAAATTAGTTCCTTTAGAAATGGTGCAATGTAACGTACCACTACAATGGCTGTGGTGAAACACACTGGTCCTGGCCTGTGCCAGGTCACTGAACAGTCCACAATTAGGTTGTCTGAATTAAAGAGTGGCCAAGATGCAGCACAGCCTCATTCTGTTGCTCTGAATCCTGAGCAGTGTGTGGCAAAGCTTAAGGGGCTAAAGAAGAGGCAAACCACAATTTGCAGTTGGGGAGCAGTCAGCTTCTGACTTGGAAATAAGCTCTGCTAACAGCCTGCATGGAAACCTGAATTCCACTGCCGAAGAAACACACTACATGTTTCCATCACAGTTATCCTTCTGTCATGTATAAAATAAAGACTATTTTGGTGGAAATGTGCAAGGAGCAACCATTTAATATATTATGAGGTGCAATTCTTAAACTAACATATTATCTAGTTCAGCCTCATGGGATGATTCACATCTGACCCCCAGTGTAAGCAGCTCACTCAACTCATTTTAGGAGACATGGAACGAAAGAGGTCCCACGCTTTCACACAAAGTGATCAGTTAGCCTAAAGCATATTACTGAGTCAAATCTTGAGACAGCCCTGTGAGTCTCAAGCTCATTTACTTTCCAAAGGAAAGTTTTGGTGACGGAGCAGAATAACAAAGCCCCTAATATATCACAGATTCCTAGCACCCAGGCCGTGAAGTTTATATTTCTCTTACAACTTTGAGACAATATCGTGTGTCAGAGCACATGCACTTGTCATTAGCATGAACACTAAAAGGAAATGAACATAAATCCCAGATTCAAATGTGTAGTTTGAACATCCTGGGACAATTAAATTATTGATAATGGTTATCTGTCACCAAGCAATAAATCATATAGTCATGGAGTGGTAGAAGAAAAGCTATCTTGCTGCTGACAGATGTGTAGACTGAAAGATGTAGTGGGTCTGTAAGGTTCCAGAAATAATTGCATAAATGTGAAAGATTTCTTCTCTTGCTTTTTTCTCATCAACTCTAGTATTTCCATACTCAAAACGACACCTTCTCAAGACAAATTTTCTTACTTCGACTCCATGGTTTTTGACATTTTAGTGTAACTGAGGAACAAAGCTGACAATGAGCAGCTGGTGAAGAGCAGGCCTGGTGTTGTGACGGCCAGTTGGATCATGGCACTCTGCAGAGCTGGGACCTGGCTGCTGAAACTGTGAAAAGTGATGGATACTCCCTGCTGATGGTAACATCAATGTAAATAAACTGGAAAAAAGGACATATTACAAGACTGTGAAACTATAGGAAACATAGAGAAAACACTGAAGGAGCAGACTGAGCAGGTGATGGCAAATGAACTGGACAAAGCCTGACTCAACCGTCTAAATAATTTTTGCAACTAAAATAATTTGTACATTGAATTACTCTGAGTTGAAAATAATACTGAGCTCCATATGCAGTATAACCATATTTCCTAAGAGGCTACAGGTTTACAGGGACAAGAAGCAGCTGGTGGAAAGAGCAAGGAGTGAAGGCATTTCCCTTCCAAGCATGTGAGCCAGGGAGTGGGAGCTGGCTGGTGCCTGGATATACGCGGTGGGAATGCTGGGCCTGGGTGGTGGCAATGCCTTGGGTTGGTGCCAGGGCCTGAATAGGCTGGTGGGCACTGCCAGGAGGGCTGGAGGGCTGTGTGAGCAGCGTGGGGGACACAGCTTTGTGAGGATCCCTTTTCAGAGGCTGCAGCGCTGTGAAACTCAGTGCGGATCTGTGGACAAAGTGAAAGCTTTTCAAATGTACACGCTGTACTGCACTGCTCACAGGGGCCAGGGATCACATTCATTTATTCATTTTCCAACAACTAAATATCTTTGTATTAATTACATGGAATCTACCAGTTTTGGCCAAAAAATATGTATTTTTCGAATACTACTTCTTTGCCTGTGTGGTGATCCGTATCGATTTCAACAATTCTTCTCCTTGTACAGAATTTTAAAACTGCAGGCATGGTAAAGGAAAAGAAAACAGCACAAGTAAGTTATCTTAAGTCTGGGATTAACTCTCTGAGGTCTTAAAATAAAGGTTTCAGATTAACTACTTGGAGGCAGAAGGGCTACCAGCGTGAGTGAGAATGGCAAACTGAGGCCATTTCATTGTCAGAAACATGACATTTATTGCCCTGACACCTGTATCATAAAATTAAGCTTGCTTTAGAACTTACTCCATTTGAAATCCATGCTAAACAGTCAAGTATGACTTGAGAGGTCATGCTAAGGACAAGAGTTATTTTCAGGGAGTTTTTTGCCCTTCAACAGTTAGAAAAATAAGCTACCATTTTACGTGTTATTCATAAGTGAGACTGTGATAAACTATTTGTATCCACAGCTTCTCTCACAGAAAAGACAAAAATAAAATCAAGCCTCTTCTCTTTCAAATGAATTTGGCAATTAGCATTTATTTAAGAAATATTTTTGGGTATAGCAATGAAGCATATGATACTACTACAGCTGTGACATCAGTATAATAATATAGACATATTTATTCAAAATAACATACCAGGCCTGTGGGGCAGAGCTTGAAAAAACCTAAAATAGCATTTATGTGGTCACTGGATGCTGATGGAGCTTGTGATGAACCCTGTGACTATCTTGGTGTTTGCACTGATCAAAAAATACTACTTGGATTGACATCTTGATTTCCACACTGTCAGCATCTGTCCATAGCTGGCTTCCTTTAAAATAGCCTCCACACCTTCCCTAAGGGGCCCAGTGTAATTCTCCTTTTTCAGAATTTCCCAAGTCTTCCAAAATGAAATTTTAAATGAGTATTCATGTCTGCTTCAGAGAAAACACAAATAAAAAGGTGGATTGGCATTATGTCTTCCTCAGAAGCTTCTGTCAGCAAGTTGGTTGTCTTGAGAAGTCATGCTAGTTGGAGGAAAATAATGAAATTACAAAATGCTTCTAAACCAAGAAAATTGTTAATTATTAAGGGAAGTAAAAAAAAAAATTCAGAAGTGAGTCCTTGACAAATGCAAGTCATTTAAATGTTTGCTTTTGTTAATTTTTGTCAGCAGTCTGTGCTTGTATTTAAGACATTACTGCTCTCAAAGAAATGCCCTAGCATTATTTTTTAGCATGGTATGTACAGTGGGTCTATAATTTATAATATCAATAATAATTTCTGTGCATTTTTGAAAGCAAGTGTAATTCTGTGCATACTTTTATACAGAAAAAAGTAACTACATCAATACAATGTTGTCTTCAGTTTAAAAACTAAAAACCACAAGAAGATAACGTGCAAATGCAAATCTAATATCTGACTCTTTATTTAGAACTGAGTTAAACATGTTAATTAAAACACATTTCACTAGCTACTTATAAAATTAAGCACTATTTTGTTTGATGTTGGTAGAAATGGGAAATTTGGACTGATGTCTATTGCTACAGCTGTTTGCAGTCTTTATATAATGCCAGATGTAAGATTCATGTATCTGCATTTTCTGCTCTCCTGTGACTCACAAGTGATCAAACATGCAAAAGCATAATGAGAGGATGACTGGACAAGATTATAATGCAGGGAATTGTTGAAGACATTCATAAATTGCTGCATAACCACACACGCAGAGAAGCAAAATTTATTGTAATGTCACAGATAAGTAAAACCATGTATATCTACAATGAGTTAAAATAAAAGCATATCAACTGTAGAAAATGTCTTTTATATATCTTAATTGATGGTCTTCTGATGGATGTAATGCTAAAAGACACACAAAATTAGGTATGAGTGTTTTATCAAACCTAGGGGTGACAAACTAGTAATGTAAAATCAAACATAAGTTTCCACAGATTTGTTTTCATTAAATTATCTTCAGATAGATGAGGTCTGCTATGAAATACAGATGCTAGAAGGAGTAATTGTGTATTTAAATGTGGCTGAATTGCTAAACAAGTATGTTGGTAAAAGCTGCTGAAGCATCAGCCATATTTTGCTTTTTCTGTTGCCAGCGCCAATCTGCGAATGTTTGCTATGCAACCAGCTGCTGCCTCCTGCAGAGTGTCATCTGTAGAGCCTACCATGGCCAGTAGGAGCTAGCAAAAACACAGAGGAAAAAAAACCAAATCAGTGTGCTTCTGTTGTAATAACATTCAAATCATACCTAGAACAATTGCATTAATTAACCCACACATCTGATAAATAAAATACTTACTATCATATTAACAACACTGCATTATACATATGCATGTATCTACATGTATACTTTTGTATGCATATATCTATTCACATCCACATAAAAGTGCAATGCATTATATTTTATCATATTTGTACCTGTGAACTGATGTTTTCATGTCTTATTTTCTGGTCACTGCACTATGTCTGTGTGTTGGTTGTGACTTGTATTTTTATTATTGTAAGGAGAAATTGCATGTGCTTTATGTGAGTCATCTGAGTCACAATTTTCCCTCCAGAGTATACGAGTATAATTGTACATGCTCAATATTTTTAATAAACAAAGCCAAGCCATGCTGCTTTTTTTTTTNTCATGAAACTGGATTCATGTGATGGACCCCTGTGTCCCATTGGCTGCAGTAGGTTTCTTTATTTTCACAGCAAACTACTCATGTTAAACATCTTGAGGGATATAGATCTGGGCATATCAGTCTTAAACATTTGCATGTAAAAGTGAAAAACAAAAGCTCAAGAAAGGCACCAAACTTTTGGAGTCGATTCAGCTTTTCAGTCATGTATAGTAGTAGATCCTTTACTCTGGAAGTCATTCAAATTTTTTCAGTGGAAGTTCCCTGGGAGTAAGGTACTGTTCAATGTGAGTATGACACAAGACAGGCCTTGGTGATAAAACATTTTTACATATCAGAAAACCATTAATAATGGGTTTGGATCTCACTTCAGTGTGTTGCAAGTCAGTGATGCAACTGCAAATGCAATATAGCTGTAAAGTAGAAGACTCTGCTTAGCTTAAATCAGCTCCACGCAACCCCTAGATTTCTGAAAATTTGCCAGGCTTAATGTGCGTTCAGGTATTTTGAAGCTCAGACAGCTCTAATTAAAACCTGTATTTTCAGTCTGCAGTACTTAGGAATCTGTATTCACCCAAACAATGTTGAGTTAAACCACAGAGAAATCTGTTATCACTCAACTCTGGTGCATATTTTTCATAAAGCTAAAATATTACGCAAAATTATGAACTGCTAAATATAAAAGCATAAATTGAATGCAGACATCAAATTCATATGCTACCTTTTCCTAACCTTCCAGCAGTCGTGAGGCGTGGGCCACAGCTGCACACATATGGCATTTACTTGGAGAGATCAAAGCATTTTGTACTTGAGGAAGTATTTGTGTTAGCCAAATGTACAAAACAAGCATCTTTCCAGTCACCTTTCACCCTTTGACCCCTACATGCAACATGTAAGACTGCCTGTGATAGGCTTGAATTATGTCAGAAACAGTATTATGGCAATTAAACATCAATGATAATTTTTTTCTAGCAATCCTTCTCCTTAAATTTTCCATTACTGTAATCAGATATCTAGGTCCAAGTAGCTAGGTAGGACTCTTAAAATATGAACCCTTCTGAAAGGATAGGCCAGAGTTAAAATGACATGAGAAGAAATTATATGAGAAAGGTTTATGCTTCTATACTTTATTTGTGTGCAAAACCTGGGCCAGGGTCAGCAACCACAGAAGTCAGTGTAAGGTTCACCACTGAGTTCAAGAGGACATAAGACCAAGGAGACCACAGGTCTACCTGTAATGATAAAGCAGCTCTACGAAAGCACAAAGACAGAATGCAAGCTTATCAAATGCTTACCTTCTATTTTTTTCTTCAGAAACACTGCTAGATAGAGATCTTTCTTCTTTGCCATTTGTCAAGAGCTGATTTCTCATCAGCTTAAATTACCAAGTGATTCTTCGGGTGCCCCCCAACTTGCTTGTGCAACAGAAGAAAACTGCTATAGATCCTTCATATCCCTGACTCAAACCCAAAAATATGTATGCACATGCCATTCATATGGTGGTTTTGGTAAAGCTCTAGGATTTAAATTTGGGGGCAAGGAAACCATATGCCTTATGTGATTATTCATTTCATCTTCACAGGTCTAATGCAAGGCTTTTTCAGTGTAGTGAGTGTGGAACTCTTAATATCCATAATAATTTCAGATAAAACTTGTATCCATGTGCAAGAGCAGATGTTCATAAAAAATAATGTTTTGGAGATGCATTATCTAGTAGAAACATAGGAAAAAACAAAAATTGACCTTTGCCTTTATTATGACTACACGTTAGGTAGGACTCAATTCAAGGTTAATTATCTCTAATTTTAGCTCCCACTTCTTTCTAGGCTCAAATGACATGGGAGAATATGTATTTTTCTGTCACCTTCCACAGACAACTCAATATTAAGCAATGACAATAGCTGTAGGGGAGGGTCTGTGTTCTTTAGTGCACGTGCAGTTTGGAAAATCAGGGTGAGGCATCAAAGCACAGAATCCTGCATGAAACTGGTACAAAAGAGCCAAATAGATGCCTACAGAATTAGTGGTACATATGTAACCAATGCAAACACCAATTTTTACAAAGGTATCAAATACTGATTTTTTCCTTCTGTGTTCAAGGGATCACAGATCAGTTTCTCTCTAATTTGCTGCTCTTCTAAATCCCTTGCCAGTGGTAACATCTGCAAGAACTGCCACGTCATACAAAATGCAGTACTACACTGTGTCTCAGGATTTTCACTGTGAGACTTCAAAGGACTATTCTTGGAAACACTGCCCAATACAGTAGCTGCCTCTAAGGACTGTGGATATGCAGCAACATTTGTCAGTTAACCTACTCCTTTTGTACTAACAAAAAAGACAGCTGAAGAGAAGATTATCAAAAATGCAAAATATTTCAATAGAAGTAGGTAATTCTGTATTTAGGAATTCAACTTTGAAGATTTTGCTATAAATCCTGCCTTTAATGAAATAAAATTTATTCTTTTTTTAATAAACCAAGACATTTATAATTCTTTCACCTCCTGATTATCACTCTTTGACCCTTTCATGGGTTCAGTTCCATTTACTGGGAATTTGGGTCATTCAATTCAGGTATGGAAATGCATTCATAAATAGTATATACAAACGACGCCCACGTATTAGGTATATCTGACAAATCCAAGAAATCTTTTTCCTTTTTCCTTTTCTTTTATTCCAATGTACTAGTGCAATATGACATGCCATTTTTCTTGAAATAATACCCTTGAACTTCACATATCCCTTCCCTTTACTGTTCAGGTATTGTTTTCTGACACATGTAAATGTTAACAGATGTGAGAAGCACTAAAAAAAGCATGTGGTATAAATGCTTCTTTCTGGCACATAAAAGGCACTTTCCATAGACAGAGAAAGCATTTGCAGCACCATGTAGCCTTCATTTTCTGTTGGCAGGTATCTATATTCTAAGGCTAGAGTCCAATATTTTTGCACAGTTTGCACGTCATACCAGTAAATAAGCACAAATACAAGCTGTTTGGAGAATGTACAGGGCATATGTAGCATTTCTGGGTTCCAAAAGCAATGCACAGCCAAATCATTTAAATATTCAGAACGATTAAGATTTTGCTATTACTATCCCAGAATTGTGATACTATATTATGACGACATAATCAGAGAGTAATTTAGAACAGAGAGGCTTTCAGGAAGTCTCTAGCCTAGTGTCATGCTCAAAGCAGAGTAAGGTACAAGGTTTGGCTGGGTTTCCCAGAGTGTTTAAGTCTGATCTTGAAAACCTTCAAGAATAGAGATGGCACATCATCTTTGGCAACCTATTGCCATGTTTGACTGACCTGGTGGAGAAAAAGTGCTCAGTTACTCTTGATTTAGTTTATGCTCATTGTTTCTCATCCTCTTGCCATGCATCACTGTGAAAAGCCTAGCTCCATCTTTTTGATGACTGAACTCCCTGTAGGAACTGCAAGGCTGCTATTGAGTCCACCCAAAGCTCTCTCTTCTCCTGGCTGAAAAAGCCCAGTTTCCTCAGTTTCTCCTCACAGAGCAGTGCTTCAGGTTCTGACCATCCTGGTGGTCCTCTGCTGAACCTATTATGGTTTATCCATATCTTCCCTACATCGAAGGCCAAAGCTGGGTGCAGAATTCTAGCTGTGATCTAATGAGTACCAAAGGGAACAATCACTTCCCTCAACCAACTGGCTGTGCTCCTGCTGTAATTCCAGAGTTGTGACGTCTTTGCTGTCAGGACACATTGCTGGCCAATGTCCTGCTTGCTCTCTACAAAGTCTCCATACACTTTTCAGTAAAACTGCTCCTCAGCATGTCAGTCTCTAGCTTATATCACTGCAAACAGTGTTGTCTTTCTAGATTTTTTCACTTCTACAAAAGAAGTAGCCCAAGGGGATTTAAAAGCAGAAAAAGCAGAGGTAAGTATTGTACCAAAAAACCCTAAATCTGAAAAAAATCTCAGATGGTCTCCATGTACTGGTTACAATAACTTAGAATTACTCCTTTTCCTTCAGCCACCGTCAGTGCAGCTTCCAGACTCAGAGAGGGGAAAGAGGAAGCATAGGGTGTCATGTTTGCAGGAAGTATAGAGGTTTGCATGGAATAATCCTTAAATAAGGGGTTAGTCATGTGATGTGTTCACAACAAGTTTTCTAAAACAATGGAAAGCGTAGAACAAGGCTGTTGCAAAGAGGCTCCTTTGCTTACACAAAACAGATAAAAGATCAGCCTATTCAATACCTCAGAGTCCTGTGAACATAGAAGAAAATTATGAATAATGAATATATAAAAAAATACTTAATGCCTTTTTTGTCCTGGCTTATTTAAATTTTCTGCCCTGTAAAACAAATCTTATTTAAATTTTTCTAATCAGAAGGAAATATGGACAAACTCCTTCAACAAGATTCATATCTATACTGGAAAGCTAATCAGAGTTCACATAGAGCTTAGAATTCCTGGAACTAAAGACATACACTTCAGTACATCTTATAGACTGACATAGCATTTCCAGTTGGTGATAGAACTTTTTTTTTTTTCTTTTTTTTAGTTTAGGTTTAGTAACTGGCTTCTTTTACATGCAACATTTCCTGAAGGATGCTAAATTTCTAACACTGTGATTTTCTAATTGCGTAACACTTCTTTTTTAAAAAAAGACACTTATCACATGTTTTTTATAAATCTAACCTAAAAGAAAAAAAATACTTTAAATAAAAGCATATGGTAGAAGCTTATCCAAGAAAGTATCAGTCTAGATCCAGCCAGCATTTTCTAACTTTCAACACCATAGTGCACACTGGAAAATATTAAAGCACCTAGTTTGAGTGTTACGTTACATTTATTCCTATGAAAATACTACTCATAAAATTAAATTATAAATAATAAAACATACTCCACAATCAAAGCATAATAAAGGTTAAGCTAAGTCACTGTTTCTAAACTAAAATTCAGGCCAATTTCCTGACTTTTCAGCGGAATGAAAAGATAAGACAACATGTACCATACCCAGACTCTTAAGAAGAAGATGCTCATGTAAGTTCTGGAGTGTTTTGTTTGTTTGTTTCTCAGGTGGCACAAAGAAAACAGTTTTCAAACTTGTAGTCTTGATATTTTATGAGTTTCTTGGGTGCAAATCTCTTGAGGTTTTATTCCCAAGAGAAAGTTCATTTTCTCAGCACAGAATTCAATAAACATATCTCTGAGCTGTGTGTTTCAAGGACAGGTGGTGTTTGGCTGCCTTGTCTCCCATATGGGGGATGGGAGCCTTCTCTCTTTCTTAGCCAATGATGTGGACAATTGTTATCATTGAACTCTAAGCATTCTGGCATTCTTGTACTGAGCATGAAGAAGAAAGCATCTTAGCTCAGTACCTGGCACATATAGCCAAATCCTTCTGAACAATTGAGTCATTTTAATAAATCATATAAAGCCTTCTGATATTAGAGTCAAAGAGTCCTAATTTGCTGTCAAGCACAATACAAACTAAAGTCCTATGCACCAGGGAACACTCTGAGCTAGCAGTCTTACAAAATCCAGTACCAAGAAATTCCAGTGAAGGCAAAAAATGGGCAAGGCTGACACTCACTGTGCTGATTCCCCCTTGCACACTGCATCTCCTCCCTGGGACTAAAGTCAGAGCAACCCCTGGTGCAGCCTACTGCACTCATTCTGAACACACAGAGGTGAAACTGAAGCTCTCTGGCTGGGGTGGGAGAAATTCTGGGAAAATTACACATGGCTTCTTTTCCTTTCTTGTCCTATTTCTGTCTTTTCTCTTTTGCATGAAACACATCTCCATTCTGGCAGCCACAGGAAAAGGGCAACTTTTTGGAATCACTCAAGAATGGCTGGGGGGTATCAGGAGGTCCAAAGGATGCAGCTTGGGCTAAGGTACACCTGAACAGCAGCCAGCAGGCTGGCCAGGAACTGTAATTCTTTCTCATCTTTCCCATCCTCCCTCAGAAAGAGCACAGGAGCTGGAAAACCTGTGCATTTCCTGCAAAGAGGTGCAGGACTCCAAGTTAGGATGAGAACAAACTTGCCTGCAGTTTTTTGTGCACTTAAACCATCTTACCTGTCTCAGGACTTAAGACAGATGATTTGTCCTTGGCAAGTCATTTTTCTTATGTGAGCGCCTGGGACAAAAAGACTGTTGGCAAGATGAATTCCACAAAATGCCAGGAAATGAGGGGAAGAGTAGGGCTTGATAGTCTGAGTGAAGTATTCTGAACATATGATTACTGGTACTTTACCATGAGATGTTTACTATTCTGTTAGGATAAACAGTTTCAGTGAGCTACAACTGATTTTACACCATGACAGATTTGAAGTTTAAAATCCTTCTGGGTACAGCTTCATTTTTCCATTTTTCCTACCTGCTGTCTGTCCATTTCTGTCTATTTTGTTTGGTCCCCTCCTCTGTTACAACTAAACTGAAAGACATCTGGGACAAGGGCCATATTTCTTCAATATCCAAATGATATCTTTTGAAAAGAAATCTCTCAACCACACAATAATAACATACAAAATAAGAATACAGTTGTCATATAAGGTTAAATGTTGCATTGCATTACTTTGGAGACATGCATAAAACCTATATGCCTAAAGGGAACTATAACAGGGTACACACA
The DNA here is from genome assembly GCA_013396995.1 of Dicaeum eximium. Classification (NCBI taxonomy): domain Eukaryota; kingdom Metazoa; phylum Chordata; class Aves; order Passeriformes; family Dicaeidae; genus Dicaeum; species Dicaeum eximium. The sequence continues at coordinate 741,385 of VWZP01005528.1, forward strand.
CACATACTTGCAAATGCTTATATAGCTACAAAATATGAATAGATTCTACAGCTCTCTCTTCACCTCATCTATTTTGCTGTCTTTTTCTTATATAGTTATTTAGAGAAGGATGCCCTCCTTCTCTGCAAAAACACAATAAATGGGCAGAGAACTGTGAATATCAGTGACAAGGAGAAAATCAACAAAATGTCAAATGGTGAAATGTAGAATAGTTTAAAAACTGCAAATTTGGAAACCACTTTAAAATACTCTAAGTTTAAAGGTTTTCCCATCTCAGTTTGCTACTTACAGGATTTCACAGGAATATTGACAACTATTTCAGGTGTAAATCTAACTGCCTATAAGAATATCACGCAAAGGTGAAGTAGCTAAATAAAACTAGTAATCAAAATTATTTCTAATCTTTGTTTAAAAGGTACAATTATATGCTACTAATTGGAGACCTTAAAGGCAGACAGCTTGAATCTACATTCAACTCTAAGATGTTTGGTGCAATAATAAGAAAGAATTCAATCATCAGGAACATTCCAATGTACAAAATGTCTTACAGGATATGAAATTCATCCCATAAAAAACAATAGCCAGATTTGATAATCCAGAAGTGATGAAGCCCAGGGTCTCACAGCACATTTTTTTTTATTTGAACCACTTTCTGTATTTTATTTTTATTTCATTGTAGTTTTCAGAAGAAGATTAACATATAAAAGGTTTTTGGTGGTATAGAGGGAATAAAGAACTTTTTTGGTAATTTCAGTAGAGTGACATTTCAAAATTCTGTTTTTCATTTCAATGGAAATTAATTGTATTAAGATTCAATTATGAGCCTGCTTACTTATTATATGGAATGGACATTCAAAAATGCAAACTTACGATGGATGTCCCATCTTAGTGGATGTTCCTTTCCTTTCATAGTTTACTTTGGCTCAGTAACATGTTGTGGACTATCCTTCCTTTGTATCATTGCAAGCCTGACCAATCTTTCTTTTTTGCATTTCCTGCTCCTTTTCCATACTCATCTGCTTTTTCACTCTTTGCTTTCCTTTTCATTTTGCAGGATAATTAATTTTACCTTTCTTTTCCTTCTCAACATTATTGAGGAGGTAGTATAGGAAATTGAGAAAGAATTGCTAATTCAGTTTTGTTTCAATTTTTTTAACATTACTATGGATACGAATACTACAATTTTGTCTTTCTCTAGCAATCATATGAAGATTATACGAAAATTAATTAGGGGCAATTGCAAATAAACTATCAGCAGCAAGTCAGAGGAAAAAAATGAGGTTTAAGCTGTCCATTAACCTTGACATTCTGAAAGGTTCTGACTGATTTCTCAGCAACGCCCTGAAAACATGATGTGGTTTTTTTTCCTTTGGTTTGTCTGATATTCCTGAAATGCACTCTTAACTATTCTGTCTTTCAAAACAATACTGAATTTTAGTAAAGGGACACTACAGTTTCCAGACTTTTGAAAAATTTTGCAATGTTTCTCTCAAGTGCATCTTATCCTGAGAATAGGGATCTGAGAACATAATCTGACTGTAACAGTATTTTAAAATATGTTAGATCTACTGGTATGCATGAACTGACTTCAAACTCTCTTCTGTATTCAATTCAAAGTACTGATTTTGATCTCTGAAGTTAATACAGCTTTAGGTCCAATGCTCTAAGGGTCGGTCTCTCTTCCTACATACAATCATTATAATCAAAACCAGTGAGGTGCTTCTGCTACTAAAACTTACATATCAAAGTCTGGGAGTAAAATTCACAGGAGGTTCTCCCTGTGAATTTGTACAGTAGCATTTCTTTGAAATAAGTAGCCAGCATATTTGAAAGCTGTTTTTTTTTTTGTGGCACACAAGAAGACTGTTCTATAGTCTTACATTTTAAGATGTGGGGGTGGCAACAGTGCATACATTTACATAAACTGGAAGATGAGTGGTACTGTTCAACATATAATCTGATTTTAGACTACTAAATGTACTAGAAAATGTTGAATTAGAACACAGGGTAAATAAATGTATAGATGGTATGAACACAGATCAGCTCTATTCATATAAATATGAAACTGAATGTGATGAAGCAAGAAAAGATCTGGGGCTGTTCATGAACAAGGGTACACGTACAGTTCACATGTTCATTCATATTAGTAAGTCTAAAAGTATGATATCAGAAAATTAAATGTATGATACCATTTATTTCTCAAGCTTCTCAAACTGCTTTTTTTTTGTTATTAGAGAAAACCAAATTATTTTCTCCTAAGGAGTCATCCTATAAGAAATGCAAATTTCTTTATGAACAGTTTGGTCAGTTGTCATAAAATATATTTACAGGTGCTGGAAATTTGTGTGCTTTTAAAAAGTCTGCGTTGTGGAAAAACATTACCATGTACACTTACTGTGACAGATAAAATGCTCTGGTTTTTTGGTGATTGAAACAAAGGGAGTTGCTTGAATTAGCACTCCAATCAGGCCATATTCAACCAAAGTATTTGTGATTTGCATACACTTCTTCAGAGGACAGTTAAATATCTTTTCAAAAATAAGTGAAATGTCTCTCCAAAGCCACTCAATGACTCTGGCCACAAGATGCTTGAATGGCTGCTGGCTTTTAGAAGCTTTGTGAGATCAGAGACTTTTAAAAATACTGTGTTGCATGCAATCAAGCAAACAAAAATACCTGTCTGACTTTTATATGTCAGAAATACTAGAAACCTTGATCTGCTTCCTTCCCTCTCTAAAGATGTAGCTATGAAGAAGGGAATTAAAAATTAATTAATAAAAGTTAAATTTAAAGCTTTTTTCTGATTATAACAAAAACCTGTTCCTCACTTTTTTTTATTAACTTCTCAACTTCAATTCCAAGCTTCAGGTTTTGGAAATGTTTTTGGCTTATTCATTTGCTTGAGCTCTTTTACTTCTATAAAAAGAAAGTTATAGTTGTGCTTGGGCAAGTGGAGGTTGTACCACATGCATAAAAGCTCTGCTAAAGCTGGTTAAAGCATGCGGGGGAAGATGTGAAAATTAATTTTCTAAAACCATGCAACTCTGTGCTTTAACACAGGAAAAAAAATCCTGTGAACCTTCTACCTGAATGTTACTGCAAAAGGTAAAAAGAATCATGATGTAAACGTGGTGTGGTGGTTACTTTGTCTCTCGGGTAGGATGAAATGGTTGGAGCTAACCAGCTACCCAAGACATTATTTCACAACACTAGTGCAAGCACAAGAACATTACTGACCACATGTTGGGCATTCTTGGGTGAGTATGTTTGAGGCATTCTACCACCTAATAAAAACAGTATGTGGAAGATGATTTAAGAGAAAGTACTACTCCCACACAGGGAATGTACGCTATACTTCATCAGCTCCCCACTCAAACAGGCTACTTTTTCATTTAAACAGTGCATCATGGGCTTGACTCATGATGACAATTAAGGAACTTAACATCTTTGAACAGAAGTATCTTTATGCAGAATATTGTAAATTTTGTGAAAGAGTGGTTTCTCAAAATACAATTCCCTCATATGCATTTCTGATGCAGAAGAATTTAAGCAGACTATCAGTTTTTTCCCCCCACACTCCACAATGTCAACAAAAATTTAAGGATAAATAACACCTACTCATAACTGCAAATTTTATGAGGATTCTTGGGTTATGAGACCAAGAAAGATTAACAGATTAACAGAAGCAGCCTGATCAATCAGAAGGAAAGTCAGGGTTTCGTGGTGTCTCTAACTGTATCTTACACTGAAAATTTTTCTGTCCAAATTGTTTCCAAGGACTTTATTGCCTCACCCAAACATTTGGACGTCTTTTCAGTCCCAACCAATAGTTACTGACAGTCCCTCTGCATCTGCTGCACGTGCAGTGTGCAAAACTGTTCAGTGCAGTAAATCCATGAAAGGGGAAGACTCTGCACTGAGCTGTGATGTATCTGCACAGGATATTTGACCTCTATGGTTCTACACTGTGAACTGCAGCTTGCAATTCTCTCTGTCTGCACTTATCATGGAGAACTTCATTGTCAGCAGTTTGACACCTCACCAATTACCACCCTTCGGATTATCATTTATGAAATACTAAATGACAAGATCCTTTGGCTCCAAAACTTCATCCTAATTCCTACACTTTGATTCCTGAGTTTTAAACAGTTATTTATCCTCTCTAGGACTCTGCCTTCTTGTCACATAGCATTTTAACTTATTTAACAGAGTGCTGCTCAATGCTTTCTTAAAATCCAAGCAAGGTCAATTCCACCTTTCCAAACAGCAGCAGGATTATTGCACACCAATAGAGTAGTTAACTGATGGAAAGACAAAATGCTTTGAGAAACAAAAGACTAATAAAGTATTCTCTATACCATGAATGCTCAGCAAATCCAGTGCCAAAGTATGACACACCTTTTTTTGATATATACACACTCCCTTAGCCTATAATGCCTCTGGAGTCCACCAATTATGTCTCTCTGGAATTCTGAGAAGGAGCTAATCCAGTCCAATTAATGTGCACAGATACAATGTAAGAGATACAAAGAGCAAATAAACCTGGATTCATCCCTCATACCTGTGGTCAGGGTAGACAGTAGATAAGACTCACTGAAGGACAGGACCTTAAGAGGGGCAATTTTGATTTTAGGTGTTCTAAAGATCTTCTTGATACTTTAAACTTTTCTCTATTTCCACAGAGTCGTAATTATGTATCTTATCCTAGATTTTGGAACTGTCATACCCGTACAGCAGTATGGAAGCACCTTTATGAGTCCCTGCTTTCTCAATCCTATGTCATGGAAAAGTTTTTTTATTTTTATCTATATCTTCAACACAAATGCAATAAGTAGACTAGAATCAGCCTAAAGGCACCTTCTATCTAGCTTTATAGTTTCCCTAAATCCAAAGGTAACATGTAATTTGCACTGTATCAGACTCTTTTGGTAACAAAAAAATGTGACTGGCTATTATACTCTCACTTTAACACTACAATTTTTATTTCCAAGCTTCCAGAGAGGAAGAATTATCATAAACCATGACAAAAATTTCTGCACTGACTAGCAGCTGATAAATACAACCAATAATTACCCTTGGAGATAAAAGCAAAATTAATTAAAATCAAAATTTCAATGAAATTAATCCTATGAACTTTCACTTATAGTCCAGGAGAAGATACATTTTAGCTTTCACATGCAATTGATTGTAAAATAAGCATAATTGCATCAGCAATTCATATCCTGTCTCTCCCTCACTCAAGTCAGGACAGAATTCTCATCAGGCTTGTGCTGCCTGGCAGCCTTGTCAGGTCTTTGGATTTGATGCCAAAGTACAGAACACTGACCAGGAACACTAACAGTGGAGACCATCCCATAATGCACACACTGCAAATGGGCTTTTCCTTAGCATCTTTACCCTGAAAGTGATATCAGTAAGCTGTGCACTATCACTTAAAGGATACCAGAGAGTGCAATGCAATGGTGACATAACAGAGATTACAGTGAGTAGGGCTTGAAGCCAAACTGAACTGAGTGATTGATTCTACAGGAAGAACTTTGCTCTTGGTATTTCTTATGTTCAGATTCTTTGAATAGCTCCTTACATACAAGGAAACTATTTTTGATCAGCTGAATGTCAAAAATAATTACCTGGCATTCTGTCCTTACACATTAAATCCAGTGTCTCTTAATTAAGAAAACTAATTTGATATCTGACAGTTCAGCTAAGATGCTATTCCATAAACATAAAAATATTTTAATGCTCTTCTTTCTTATTATTGCCAAATTAGAAAGAAATGATTCACACAGTCACAAGGATAAGACTGGTGCAGGGAGCTAAACAATTGCAAGAAGCTGCTCTGTGTATTTCTGTGGTTTGGAAGTAGTGCCAAGTCAGAAGGAAAAGACATTCTCTGCATTTTCTAAAGCAAGATAAATACAGAAAAGAAATATAGATGAAAGATGGAACTGCTATCTGTGGATTCTGCCAGATTCCTCGGCTTTTTGGCACACCTATTGAAGCTGGCAGACTTAGCCAGTAGCAATCTTTTCCATTAAAAGGAGCAGCATATATTTTGATTTAACATACTTTGTTTGTGCATTTTTAAGCTTCAGAAATGTCTATTTAAATTTTTTTTAATGATTCCTTCTGCACAGTTGGCTGCAATTGCCCTTATTTGAAATGGCTCATTTATCACTAAAAGAGCTGCAGGGCACAGCTACTGTTAAACAGCTCCAACAAATGTACAGCTTAGTGGGACAAGCTTCTTTTTATAAGACTAAAAGATGTTTAAAATGTGCCAAGAGGAGCTTTATGCCAGCCTCTAGGTTTGTTATCCAAATGTTACAAAATTAGAGATCTCCTGAAGCACAGAGTTTGGGCAAAAATCAACTGATCTCCCTTGGGCTGCTGTTTTTTCCCATCCACAATCAGCCAGATTTTAACAGAACACTTGCTACATATCATAAACTTCAGCGATGTGTAATTATGAAAAAAGTAATCTAAAGTCTGAGGCTTAGTCTATACTACAGCCAAACTTCATTACCTTTGTCAATGGTGCAAAAGCAAAATGTTTTCCAAAGAAGTACCCTTTCTTTATGAATGGTGACATTTTGCTTATTATGATGGTAGAACAGCTACTGGCTCCTGCTTCCTGGAGCAGAAACTGTAAGCAAAATGTTTAAAGCAACCTGGCAGCTGCCAACACAATGGAAACTGATGTAACACTGTCAATTTATGTTAATCCTTCTGAAATGGAATAAAACATGCTAGTATGTGACTTAGTTTATGGAATCTCTTATATCCAAATTTTAAGTGTGATGTAATCAATATATTTGTGGGTGAAGGGATTTGGCATATTTTTGGTAGACAACAGACATGCAGAAATTTTGGAATCTAGTGCCCTCTTTCTTGATGTCCAAGAACTGTAACAACTGTTATAAAAAGCAACAGGCATCAGCTTGGAGTATGTGCCAGACACGCCGTATCTCCAGCCTGAACTGTGGAGCCTGAGCAGAGCAAACCATTACAGTTACAAAGGGGGTTTTTCTAAACTTAAAATTACAACATAAATATCTAAATTGCAAATACATACTATTATACCCGAATAGTACTATTGCATAGATATTACATGAAATATTTTGGATTAATTTATGAAGTATATTAAACCTTGCTTTATATTGTAAAACTTCATATTGTGTATTTAATGTTCTCACCAAGGGCCCCCACAAGAAAACAACCAAACCTGTTGCCAAATACTACTAAAGAAATGGTGTGCCAGTGCTTTTTCATTTCACTTTCTATACTCCAGAAAAATATAGTATGTGATAAAAGGTTGGTTTCAGAATGTTTTCAGTAGAAACTACTAGTAATTGTCTTCCATGTTTTTTAATTCACATCTATTTATTTGACAAAGATGATCTTATGAAATTCTTTGAACATAAAATGGTTAGCCAAAACTTCTTGTAGGGATTTATGACTTTAGCAAACAATGACCAGTTTTCTGGGAGCTCTGCACAATAACTTACAGAAGCTGCATTTTTTAACACAGTCATTATAAAAACCTTCCAAATATGAAATCTACATTTCACAATAACTTTCAGAAATAGTGGTTAAACAAACGGGTTTTATATCTTGGAATATTACAAGGGACTAGAAGAGCCTAACCTTTCTGCTACTAAGAACTGAACTCAAAAAGCACAAATACCTCCTATTAACTCCACACAGGATTCAGAAGATACATTTTAGCTGTTATGCCTTCTTTGCCAAATAAACCAAAACCAACCTGCCAACAAGCCCAAGCTTAACACATCCACGTTTTCCCCACCTCTCCTCCCATGCATTTCTTGAGGCTGTCCCCTGATGATAAGACCAATTTAAAAAAAGTGTAAAAGGTATGATTATACAAATCAAATCCCATTCTTAAGGCATGGGTGTCTTCTTTGCCCACTTTATTGTACCAAGCAGTTGAAATTTATATTTCAGCATTCCTGGTGATGTTCTTATAAGCTACCACAACTGATATTCCAGAAGGCATCCATTGGTATTTTGTAATATATGAAAACAGAGCACTTCTATGTTGGGCAAATAATAGCATAAACCAGACCACAGAGTAAGGCTAAAAATCAGTTCTGCACATGGGTAGGTTGGATGGACACTTTCAGTAATAAAAAATATCAGAACATGACCCAAACCTCTGATCATCTGCATTTCAGGTATGTACCTTAATCATTAGGTTAATGGTTCCTCTAGCCCAAAAATAATTAGTTCTGTATGTACAATGGAACAAGAACAGGAGAAAAATGGACTTTTTCATAGTGCAGCACAGAAAAATACCTTTTAATTGATTTGGAATATAAAAGCTGCTCAGAACAATGGAAAGCTAAACAGAGAGTAATTTACTTTGACTTCATGTAGCCTTCAGCAGAGGCACACACATGCAATAACCGAACAGCACCAATTATGGCTCCCAGATGCTGTGAGTGCCTTCAAGTCTGGATGTCTGGCTACTCACCAGTGGGTCTAGATTTTTACAAAAAGCTTGCAGTCAGTTGTTGTTATTTGTATTTTACTTAAGATGACTGAGTTGCAGCTTTGAATTAGCAGTGAAAAAAATGTATCCTGGTTTGTTTAAACTATCAAATATGAACATATAAATATTTTACATAATTTTTCTAGTGCTTCAGTCCTATCTGTTTGTTTGCCTCCACCTCCTTGTGTGTTATATTTAAATTGAAAGTTTTCTGGAGTCATCTTCTTCTCATGCAGGTACACATCACTCCCTAGCAAAGTGAACCCCTTATCTGTGATCAGTGCCTTTAAGCACCATCACAGTACACAGAAAAAAATGCATAAATAGAAAAATTAATGACTTTACTATTTCTTAGCTAATTACTTCAGAACTCAAGCAGAATTTTAAAGTCAAAACATCATGGGATCCTTGCATGAGATACTGGAAATCACCTCAGTGGGAAGATCTCCTTAAATGTTTAAAATACTTATGTGTCATCTGATTGGGTACCTGAAAAGGTAGAATTTAATTGGCAGGCAGAACAGGCATTTTTTAGCTTCATCCTTTACAATCAAAGCCGCTGGTATTCTTTTCACAGACCTTAATACACTTGTGTCTCTATAATTCAAAAGTATTTACCACTTTTTCAGCCAATAAACTCTTTCAGTTTTCTAATGAATCTTATTCCTGCCAATGCTGCAATCCTCTACTGTGGAAAGGCAGTATTTTGTTTTAAAGGCCTTACAAGAAGAGTCACTGTGTTGGTCTCTGAATATTTTCCTTTCTAAAACAATAAAAAGCTTGAACACATTTTGTAGCTGTTTTTGAATTGTGAATTATTCTTTCAAAAATGAGAGCTAAGTCATCTGACATTTGTAAAGCATTTTGACAAAAATTAAAATCTGACTTAACCACCTGAAAAAAATCAGCTTATAGCACAAGGTCTAAATTCACTGGTGATTTTTACTCCTGTGCATGAAGGCCAAATTATAGCATGCAAAGGTTTAACCTGGGGATCTGTTTCCAGAAAGACATGAAAATCAAACAGAAAATTGGCCAAATATGAACTTTGAGGGCAATACTGTGGCCTAACAGAATAATGAAAATCTCTGATGTTCAAACACAGCTTACACAGAAACAGGGAAGTTATTTTACTTGATTTAAGTATTCATACAGATATTACTGGAATACTGAATTTTGTTCTGAAGTATATTGCAATTCAGTCCAAAAAGGAAGTTCAAAAATAAAAAAATCAGAACTGACACACGAATATATTTAAAGAATTAAAAAGACAGAAATTCCATCAGCGATTACACTTGTCCAGCTAATTGAAAATATGACAATGAGACAAGCAATTTAATTTTTTTCAAAAAGAATGCACATGAGAATGAAGTTATGTAGAGCCTGTCAGTTTACCAAGCAAAAGTATCACACATGTAATTGCATAAGATAAAACTAGACAAGCCTTAGGCTACAAATAAGGTGCAAATGTTTTTATGGGGAAGGTATTTAACTACTGGAACAAGTTATGATGTCTCTGGTGGATTTTCCATTGCTGGAATTTTTTAAGTAAAGAGTAAGTGTTTTTCTAAAAGATATACTCTATTCCAAACAGAAAAAAAATGAAGCAATGTCTCTGGTTTGCATGAGTAAGGCTAGTCAGACTCAGTCATTAAAAGGATCCTTCCAGTATTATAATGTATGGACCTACAAGTATGTCATGTGAGAACAGTGTCCAGTTTACCAGACAATAATCTTACTTGGCCTTTTTAAATACTGGTATATTACCTCTCTTCCAGCCCTGCAACTTCCCCTGTACCACAAGCTTGTTGAAAATCAACATCCAGGAGGATATTAATTTAAATTCAGCTGTCTGAAAGCTAGCTGTTTAGTCTGAACTGGTCACCTAGGTTCTTTCTACATTCAGTGGAGAAAAATTAGGCACTTTCATGAGTCTATTCCTTGCAGATATCTTGGGCATCTATTTTCATCTAGGATAAGTCTGCAGGTGTCTCTCTCTTTCCATTGTCTACAGAAGGTGTCTTAGTTTAGACTACTTTAAACTCCATACCTAAAAGTGGCCAAAGTTAGATGAAAGGAATCCATCCTTAATACTCTAAAGATCTCTTTCAAAATCCTTGGATTCAAGTTAGTTAGATCCACTAATTTAAAACATCTGGCATGATTAGATCATACTCAAAGTGTGCTTCAGTTACGGCTGGGCAGATTGAGTTTCATCACCATCATAGCATATAAATTCAACTCATCTGTATTATTCTAGGAAAATAAAAATTAATATTTTAATAGCTCTTTCTTACTGCACTGTTATTCAGAATTCTGTCATTCCTATCTAATAATGAAATGGACTGTATGATCATTTTTAAAAGTTCTCCACTGCCTTGGATGGGATTCACCCCATTAAACATAGATACCTACAGCATAGATGTGCAGATCTGACCTTTGAGCCTGCACTGTCATTACAGCCAAGGGAGACCAGAAAATATTGCCAGTAGAACCAAGGTGCCTTATCTTTGCACAAATGTCCAGATTAAAAGAGATGAAACAGTGAAAAATGCATTCCTCTTCCTTACAAACATTGGGATGGCTATTTCAGTTTGGCATGTGCACAATGTAAACATTTAAAGTTAAGATGAATTACTAATTTGATTAATTTTGTTCTTCCACAGCCTGACTTTGGCTGCTTATTTTCTCTTCTTCTTACTTTTTTCATTACTTTAATAATCTGCTCAGAGACTTCTGAGTCTCATTAGCCTCACAATAAAAGACTGGCCTCAACTCTGTAGGTGATAAGGCCATTCAAACTTCCTAGGCCTTCTTCTCACAGAAATCATTGTCATCATCATCATCCACAAAACCAAATCCTTTCTATCACTTACGAAGTCAGAAATCAACTTCTGCAATAGCAGAAATTAACTTCCATAAGAGATTATCTTTCATCTTCCTTCATTTGTAAAAGAAGAATAACCAGGAATAATCAGCTACGTTTTTCACTTGTATACTTTGATTTTTTTTAATATCTGAAGCCTTTTAGAAGGTATATTATGATTATATATAGCAGTTGCATGGGTGCCTGTCCTATCACACCCTCATCCTCACTAACTCACTTCAGAAACAATCCAAATCTACAACTTGCCCACATAAGCAAGCAAAAGTGACTGTAGCACAAAGTAGCATTGTATTATCTTGACATGGTCTGTAGGAAAATGATTTAGATACTTTTTAGCATCTTCTGATGACTTTACTTCTTCCTTTAAAACATGTTTACTAATCTTTTCACTACTAAAGTAACTACACTTCCTCAGTCTCCCATTTCCTCCTCAGTCTTTCTACAATTTGTCCTAAAAGGGCATCCTTTATAATAAACCTGTACTCTTTAGCTCAGTGTGAGACATCTTTTTCATTAATGAGCTTGACTGCTAGAAGGTTTCAGCAGCAGGCTGAAAGGTGGTGCTGCCTGTAAATTTTTCTATTCCTCTCCTCTCCTCTCCTCTCCACTCCTCTCCTGTGACAGACTCCAAGTATAAAGAATCTTGCCTGATATTCCTGCTTATCTCAGCCATAAACTGGCAAACCCTCACTGGATTTCTCTTCTCCCTTGGTTTGTGGATGACTATCTCCAATCTTGAATTCAAATTGATACCTGTTCTTTACTGTGATGTCTATCAATTTATCTTGCTTTCTAATGTCCCACACATCATTACTGGATTGTTGAAAATGCAAATCTATTTTCCAGCACAGCCATGAATTTTTACTTGAGAAAGAGGAAATATGTTCTGGTGTTTGGTAGAAAGAAAGCATTTATTCATCTGTCATAGGTCATAACCATTTTTCCATTCCTGTTCATAAGAACATTGATTGTGGAACTGAACATAAAAGAAAAACTTCATAAACTGCCTTTCTAAACTTCCTCCAAAATTCCTGTTTGTTTCCTCAGAATTTCACATGACAGCTGACATACACCAGTGACTTCCCAATATTTTTATCATATAGACTCACTTGAGAAAATTGAATGTATTTTGGGTGTAGTTACAAATACTGAAAAGTTCCAGCACTGGTGTTTCGTGATTCGCAAATAATGTTTGAAGCAGTAGCAAAATGTGAAATACAACAATCTGATCGGAATTACTTTCTGTTTATAATTTTATTACTGGTTTTCTGGACAAAAACATGTATACACACATTGAGTAGGGAATGGTCAGAAAGTCTAATGCTTTGAGAAAGTCTCTGGCCAACTGTTAAAGCACTCAGCAACTGTGTCATTCACACAGGCTAAATGTTTCCCTGAAGCATCACACATTCTTTGCATGTGAACACAGCACATGAACATGTGCTGAAGAACACCTGGGATTAGGCATGTACTGCAACCCAATTGAAACTACAGAGGCTGTGACATTAATCCAACTGTGCATGATCACTGAAACACCAGATATCTCATAAAAGATGAAAAAAAATCTAACAAATCCAAACAAGTTTCCTAGAAAAAATATGATTGGTCCTGGAATAACCTGTACATAACAATCTCTATATAAATACAAAGTATGCTTTCAGTCAACTATTCACTGGAGAGGCTAGAAGAATGAAAACACCCAGGCATTCTGTCATTACTGCAAAGCACTGAGCAAAGATAGCCAATGGCACAGACAGAGTGCTCAAACTACTGTCTCGCCTGTGTTGGACAGACCAACTGAACAGGCCAGGCAAGACTCAGCCCTTTATTGACTCTTGCATTTGTGCAATTAAATCTCCACCCACTCTCCTTGCCATCTGGGAATGCCTATCTAGCCTTTCTGAAACTCCAGTTATTGGTTTTTGATGGCAATTCCAACAATGCCTCCAGGGGTGTCAAGCTCTTAAATGTTGGTGGATTGGTCATCTGTGCCCTGAGTGGTGCATGTGCTGATTTGCTTCATGATCTGTTCAGCTCTGGCAACACAGAACAAAAGCACTTGGACTAGCACATCTGGAAAATCCAGAATATTGTGAACACTAAAAAACATTAAGAACTTGTTATATTTTTCTGTACATTCCTATTTATCTGGAAGTACAAATTAATGCTTTTTATTTGTCCAAAAACTTTAAAAAGGACTGAAAAATAAAGGTGAACCTAGACTGAGGTGGAATGACTCTAAAAGTGCATCATCAGAATCAGTGTGCTACAACTTATAAAACCTGAAATCTGCATAATAAAATGAAAGAAAACAGATGAGAGGAGGTCAGAAAATGGATTGTGCCAGTTGAAAAGAGAGAGAAGCAAGATTAAAAAGTCAACAAAAGCTAATGCTATAGTACAGCATATATTCCTCTGTGCTGTATAGCCAATATAATGTGATTGTGATAGGAAGGTGTTACTCTCCAGTGCTGAAAGGGTAGCTTAGATCTGAGTAAGTTCAAGTATTGGACCTTAAATTGAATATTTAAGTATTTTTGACCAGTGGATCCTTTAAAGCAAACAGTGCACAGATAAACTCATGATAATTCAGGATCATTAACTGTGCCAGAATTGAAACTGCTCACAATGAAGTACACCATCATAAATGCAGGCATAAATCAGCATTAATAATAACACTGCATTATAAGTCAACTCTTACTGTAAATACATTTATCTGAACATCAAGTAAAATGAAAGGTCTGCATACAGTGATTCCTTCAGGGAATTTATGAAAATGAGAACTACTGTCTCCATCTCTAAAGCCATAATGCTCATCTCTCCTGTGCCAAAGAAGTAACTCTTCTACCTTCAACCAGTGAGACAAAACATTGCTAAAAAAATCTTTTTGAAAGAAAATTGTGTTCTAAGGTAAAATCTTTGCAGAATGTGATTATGCTTAACTCCTAAAATAAGAATCTTATAAGTAAATGCAGAATTCACCAAAACAGCTCCAGGTAAACTAAGTCTTTGTATTATTCTATCTTAATTTGTCCCCAAATCCAGTTACACTCAATGTCTAGGTGACTTGTGGCCATAATAGGCAAGCATCCATTAAGAAAACCCAACTTCTTTAGCAAATGTCACTTGAGAATGGCAAAATGCTGATGTCACTACCAGCCTAGGTCGGAATCAAGTACTCTAAAGGTGAATGTCCACATCATACTTTCATTCTCAAAACTCACCTAGCTGTAATATTTTTGGCACTAAAATTCTGTTTCCTAATTCACTAATTAACCAAACATTTTTAGGATAAAGTTTAGAAAATTTGACAGCATTATTCAAGAATTATTTCAAATTAAAGATCTCTTTTTTTGACCATGCCAAACCTCTTCAATAGTTTGAACCCCAAATAAGAAAAGGCTTCCACCTCACCTTCACCACTCCGTTTTCATGCATGATGACACAGTTGTTGGGATCCTCTGAAAGCTGATATAAAGCCAGAGCTGTAGCTCTATGAACTAATGGATCCTTTGCCTTCAAGTAACGTGCTAAAGGAGCCACAGCCTTGTTCTCTCCAAAGGCAACTCTATTGCTGCCCCACATGCAACAGTGGGCAATGGCCTCTGCTAAGTGACGTCTTAACTTGTTATTGTTCTGAAGAAGGTAAAAACATAACAAATTAAAGTCAACACACGACAAAAAATTCATCAGAAAGCAGAATTGTATTCCCACACATCTTTAAGGCAGCCCAATTTAATTGCAGTACAATTAAAATTGGAGAGAGCTGTAAGGCATAGAGCTATTAAAGTCCCTTAATATTCATTTTATAGCAAGTGCTGTGAAGTTTTATATTGTTTCAAATGTACTTTTAGACTGACTGGAAATGAGATAAGATAGCATTAAAATGTAAAATATAGCCCCATCAGCGAGATTTTTCTGCATGTTCAGATTAATTGTTTTCTCAACCCTTTGTGCTTTTTTCACATATGGCAGCTGCACCTCTCAAAAGCAATATTCTGCAACAGTAACTATTAAAATGAAGCTCATCTTCCAAACCAATTTTAGTAGCAGACACATACTGTTTTGATGTCCAATATATACCCCATAGAGGAATGATTGTACAGCTCTTCCTTGTAACTGCTGCAAAATCTACTGCTCTTGTCATAACCTTTTAGTTGGGCATAATGCAGTCTGACATAAGAAATTCTGACGCTTTGTATGATATATTTAAATGTTACTTACTGTGTTTGCTAGCTTGGACAACAGAGGGACAACTCCATGATCTGTCATAACAGCTAAGTTTTCTTGATCTTTAGCTATACTTGCAATGGCTGCACATACACTTGTTAAAACTTCTTTATCCCTTGATTTTAGCAACTTGACTACCAGTTCCAAGCCGCCAACAAATGATCGAACCATTTCCCCGGAATTCTAAATGAGAATAAAAAGAAACATAGTTTTTAACTATTCAAGCAGTATTTATATGCAAATGTTTAAAAAAGAGATTGGCATGACATATTTATTCAAAACTGCAGCTATTGCTGTGTTGCCTTCACCAAGAAATATGGCTAATTTGGAACTTGGAGCTCTTTTGATTGACGTATGAGAGTTGGACTATTTCACATACCACCATACAGGCAGAAATTTAATGCCTAAATAAAGGTATCTATAATTTTTCATACCGCAGGGTATAAAAGTCTCAAGCTGTCACTTTGGAAGGGTGCAAGTCTCACTTATCAGAAGTATCC
The DNA here is from genome assembly GCA_013396995.1 of Dicaeum eximium. Taxonomy (NCBI): domain Eukaryota; kingdom Metazoa; phylum Chordata; class Aves; order Passeriformes; family Dicaeidae; genus Dicaeum; species Dicaeum eximium. Next base: position 757,514 of record VWZP01005528.1, read on the forward strand.
GAGTGGCCAGATGGGTGCCTTGCACACCTTAGGGCATCTAACACAGCAACAGACACTTTAGGCTCTCAAAGTGTCTCCTGTTTCCTACATTTAGTCTGACAGCCAAGACAAGGAATGACAATATTATTTTCTTGTATCAATGCCAATGAGTATTCAGGAATATTTAAGAGGGAAAGTTACACAAGTCATGACAGCAACTGTGGGAGAACCATGGTGCACCTCAGAGTATGAAAAATCAATGTAAAATATGAATAAAAGACACAAATAACTACCATGGAAAAATGTCTAAGTTTGCCCATAAAAATGAAATAGAAAACAGGGTGCCTTGATCTTGAATACAGTGGGCAGATCTGGTCCATTTTTACTATCTTCAAAAAGCTATGATAACATTAAAAAAGGTTTAGAGAAAGACAACAAGAATAATCAGTGGTAGGGAACTGTTCTGTAGAAGGAATGACTAACCATGTAGAACATTCAAGGTAATAAAAGAAGAAGAAGGAGCAGTGTGATATGGATGTACAGAACCGTGAGTAGAGTGGGAAGGGCACACCAGGATCCCTCTTCTAGGAGAAGAACTGGGATCATCAGGTGAAATTAGTAGATGGCATGTTCAGAATCAAAGTTATTTTTAAACAATGTACAGTTAAGATGTTGGAAGTCCTTGGAACAGGATTGCAGTGGCTCTCAAAAAATTTACATTAGGCAAATTCAAATTAAAAAAAGAAAATCCATTAAGGATTATTCAGTATGAAGGTATTTTCTCTGATTTAGAAACTTCCTGAGCACAGACTTCTTGAAGTGATGCTATGGTGGCACATCTGAAGGTGGCATTGGACAGTCTGGTGTCAAACTGTTATTACACTGGAACAAGAGTCAAAAAGTCAAATGGTTGGCAGTAACTTCACAGGATAAATTTCAGCTTGTGCTCCTCAGTGGTGATAAATGTGCAGGAATGGAAAGAAAGGTCTGCAAGTGGAATTACTTTTATTTGTTTCTTTCAACAGGTCAATAGGAGAATTTTGAAGAAAAACTACTAGATACTCTCCTGAAACCCTTTGGACTTCATGTAAGTGCAAACGTGGATTGTATGAACTTTCCTAGGGCTAGGGAGTGACCCCAAAGACCAAGCATGGTTTTGATTATATTTATTTCTTTTGGGGGGCTGATTAATGAAGAGTAGGGTTCAACTCTATTGTTAGCTATATATGTTAGCTTTGCTGAGCAAATCCATCAAATCATGGACTTGGTAAATGAAGATTTCATAAGATGCTGCAGTTTCATATTTTTTTAGTTCTGGGTCTAAATGTCAAACAGAACTCTTAGCTGTGATGTTTCCTTCTCACAGAAAGCAAAAGCAGTGCGTAGGCCCATTGAAATGAAACATTTTTTGCCACAGGCAGAAAGAATCTTGAGACTGGAAGGGAGAGGTTAAAGCCAAACTGTGTAAGGGTGAAAATCAGAAGCCACAGCAGCAAAAAGGGCAGCATCCAAGAGCAAACTTCATGCATAAGTCCTAAAAACCCCCCAAATGAACACATAACAGAGGTCCTTACAGAAACTAAAATAGAATCTAAATGCAGAAGGACAATACAAGTTTGTGGACCAGAAAAGCAGCTGAGAAAGAGAAGGAAGGGCAATGGTCTGCCACTCTATTACCATGAGAGTTGCATGTAGAGGCAGGTGGGCTTACAGAGGGTTTCCCATGGATACACCAGCATAAATGTTCCTCTATAATTGCTAGTGTATGCATACCACAATGTAATGCATCTACAGATAATCACCTGAATTAAAACACTGTTTCTCCGTAACAGTTGTCATGTTTGTCTTGAAATTTTAAAATTCCACCCAAGGCAATATGTAACGGGTTACTAAGAAAGCTTTCTACACACAAATTTCTTACCTACATGTATTCATGTAGTTAACATTACCAGACATGGGAGGAGAAAAGAAAATGAAATATTTTATATTTACTTCCAATCTCTGAAGGTCACTACAGCAATACCTTGTGTATAATCTGTTCAACAGGTAAATGCTACAGTACAAGGTCTAAGATTCAAAAGGGTCCTGAACATGATTCTGTGTTTCTGCATGATTCAGATATATACGTATTCCTGCTTTTCAAAGATGTTCCATGAAGAGATAAGATAGCCTTTATGTCATCTTAATAAACCAATACCAACATTTTATATTTACCTGTACATATTTTCTTTCCAGGTGATTATAACCCTATTTGTTGAATTTCTCTTCAGACAAGCTTATACTTTCCACATTTTGTAATGGAGTACATACCACTAAAGTCACGGAATAAAATATAAACAGTTCAGCAGTAAGAAAAATAAAAGCATTTCAAAAACCATCTATGAAATCAAGTAAACACAAGGACAGAACTTTCTACCAGTGATGAAAAGCAGAGGGAAACTGCAAAAACCACATGTCAGGGAAGTTTCCCAAATGTGAGTGTGGGTGTAGCCTGGTGGTCTGTGCAAGACAAAGAGAAAAGCAAAACAGCAAGAAATTTGAAGAACAATGAGCGGAAAGAAGGACCAAAATGAGAGCTTTAAAATCCATTATGTTATGTACAAGATTTCTTTTTTTTTGGGAGAAATTTAAATAATAAACATGATGGTTTTTGTATCGTTTAAGCAAAACCACACACTTGCTTTGTACAATATATTTATAGGTTTCTTTTTTTAAACTGAAATATGTGTATTTATTATATTTAATTGCCATACCTCAGTATTTCAAAAAGAATTTATATGAAGTTATGCCTGTGACTGCAGAGGCCATGACTGAATTCTTCTGAACCTGTGTTCTTTGTATTAATGATCAGATACTGCTCATAGTATTAGTAATTTTGTGATTTTAGTTTTCAAATACTCTCAAGCATTTTCATTTATACGTTTTTAATTAACATAAGAGAAAAGAGAATATATAACATGTCTTTAGAAATACTTCTTTCTGTTTCAATTACAAAAAAATGCAATCTTAAAATTTCAGCTTCTAAATTAATTGACAAACAATTAATTTTTGTTGGCCAACCCAAAGGGTTTGTAATTTCCAGCTATTGGTGTATGTTAAGATTATGTTTTATCCAAGTTATGTTTTATCCTACTCCCTTGTCCTTTTGTCCCTCAATTGTGACAAAATCTTATTTATTGGTTGTCCTAATAACGTTATTCAGGTAGAATTAGGCAGGAAAAAATGTACAGAATAAAGCCTAAGAAACTGTCTTTATAGAGAAAAATGCTGATAAAATCACTGAAAAGCAATAAACCAGAAAATTTTATTGTATATATCTGCATGCACATGGTAGTCATCTGCTTAATGCATCTGTTTTAACAATATTTCCTGAGCTGAACAAAGTATAAGGCCAAATGCAAAGACATCTAACGAAGTCATAAAAATGTAAAAAATAACTGAAAGAGGGAAGAAGGTGTTATTGTATTAAGAGGAGATATCTTCATTTGATATCTTCACCATTATTATATCTTTTAATGCAACATTTAACCTGAGATGACACATGAAAAAACATGGATTGTTAAATTATGTTGCACATGGCTAAAAAAGAAAGGAAGAGATAACAGAATCTTTCATGACTTCATGTGACCACATCTTCTTGGTAGTGGACACCAAAGCTTTTATCCTCAGAAAGTATGAGAAATACTATTTTAAAATTGGATTCAAGGGGAGGAGTTTGCAATCTCAAGCAATAAAAACACTCCTATCTGGCATAGATGCTGAGGCCAGAACAGTTACCTGCTGTGTTAATAAAAGCCTCCTCCCCCTACTCTTATTACATACTTGTGTCTTGCTGGCCTGCATGACTATTAACAAGATTCAGTTAACTTTCCCTTTTCACTTATTTCTATACTGGCTTCAGCCAAGAGCAAAAATACTCTGAGACACACTAGCTTTGCATTATTTCTTTACTTTAACTATCTAATTAAGAGCAGAAACTATTATTGTATTTGCAGGACTTGATCTTTGTGGTTTATACAAGGAGAACATTTGGGATTTTGTGTTTTCTCATCATCATATTCTATGTTTTTGTGTTTATTTTCATTAAGTAAATAAAGTTCATCAGTCTTAAGTTGAGACATACAGGTCTTGTAGAAGAACTACTGGCTTTTTTTGTAATGTAATTCCTTCCTTATTTCTTCCAAAGTAAAAACTGTTTTCTTTATTTGAAAGACTTAAAGCTAAACACGTTATTACAAAAATACGTTGTCTTTACCTTTAAAATATACTCCACTTGAAAGATAAAATTTCTCCACTAAAGACAAGAATATTTCACTCTCAGGACACCTTAAAAAGCTTAAGGAGTCAAAGCTAATTTGTGAAATTGAATCACTTTTGCCCAAAAAAGTGATGGTATGGCTGGGCAAACAAACTTTAGCTACCAAGAGTCACCTTTAAACTACCTTTTCTTTAATGAAGGAAGCTTTTCCTTTCCATTTGCTATTCCCAACTGGGTAACTTCTCATTCTAGTGCACAAACCAATTTAAAGTTCAAAATAAAGAAATGCAAAGAAGTTTCTATATAACAGCTGCTTAGTGAAAATAGAAAACAAAATTTCTATAAGGAAGTTTTTATTAATTGTTCTTAAATAACTCAATGGTAATATTGATCAAATTACTTTATATTTTAAGGCTAATTTTATTCCTGCCTATACAATTATGGAGGCTTCCACTGTTGCAGAGCAGATGAAGAAGCATTTGTAAGATGAAACTACTTCCCTACATCTCCCAACTTTTCTTCTGTGAAAAAATGCAATGTGTTGGGAAAACAACAGCAGACAATGAACACAGATCTCCCTGTGCTCTTTATCTCAAAGAAGCAACTAAAGCCAAAGCAACAAAGCAGAGTTGCTTTGACATGGTTCCAATGCTACTCTATAGCCTGTAGGAGTAGAATTCCTCTTCAGAATTTTCTCTCTCTTCAAGGATTTGATCATCACACACTTGGCAACTGTATTGCTCTTGACAGTTTCAATAAACCAAAGTGAAGTCAATTATTCAAGCATACAGCCCAAGAAGGCATGCAATGCAGGCTCTCTAAAAATGTTGGGAGGAAAAAAATCTACCTAGTCACTAATGCAACTTTTAGTAGTCCTTCTGTCTATTGTTTCCCTTCCTTTTCAGTCAGGCAGACTACACCTGAAGTTCAATCCTGGGTAATTGCCAAAATCCTTTTGTTTTTTTTTTTCCCCCCACATACGCGTAAGTGAAACAATTAATATCAAAGTCCTTTGATGCCACAGTTGTCTCAATTATTTTAGATTATTTTGAGGAGCATTTAAGTAATGGATGTATGAGAAACAAAAAACACTGAATAACTGGAAAAAACATTATTTCAATTGTTTTTGGACTGAATTGAATTCAAACATGTCTAAGCAAACTTCTTATAATCATTAATATGTTTATGAGATAGTCATCACTAATACGTTATTTAATACTGTAGAAGTGCAGACAGCAATGTTATAATCTTCTGGGGATGTTCTAGTTAAACAATTAATGCAGTGACAACACAAACTAAGAAGTTGCTGAAACAGTTATGGTCTGTCTTAGCATGTCTGGCATGGTTCCTGAAATAGAGTGGGATAGGCAATTATAAGAAGGCAATCATATCATGTTGTACCACTCACCATTACAGACCACTGAGAATCTGAACAAGCAGCATGAAGTATAAAATATGTTTTAGTTCAATCAAAATTTTCATCTCTAGATAAAATGATTGCTTGAAATCTTCTGGTATATATTATGTAGCAAAGGAAACACAATGATCTCCATGCTCTTTCCTTGCTTTAAGACCTACAGAAGTCCCCGTGGCAAGTGAGAGGGTAAAGACAGGAAAAGAGTGACATGGACAAAAAGCAAAAACAAAGAAGGGAGGAAAAAAAGATAGAGGAGGATGGGGTTTCAACCTTTTCTAGATTTTTAAAATCCAATTTGTGAATCAGGTTTAAAAGAGAAGAAGCTACACAACGAGCTGTTGACTAGCATGTGTAGCTGTTAATAAACCAAGCTACAAGAAAAGCTGGTCAGATATTTTCCAGTGGAACAGTATTCCATCAGAAAATGCTAATGGAATGGAATCAAAACCTTCCATAAGAACACAACGACTTCTTGAAAAGTTTTGACAGAAACCAGGCAGAAAGGCAGGCTAAATAACCAGCGTGTTTCTTCATCTTTTCTCTTGTCAGCCAGATGGCTGATGAGTAGCCTGCCAGGCTCCTTGGCTTCTAGTTTTCACAGAATCCTTGACTTCTTGCCTGATGGGCTGCCAAACAGCTGGAAATCCAGATCTCCAGGAGTTCCTAAGCTTTTTGGCTTCTCGTGGTCTCCAAGCCCTCAGGCAGCTGCTCTGCAGGGAACTTAGGGCCCAAGCCTCCTGTGTGAGGGAGATACAGGCTACACCCTTTGCTTCCTGGCTTCCATGTTTTGTGTTTTACAGAAACTGAACTCCTATATTTGTAGACATTAAAGACCTCAGGGCAATTTATGTCAGTCCATTTAGGATCTCCAACATGTCTGTAGGAGGCCCAAATAACTCCTAAGAGTCAGTTCACTAAACAAGGCAGCCTGTGTCGAGTCATTGGATGAGCTAGTTCTGTATGTACCCTGCAAGCACAGCAGTCACTTATGGATTCACCAAGCCAGGTCTGAATTCCTGGGCTTCCTAATCTCAGAGGACCCTGGTCCTCTGAAAGGCTTCAGAGGCGAGCAAAAAATTCCTTTTTGTCTCTTATGGTATGCTTTTGATTCTTGGTTAATAAGAAATGCTTGAAAATTTGTAAGATCTAAATCCAGACACCAGAGAGTAAAAACTGCACAAAATGAGAGCAAATACAGAGAAGTAGGTATGACAGATGTAAAAAGTTATAATGTCTAGAGAAAACAAATAGAAAAATGGAAACAGAGTAAGAGCACTAAGTTTGAACTGAGCTTTCTGCGTAAAATTGCAAGAAGCACAGCAAGGCAAACAAAGAAACTGGAAAATGCTGTACATACACAAGAAGGAAATTTTGACATTTAAGGCTTAACCAAGAATTATACATAAACAAAAATGCATTGGTAGTACTTAACAAAAATGTAAAGTTTTAAAATGTAAAACAAAGGAATAACAGTGTGCAGTATGGAGCACAATTATCTCTAGACACCATACTTTCAAATTAGTAAAATGTGCAATCAAAGCATCTTAATGTCTTTAAAACAGCAAATGGTTTTACTATTTTTCAAATATTAGAAGAATTTCCAACTTCAACTACATTTCTTTGTTTTTCTTAGAAAAGAAATGTTCTCTGTGGTTTTATACATATGGTTATGTTAAACTTTCCATAACAAGCAAAATCTATGTAAGAATAGGTCATCAGCAACATATTTTCTACCCAGAGGTTAACTCTAGGCTGGTTGGCTGCAAAACTCATTTCCTCATTATATAATACTGTTGCAGGACTGAAGACTAATTGACCTTTACACATACCCATTTTGTGACCCTTCCCTCTTAAACCTGGTTTAGTTTTGGGTTTTTTTTTGTGTCAGCATGGGCATTCTCTTTCCCCTTATGAAAGAAATACACAGACAACTTTAGATGTCTCATCGTCTTTCATCACACCCACGATAGTCTCCTGTAGAACTGAAACCGCGATTTATCAGAAAAAGGTGAGATGTCATTCCACAAGTAAATTTTAAGAAAACAGAGTAACTTTCTCTCTCGTCTTTCAAATCCCCAATCTCTAACTCTTGACTTAAATTATTTTGACAAACAAAACACAGCACTGTAACAGCTACTGAAAATAATTAACTCTACCCTAGCTGAAACCAGGACAACTCTATACATAGACAGCTTAATGAAGTTCTTTGAGAAAGCCTCACAGTTGTAGCTATAATAAGGCTAAAACTGAAAGTTGAAAGTTTATATGCAGGCACATGGGACAGAAAAACACAATGCCTGATATTACTACTTGCATTTTAATGTTGCACCCAAAACTCTACTAAATATGAGGACAGAAAATAACCTCTAGAACTTTTTTCACTTTTCTTTTTTTTTCTTTTAATTTATTTAAAGATTCTAGTAGAAAGTTCCTCTATGAGGAAATAGGAATTTTTATACAGACTAAAGCTGGCAGCGTTCCTCTTATTGGCACAATGCATCTGGGTGATTTTTATAATAGCCCAAATTACATCTTTGTAGAATTTCTCCAAATGTTTATGTTTAGGCTGATGTGTGTTGGGAGAACATTACAAGTACTGTTTTTCAAAGAAGCATCATAACCAAATTTTGCTGTTCCAACATCAACAGAGTTGAGTAGACTTCTCTTACTCATTTTTCATAATCATTTGTGTTTCTTGGACAGTGCACTTACACTTTGCTACTAGCAATGTGCTGCAGTAGTAAGTTTTCCTTTTGGAAGTAAGGAACTAATTAATAAGAATCTGCTTCTATTAAGATAATTCATTTAATTACTTTGTCACAAACAATATCACTTAACTACATCATACTGATAAAATTCTGCTCTATGGGAAGTACTCTTACTCTTAAACAGATTATGGTGAGAGTAAGCATGAAAGAGAAACATGTAATCACATACTACAAAATAACTACCCTATCAGAATTTTTGATTAGCTTCTAAGATTTTTAAAATACAGAAAATAACATTTAAGTTGGTAGTAAGATTATAATATCTATGCAGAAAAATGGATGCTGCATTACATTGTTATAAAAATTTGTTTATGTTACTACCAACAAATTCAGTTTCATCTGTGAACCTCTACAACACAGAGGAGAACCACTACAGCTTCCACAAAAGAACACAAAAAGAAAATGGACTCCATTCTCACAGCTATTTGAAACACAGTTTGAGGTCCCAAGTACAGGCTTAGAAAGGCCAGAACACACATAACCCTTTAAAGTCATGTACTTATTACTGCTTTTGAATCAAGCACTGCATAAACCAAACTGCTTCTTGGAAGATTGTGTAAATTGTTGAATAATATTAACTTTGAAAAAAACCCCCAAATTCTCTTTAGATAGAAATAGTTGCTGCACTTCCTCAGTGTGGCTGTAGTTGCTGCTTTATAATATTTCTTTCTATTCAGTGTCAGCGGAAAGGGTATTATTGGTAGGCTTGTTTCAGTGAGCCACTTGGCCTCATTGTCACACAAAGAACTCTTTGTGGGATCACAGATTAGCATTAGGGCAGGCAGCCAAGAGAGATGAAAGGAGAATAGCTACACTAAGGGTGTACATAGCTTGCACTCATCAAACACCCTAGGGAAAAAATGAAGAAAAAAATCCATGTAATGCATAATTTCAGTAGTTGTCCTCTATTGCCTTAGTTTCTGAAAAAGTGCTTTTAGTGGAAGTTGTAACAATGTGCAGTTCTACTCCGGCACTTCAAGTTGCAGAGTCTTACACATAGGAAGTATTACCTCAGTACTGAGATCAAGCAGTATTTTAACATTCAGTTATAGCAATATTGTTCAAGAGAGAGGCAGTTATATTTTTATCTTTACAGAGGAGACATGTTTACACTGTACCATTAGGCACCAAAAAACTTTACTGCACTAGAGTGCACATTTAGAAAAAAAATGATGGAAAGATAATTCAGAATGACCAGCAGGTGTGAAAAATGACAAGCAAGCTGCCATTATAGAAATCGTTGGGAAGAAATAAAAAATGATTGAGTTATAAAAAGCAACACCAAATTTTCTCACTATGTATCCATGTATTTCTATATACATATATCTGTATCATTGAAACATCTACATAAATTAATAGCAGCCACACAGTGCTCATCCCAAACAGGAAAATGCCTACAGGATGCTACAGATATCTAGCACTTTGAAGGAATTACTATTCTTTACATAGTCAGGATCTCCAATTCTGTGTAGAAGGATATATATTTTTGGTATAGTAGAGAAAAGATGCAAATGTTGCATTAAATATCAGTAAATCAGAAATGGAAGCTAGTGCTGTACAAGGATTAAGGTATAAAGTTAGTACTCTAGGAAACTTCTAATGGGAAAGAAAACCTCGACCATTTATTTTATCATATGTCAGTGCTAAGAATTCAGAGAGATGACTTGCAGCTTATCCTTACTATTCTATCTTTATTTGGAAAGTGACATGAAATAAATGAATAGCTCAGTCTTCTGTACACAACTGACCTGCACAACCACCACTATTCACAACTGGCACTTTTTGTTGGCAGTCTTAGCAGAAAACCTGAAGATTACATTGGCACAGAGTCTAAAATATGCTCTAAAACCAAATGATGGTCTCTTGAGAATAGAGCTGAAGTAGATCACAGTGGAGAACAACTAGAACTACCCGTGCTGTTCATAGCCTGTGAGTAGAAGGTTTCTCTTTCCAGTATTGTCAGATTTTCATCATGCTTTATTTGGGAACAGTAAGCCTCGTTCCTGATAAATTACTAAAATATATTTGTCAATACAGAAAACACTGTAAAGGCAAAACAGATTATATAATGGGTGCTACATAGAGGACTATCCACTTTTGAAAAATAAATACATATATTTTTTAAGCAGTTAACAGAATAAAATAAAGAAAGTGTAAGTAGCAAACAGCTAAGTATTGCTGCAAATTATCCAAATCTAAAAAATTATATGAGCATATATATAACAAAACTGTTACTTTAAATACTTTCTTACCTTAGCATTTTCAACACAAGGACAAAGAGCCCAAGCTGCACTTGCTTGAACATCTGGGTTATGACTTCTCAACAATGACCATAGCAAGCGAACTCCATCCAGACTGTCAATTATCCTATTGCAGAAACAGATCAAAAAAGGGAACATTAATTATAGAACATACAATCTTGAATCTCAAATTATATCAGTTTGTTTGGAACACTGCTCTAAGAAACACTGGCATGTTTCTGACATACTGTTTTGCTTTATGCAAGTACTTGTGTTTTATTGTCAGCTAATTGCCATCAACATACTCAACAAACAGTGCCCACTGTAACAGATGGGTGCCAATAACTGATGTAAAGACAAGAGTGTTTTCCAGCTAAATCTTACAAATGTTGTTTATTTTTTTCCAGCACTGTCCTTTAGAGTGCTTATCGAAGATAAAGTAAGCTACATTATAACCAGAACTCATAAATGTGAAAACAAGCATGTGACTTTTTAATGATCTACATGCAAAGTGAAATCTGAGTTTGAGCATACTGCCTTCTTTCATATAGTAACAAATACTTTCCAAAACAAATATTTATGCCCAAAACTATGTACTTAACTTTTTATTCAGTCTATGCTTAATGTATTTACCTTGCTCTATGACATATTTTAAAATACTATGTTTTTAATCAAGCATCAGAAATTAAAATGGTCACACTACAGAGCATCCTTTGTTGGGCATGAATAACACGTAACTTGTTTCCCATACGTTCCTTCCTAACAAGACCAACACTAAGCACTATGTTGTAACTATTTAAACACACTATAATCAAAGTATGTTCATGACTAGCTGAGAAATGAATTATCATCAGAATCATGTCTACACCATCTGTGTTATGTTTACATATCGATCAGGCTTGGGGATCATAGCTTCACATTAGGTGCCAGCGAATACCCTAAATGGAAAGGAAGGTCAGACAAAACTTATCAGCCTTTACCAACATGCCTTTTTTCAAAAAACTGTGTCAAACTTGAGCAGATGAGCTGAAGTTGAAGAAAAGCAAGCACATCTTCATTATCTAACCTCAAAAGTAAAGAATTCCATTGCATATAATGTGTTTCTATCTTTAATTGTAAATGCAAGAGAATTCAAAACACATTTTTAAGAGAGCTTAAAAACAGCAGATAAAGCATCTCATTTGTGTTCACTATATATGCTCTGCCAGGAAATTTTAAAACTAACTATAAAATGAACTTTGTATGTAATTCTATCATCATTTAAAGCAGAAAAAATAAACAAGGACATGAAGTCTGTTTAAAATAAGCAAGGATTTTATTCATAACATTTTCATGCAAACTGTTTAAACAACTATGTCTTTCAAAATAATACTTTTTGGACAAAGCTATGATTAAGCTAAAAAACCCTAAGTTTTTTAAGATCTGCCAGTTTCAGTATAGCTTATTTTACTCACTCATCTCCAAATCAATTGCAAGAAAATCATCAAAGGACAAATTCAGAAGTCTTAACACAACAAAATAAAACAGTAGGAGCACGAACTACACAATTACACATATATATTGACATTGTAATGATGACTTAAGTAAAAGCTTCAAAACAAACTTTTAAGTCCCTCCAAACCCCAAACACTTTTAAGCAATTTTAACATTACTCTCCTGTCATTTCAGAAAGTAGAAGGATTTTTTTTCCTATATTGGAATTAATTAGAAAGAACCCATGAATCTTTCCTTTAGTCAAGCAGAGTACTGATCATTTACCAACGTGAGGTACTTCCTCCCAAGAGGGGCTAAATATAAATGACCCAGCTCCAACAAGTATATAAAAATCAAGAGACAGGAGCCAAACACTGAGCTCAGATTTTTCTACCACACTTAAAAAAAACAACCTCTAGGCTGATTTATCTTTCCTTTCTATTTCTTTTAAAGCTTCCTTTTCAATTGGAAGTTTACTTTCATTTTCTTTTCAAGTTTTCTGGTTTTCATATTTCAAGGTAAACTAGCCTCCCTCTACTGTTAATTTGCTGAAGAAGAGTTTTGCCTTTTGCTTAAAGACTGGAAAGACCAGTTGTCTTAGATCAACAGAACCCAGCTCACAATTACGTGACAGTACAGTTCTCTGACCATTCAACATGCATAAAATTAAACTAGCAAAAAGTAGAAATGAAACAATAAAATCTCCAAATCACATTGTTCATCACGGATAACTTGCAGTTACAGTAGATTAACACAAATAAAAAGACCTCTACATAGAGGAATGATGCTCTTAGATTCTCACTCTGGAAAAATGAGCTGTGTAATCACCATGCAAGAACCTTATTTTCATCTTGCTGAGAACATACATTTGCCAATCTAAAAAGCACTGCTAAAAAGTTCAATTTTTAAATCTTCCTATGGTTTCACTACACAAACCAGCAGATGAAGAAAATGGGTGCTGAACGAGTGCATTTGCCTTTACAGCAAAGGGAACACTAAAATAAATGGTCCTGAAAAATGTTTCCTCTATAAAAGTGCTTAGACATTAACTTCCTTCCTATGTAAAAACTTCTTTTTGAAGCTGCCAAAAATACACATTCAGTTTTCTTTACAAAAACAAAGAAAGAGAGAAGAAAATAGACTTGTAATCTTGAAAATTTTAGCTTTGATAAATAATGCTAAACAACATTATTATGATTTGGTTTTTTATATAGTTTTTGTATCTTATTTTCTTCCCACAATGTATTATAATATTATTAGCAGGATGAAGCAATAAATCTTAAAGTTTCTTACCACAATAAATACAAGCAAATACAACATAAAATTTACTTTGGTTCAATTCTGTATTCATATATAGTTAGCACATTATTCACTCAGTGGCTTCAGTCACTTAAGTATTTTATTTTATAATAACTTGTTGATATTCTGCTTATAAAATTAAATTACACTAAAATCTGGAGCAAACAACTACTCATGGAACTGTTAAAAGACAAGTTTTTTAATAAAAATGCAAAACATTTTCTTTGAAAGCTGAATGGAATCTCATAAAAGCTGAAATAATAAAATATTTAGTTGATATAAAAGTCTTAATATTTAATACTTAATATTCAAATATTTAAATGCTTTATGGAATAGTTGATCTGCTTTTGTATGTATGTATGTATGTAATGTATTTAATGTACAGGACACTATTAATAGTCAAAATCTTAGCAGGCATGAAACTCACTCAAAGTAGAAATGTAAACTTTATTTTAAGCCACTTGGTTCTTCACTGTAAATACATAACAATACATGAATATGTGGAGTTCAAAAGCAAGAGCCCAGGTTGTGACCTCTTGTGCCTCTAGTCCTTAGTAGAGCCAAGGCATCTCACAAGAGAAGTGGGCCACCTCTTCCAATCCAAAGCTCTCTGTCACCAACTGATCTTGTTTGATCACTGATCTAATTTAGCATAGATATAATTTAGAATTTTAATTTATAATATAGTGATTATATAATACAGTAATTACAATGATATCATTTAGAATATTATTCTGCTCCTCAAAATAACCCAAAGAAATTGCAATGTCGGTTAGAACTGGCTGAAGAGGCACTCTTGGCATGTGCTCCTGTGCTGGCCAGACATGATTACAGCAGAGGTGAAGGGATATTTTCAGCTGGCATCATCACTCCTACCAAAAGGCAGCTGCAAGGTGTAGGACCAAAACATCTTCCTGCTTCCAACACAGAGCATATGTATGGTGTACATAGAATAGATCTTATGGGTAAATAATTTTAATGCAATTAAACCCATTCAGAGATTACTGAAAGTTTTAGGTTACAGTGAATTGGTATTTGCTATTTGACCAGTGCAGATTGGTTAACTTAAGATAATTTTTTTAAAATTACTTTTATTCTCTGTTCACAGGCAAAAGTTGCCTAATGAAGACTTTTCACATTATTTGAGAATCTCATTATCATTATATCATTGAACATTATGAGCAACGTGTGGCTTACAATTCTAGAAATTTACTTTTCTTTTTTAAATATATCTGAAATTACCAAAGCTGTTAATCTGAAATAGTACTTCTCTTTCAAGTTAAAACTTAATATTGAACATTTCCAGTAGAAATGTCAACATGAATTGCTTAAATACACGTGCATACACACAGCCTAGACATATGTTTGTCATATCTATCATCTTTCTCTGCTAAAATGTTACTTACCAGAACTTTGAGAACTTCAGTTTAATTGCCTGCCAATTTAGACCACAAATACAAATGTAAATAAACAAAGTTATACTGACTCTGTATTGTGCTCACTGGTAAGATTACAGGGTTTAATTCTGTCAGAATGTAATCTCATCTTTTTTGAAACCACAATTTAGCATTTTTCTTAAAAGTTTCACTTGCTGCTGACTGCTTTGATAAATAGTATTATATACCAATGACTCAAACTCCATCTGCTTGGCTAAAATGATTATACATTTTAGTTTATAAGATCCTAAGCCCTACAGTTTTGAATGCCAGAGATGCAGTCTGTGGCTTTTCAAATTGGAAAGGGCAAATGAAAATCTAGTGTCAGTTAAAGAATAAGCACTAGTCCTTAGTTTTTAGTTAAAGAAAGTTAATAACTTATTAAAAGTTCCTCAAAAATATAAATATACATAAAAAATATACAGCAACATCTCTGCCAGTGGTGGTACAGCAGACCAAGTATGGAGAACAGCTTCATGCTGTCTCTATTAGACGTAGGAAGTTCAGTCACATAATTATGTTGGGTTTTTAGATAAGTCAACTTTTTTTTTTGGGCTGTGAGAGAATCTGGCTGCTGTTTTTTATTCTAAATAGCTCAATAGAGTCAGTAAGAATCACATAAGTACTTCAAGTTGCCTTGAAGTGAAGGTTTGGTGCAGAAAAGTAACACTAGTGTACCCTCCATTCAGTAGTTGTAAGAGCCACAGTGTCAACTAGGAAACATGGCAGAAATAAAATATGCAAAAGATATAGAGAAGATGTAGATTCACCTGTGCCTATCTATTAGTCTCTCTTTGTCAGTGCAAGCTTCTTCCATGGAACATAAGATAATCACACAGTATATTTCCTTCAGAATTTAACTGCACTGCTTTTATAGAACATTCTCAGCTTTTTCTAGTCCATAATGATGTTTTATTTCATATATTAATCACAACCTCTTCCTCATATATCCAAATCATTTACAGAGATTATGTGAGCTACACTCTTGGTCTGTATGGTCTTCACATACCTACTGCTGCAAGGATAAGTACATTCAAAGTAGAAGACTGGTAAATGAGTATTTAATCTCTAAGTCACACTTCATTAAACACACTTGCAGCTAATGAAATGTAAGAATATACCTGAAAATTCTCAATCCTTACGAGGGCTTAGGTTTTTCTACATATGAAAGTCAATGATAGCAGAATCCAGAAAAATCATCATTTTAAAAGTTTCTATAATGCCAAATTAAAAAAAGTTACACTGCAAACAGAGCCTATCTGTACCACGTGACAAAAACCCCCCAGGCCTCAAGACCTGCCAGCCAAATTTGGTAGCAAGAAGGCAGTAGAGAAGAACTGATTACCTAGAAACTGATTACCTGTCAAACTATTCTTTTATTTCAGTGATTATGAAATAAGAAATGTAATAGGGATGCAGCTACATGAATCTGAAAGACCATGAACACCTAAGCATCGACCTACTGCAACAGAAAATTCTCATCACCCGTATATACTTACAGGCTACAGGTAGCTTTGCTTTGCTTCTTTCTAGGTAATCTTGGCACATTTCCACACCCTTGTTGTGTCTTTTTGATTAAGAACTTCAGAAAATATGTACAGAAAGAGACTGACCTCCACAGTAGTTTCTAACAAGGCTATTTATTGTTTTAGGCACCAACTTTGTAATCAGAAAAGAGTCATACTACAGACTCTGTGTATGTGTGCATTTCATGTCTTTGGTGACTTGTTCTTCCCCAAAAGAAGAGCACTTTGGATGAGGAGATATAATTTAAACTTCTGCTGTACTGGTCTGAGAGGAGGAGAAGGGAGAGGAATGGACATACCTTTTTTTTTTTTTTTTTTTTTTTTGGGACCAGATGCTCTCAGTGCCACAGGGACCAGGATTCCAAGTCTGGGATAANAGAGAGAAGGTGGGGGGCAGTCAGTGGTTGGGGGGGGGGAAGTTGCTTGTAAGTGCCCTGTGAGAGGCAGAGCACTCAATTGCGGAAATAATTTAAACATATGAGCAGTTACATTGCTGTCAATGTTTTAACTCAGCATTATTTTTAAACATTTCACTGAATTAGTATCAAATTTATTCACACTTGGATGAGTCATGCTTTGGTAAAAATACAGCAGCATTATCTCTTCTAGGACTACAAACATAGCTAGCACAATATATCAGATATATGGCACAGTCATACTAATAATTTTTGTGTAACTTTTTTTGTAGTAGCAAAAATTATATTCACACTTACTTAAGATCTTGCCTACTTGCTAATGTTTTGAAATACTTTTAGAAACACTTCTAAAGTTGAGAATTTCAACAGAGAATGCTTTATATGAACCAAATTCAACATTTGATTTCTTTGTTCACTCTTTACAAACTCTGTAACATAAATTTTGTCCCAAACGTGTACTTTCTCCTTCTCAAAGACAAGACAGACTTTGTTCTATCACAATTTTAGCAGCAACTTGCATTTTTTTTAATGCTTATACTGAACACATTCCAGTATGAAGCTGTCTATACAGGATACTACAAGTGACAGTTTTGAGTACTGGAGTATGTCTGAGGTTTTATAAATATCAGTTTATGTTTATTGGCATTTAAGTTTCTCAGTATTTGCAATGCTAATTCTCTTAGGTTAATATATTATGCTAAAGCCTGATTTTTAGTGAGAAATGTCTTTAAAATGATTTCATTTATTTATACTTTTATGCTACATGGCTAACTGCTCATACAACCCATGTTTATGGTTGTGTACCATCCAGCCTTTTGCCACTGGGTGACAGCCAAAGCATGAAAACAAAAGCCTTATTCAGGAAAAGAATTCCCTGCACTGCTATATGAATATCAAGTGAATTATGCAAATCAGAACAGGAGGAGCTTAATAAAACTCTCTTTCTGACCTCCCTTATGTATAAGGAGGGAAATATGCTGAGAATCTTGTAGTAAATATCCTTGTAAGAGAACAGTAAGCGCAGCAAATACCGACCTCAACATTTAACTGAAACATTTCATCCTAAAACCCAATGATCTTCGTAATTTGTACAAATTTACATCACAAAATCAAAAACTGTCTTTTTCTTTGATTTTGCAAAGAATAAGAGGGGAGAAAAGGGTCCAAAACTGTTTGAGTTCACAAAAGATGGAGAGGGACAAAAGAGATATACAATACAAGTAATACTCTACTACAAAAAAAAGTTTATTTTCATGACAGTAAATGCTCATGTTTCCTATTAGAATAACTTTCTCTAATTTAGGCTATTTTTAATGACTTGAGAATAGAAGTAAAAAGAGAGGGCAAAACATGGACCTATCGTGCAGCACCTTAAAATGGTGGTTTGTAACTTTGAATTTCAACTTTAACAAAAATCTATTTACTAAAGGTTTATTTGATTTTTCTCAAAATGCAAAAGCTTTACATTCTATATATTTCCTTAAAAATTTTTTTATTTATAGAAAATTGACAGCAGGATGTAACTAACCCACACAGTTCTGTAAAAAGCAAGAAGTAAAAGTTATTTTGAATCAGATTAGAATTGACTATATTTGCCACAGAATAACTGAACTGTTTTTCAATATTTAGAATGCTGTGAATATTAATAACTTACAACATATTTTCAGGATCCATTGCACAACCTCCCACTGCTTTGTTGACATTCACAAGCAGGGCCTGATTAGTTGTAGTCAGTAACTTCACTAGAGGTGCAATTCCACCACATCTGCGGATAGTGCCTCGATTTTCTGGCTCCTGGCAACACTCTGCCAGTGCTCCAATGACATTTATAAGGACCTCTTCAGGCTGATCAGTAAGCAGTGCTACCAAAGTTTCTACGGTTTTATATTCCTGAAATCTAAAAGACAGCAATAAATCCAAAGTTGGTATTTTCAGTATGGTAACATTATAAGATTAATTTTATAATTCAAGTATTATTATAATTAAAGTACAAGTTCTAATTTCTGAATGTAAATCATCTTGCTGAAGAATTCCCAATATAGGTAAACCATTCTAATCACTTATTCTAAGTGTGACATACAGTCTAATTTCTTACTCTACCTTTCTAGCCACATTTCTACAATTTAGCTGTCTAAGAACCTCCTGAGTAGTTTGAGGTTTTTTAAAAACTTGACATGTGGATGCAACATCTACAAACAGCTGAAAACAAACCAGAAGGCTGGTAATTAATGTGCTATCCTTACTACCAGCACCTTTTCCTGCTATGTTAACAACAGCTAGAGTAGTATTGTACCAGACCCTCCTCCACCTCTCTGAACCAAAGGATGGCCCTAACTTTTCACTAAATATGAGCCTTTAGAGAGTTTGCCCTGAGCAGTTTTCTATTTAGTTCAGGCCTAATACACTGCATTTTCCTGAGGTCAGAACCATAGTTCTAGTACACTTCCATAGCACAATGTTAGATTCCAACTTGTAATTAAGAAATAAGCTGACAGAAATTTGACTTGATGGTTATATTAATACTTTCTTCATTCTTCATAGAACTTTTGATACTGAGAATCAAGAATATGGGTTTTAAAATTCTGATGGTCCTATCCTACAAAGAAATGTGTGCTAAACCTCAAAAGTTAATCTTTCAAAATAGGATTTTTTTCCTCGGTGCTGGAATAACTTGTAAAGTGTTGGGTTTTTTTTTGTTTGTTTGTTTGTTTTTTTTTTTTTAAATTTAAAACTTAGGGGATTTTTAACAAATACTGCATCTTCCTTTTATACATTTTCTGATATACCCTGACAGTTCCATGTGGTATATCAAGTTAGATCTAACCTGTATATAATCTAATTATCAGAGAAAATTTCTCTGAGGGTAATGAGTTCTCATTTGTGCTTTCCTCCCAGCCCCTAGCTTCTGGGAATGTCTACTTGAACTACAAAAACTATTTTCCAGGAATCAGTTGCTCATGTGTCTTTTCTTTTATACAAAAAATATTAATATTTCTGAGATTTTTATGGCAGAACTAGATGTTTCAATAAAAATTAATCTTTCCAAGATGGATTATCAGCATAATAATTAAAATAACTGAGAAATGAGAAGCTTTTGTTTTTCATCATCCAAACCTTTGCTTAAAGAGAAATTTTCCTCTCTTTGTTCACTGTAATTTGGAAGCATTCTATGATTATTTTTTTCAAGAGTAAACATCAACAGCATGGAAAAAAGAGCAATAAAGTAAGCAAATAATTTTAAAAAACAACAAAACAAAACAGATTTTTGCTGGCATTCCAACTGCTTCACAGATGGAACTATGTGAGCTGGCTCTGCAGCGGGCAGGCTGCTCTGTGGCAGAGCTGCTGGCTCGGGCCACCTCGTGTCCAGGAGCAGTACGGCTGCACCCGGAGCTGCACTTCAGCAGGGAACTCCAGGTACAGGGAATACTCTGGAGCACTTCAGAGATAACTACTGTGCCCCTGCATGAGCCAGCAGGGTTTGTTAGTTCTAGCTTCATGCCAGATTCAGGGTCGTCCCTCCAGATCTACTTAGGTGTTTTCATATTATCCTCACTCTCTTTTCTTTAGTGCCCTCCCATCTTGAGTTTGGAGAGGGTTTACT
Source organism: Dicaeum eximium (assembly GCA_013396995.1). Classification (NCBI taxonomy): domain Eukaryota; kingdom Metazoa; phylum Chordata; class Aves; order Passeriformes; family Dicaeidae; genus Dicaeum; species Dicaeum eximium. The sequence continues at coordinate 777,930 of VWZP01005528.1, forward strand.
GCTTCAGACTCAGCACTACATGACACGTGAATTCAGCTGGAGCTGCGCCGGGCTAGTAACCTTTGTGGAGCATCAAGCACTTGCCAAAGATATGTGAGTAGCCCAACAAAAATCTGTTTGCAGTTGGACAGAATTATTGGCTACAGCTATACTAATAAATAAAACAGGCTAGGGCTCATTCTCTAGCCCTGAGGACAAGAAGCAAGACATAGCATCCATATGGCTAAAATCTCTTATCCTCACAGTGCAGGGTGGCCTCACCCATTCTGCCTAATGGGAACAATCTGTTGCCTGCACCATTCCCAAGGAGTGTCTGGGCATTGTCTGGGAGAGTGTTTGCTGGCAAACTGTGTAAGGGACTGTGCTGGCAGTAAAACAGTGTGGATGATCCTAATACAGAGCCTGAAACCCGCAAGGTTTGGCCCTGTTTAGTTTACTAGTGCAGAGAGAGCCATTCAGTCTGTCTCATCACTGACTGATCCAAAATCAGGATACCTCTGCACAAACCCAAAGTCCACAGATAAGAAGGATACATCCATGTGAAAGGTTAGGTTACTGTGCAATTAAGAATGCAAAAAGCAGTAGGACATCAGTACAGGATGTAAAGACCATAGATCTGTATACCAACAGTTTGGGAACTCATTTAGGACAGTAAAAAGCCAGAATGTAAAACCTGGAAATCTTCCTAATTTTCACCAGTCTTTATCATATGTGCTTATCCAGCAATGTACACTAAATTAGGGCAGCAGGAAGATGTTACCTCTTATTAGTACTCTTTTAAACCTTTCTACGTGCTCTATGCACAGAGCAGCATAATTTCAGCAGGAAACCTAGCACATATGTAGTGGAGCCAGCTTCCTTTTTGTAGGTAAGGTGCATGAATTTGTTATATTAATTTTAGATGAGAGGGTAAAGTGTTCTCAATCATTAAGCTGCTCCAGGGAAGGCGGAGAGTGACAACTCCTACTGTCACATTCTCAAATAATTACTCAGAATCCTGGTACTGAGAGATTGCTGGTACCCACAGTAGAACTCCCATCAGTTAATTCCACTCATTTAGAAGCTGGGTCTACAGACTAAGCAACTTTTCTGAGCCCCTTCCGTAGCCAAAAAGAGAGACATCTAGGTTAATTATCCTAGACTGCAGTATATTTCTAATATGTATTAGATATCTACCCTGCAATGAGATAATCTGGTCTCTGTCTCTCTTGATGTAAAACATTCTTAACATAAAGTTAAGTGTACTAAGTACACTCTCTACCATGCAGCACTGATTCTGGCTTGTAAGCTACAGACAGGAGGGGGGATATCAGATATGGCCACGTGTCAAATGTTTAGTATGTGCTACTACACCTCCTGGCTCAGAGTCCTATAGCTTCACTAGAGGTTAACTTGTCTCCATTGACTGTTAAGATTCTAGGAACTCAACACTGTCTCCACTCTACCCTGATGAGGTCAGGTGGCAATTTTCAAGTACTATAAAACCAAAGTTGAAAGCCCAACTGATTATAAAGGCTGATTTTGAAGAATTATGACACAACGGTTTTGAAAACAAAAGAGGCCCATAAAATCAAAGCATGATAATGTAAGAAATGCTTGTAAAATTAAATTGTTACTTTAACACGTTTTCTCTACTGATTGCACATTTCCAGATTGCTCCTGTCACAGCTGCCAAAAGTTGTTTGTTTTCACTCTTTTCAAGCAGAACAGATAGTGGTTGTAGACCTTCATAGTTTCTAACCAGGTCACGTATTTCTTCATCTTCTGCACACTACAAAAAATATACATATTGAACATATATATTATGTAGAAATGTGTAAAACAATGTCTTCAAAAGCTAGCTGTATTACATTGTAACTAGTAAAAGCTAATAGAGAAGAAAACATAAATGTTATATTTGAGTATCTGAATATGATAACAACTCACTAAGAGAGTTTGACAGTAAACTGCTCCTGTATATGCAGCAGTGCTTATACTGTCACATTGTCCACTTTAGGGGCAAACAAACAAAAAACCCAAAGCAGCTCTATGCACAGTATGCCTCACCTGTCTCCACTGGTTACCTGTGCAACTTAATGATTGCACACAAGAAGAGCAAGTAGGAACCTAAGTGTAATATTAAATATGGAGCTAAAATATTCACAATATTTCTATAATTTTTTACACATTAGAGAAATAGTGAAATTAAGAAAATTTAAAACTGACAATTACATGAAAACAAAGGGCTAATCCTGGTTCTGATCTACTGATTATAATAAAATTACCTTAAATATGGCACTTGCACAATTCATCTGGAGCTCCTCGTGTTCACTACTCAGATTTTTCACTAGATTCTCAATCATGCCTTCTGTCCTTATTGCAAGTCTGTAACTCGGCTAAAAAGATAAACTGCATCTTTTAAATCCTGCATATTAACAGTTAATAGGTCGCAATAATAATACAATGCTACAATTATAGGGTTTGATAAAGCCTTGTACTTTATGTAAGCACCAGTCATCATTGCCTTGAAAATACTACTGATGATCTCAGAGGTAAGCAAATACAGACATTCTCTGCAGTGCTCTCCAAATCACCTGTAAAACGAGGTACTGCACTGCCTATCTTGTAGCCACTTGGCTTATGCAGAATGCAGAATATTCTGAAAGGTGTCCAGACTCCCTGCTCAGACCCAAGAAAGCAAAAGATGCTTCAGAATGGGATCAAGAAGTACCCACTCACTTCATTGAGAACCAGCAGCCAAAACAACAGATCTACTCATAAAACAAGGTTAGAAAAACATGTTCTTAGAATTAACATTTTTTAGTGATATTGTCATCCAAATTTTAACCTATAGGCATTGTAACAGGGGATCATTTTTTAAGCAGGGGAAACATCTGTGTAAGAAATGCATTTAGTGTTCCTTCCAAGTTAGGCCATACAAGAAACCCTCAAAAATGACACCTTCTCAGTACATACTTACTGAAACTAAACCCTGCCAGGTTTGTGTCTCATGGAACATGCATTAATTTGTGTAATTCAAGAAGCTAATTTTTAACAAAGTGTTTACTAATGTAAAATCTCTTTAAAAATTGTCTTTTGTGCCTCAAATTCACCAAGACAAATTATGTATATTTTTTTATCTGAAATGCAATAGATCTCAAGTTCAAATGAAGATACAGAATCATAAACAAATAAAATCATTTGGGTTGGAAAAGACCTGTAAGATCATTGAGTCCAACCATTATTCCAGCACTGCCAAGTCCACCACTAAACTGCATCCGTAAGTGCCACATCTGCACATCTTTAAGTAACTCCAGGGATGGTGACTCAAACATTCCCCTGGGCAGTCCATTCCAGTGCTTGACAACTGTTTTGGTGATGAAATTTTTCCTAATATTCAGTCTAAACCTCTTCTGATTCAACCTGAGGTACTTTCCTCTGATTCTACAGCTTGTTACCTGGGAGAAGAGAACAACCTCACCTGGCTCCAATTTTCAGGTAGCTGGAGTGAGTGATCAGGGCCCCTCTGAGCCTCCTTCTCTCCAGGCTAAACTCCCACACTCCCTCAGCTGTTCCTCACCAGCTTTGTGCTCCAGACCCTTCCCCAACCCCATTGCCTTTCTCTGGACACACTTCAGTACCTCAATGTTCTTCCTGAATTGAGGGACCCAGAACTGAACACAGGATTTGCTCAGCACCTGGCACACGAGGATGGTCACTGCCCTGGTCCTGCTGGCCACACTACTGCTGATCACTGCCCTGGTCCTGCTGGCCACACTACTGCTGATACAGGCCAGGATGCCACTGGCCTTCTTGTCCACCTGGGCACAGGCTGGCTCATATTCAGCCCTCCAGTTCTTTACTAACAGGCAGTTTTACACCCACTCCTTCCCCAGCCTTTAGCATGGCAGGGGTTGCTGTGATCCAAGTGCAGGACCTGTCACTGGCCTTGGTGCACGGATCCATCCTGTCCAGACCCCTCTGCAGAGCTTCCTGCCCTCCAGCAAATCGACACTCCCACCCCTGGTGTGTCTGCAAACACTGAGTGTGTTGAGGGTGCCCACAATCCCCTCAACCAGGTCATTCATAAAGATATGAAACAAAACTGTCCCACTAGTGTAATCCCTTACATGGCCACAGTAAAAAATATTTGTATTCATATTTAAAAACTGAATATACTCAAAGTTGCAAAATGTGCCACAGAAATCTGTGGAAAAATCACACATATTCCTTTCTTCTATTTGCAATGGATCAGACCCAATGCACAAGGACACTGTAAACCATTCTGCCCTGCACTGCCTTGGATCTTCTTGGCCACACGGGCAGATTAGTTTTGTAGAATTTAAATGCATTCCTTAACCAGAACACAGTACCTTAGGTTGCCAAATCTGTAAAGTATGATGAAAAAAATAAGAAAAAAAGGAAACTTTCATTTCACATTTTTTCTTTCATGTGTTACTCCAATCCTTTTAAATAAAAACTACATGGTTTTTACTTCAATCCAAGCTGTGACCTTCTCAAAACCGCTTTGATTACATAAAGCATCTACTTCCTGATGGGATAACTGACCTGATTTAAGTGGCTGTAGAATGTAATATTTCCTTTTAGTGGCAAATTTCTTTAATGCTTAGAAATAACTTAGCTATATGTGTTTACTCACCTCTGAGGCACATTCTTGTAGTGTCCCCACTATTGGGATTAAGATGTTTGTCTCTGAGCATTTGAGCCATCTAGCTAGTAATGGAATGCCACCAGCTTTACGGATTGCTTTCTTGTTCTTGGTGCTTTTGCTGCAGCTCCAGAGTGCCAAAGCCCCACAGCGAGCTGTTTCAGTGTCTTTGGCTTGGGATGATGATCCCACCGAAATAGATTCCAACAGCTCAATCTAAAAAAAATCAATTTTTTAATATGTACAGGAAACTTTGCTATCTGTTTTAATATCTGTTTTGCTGCTTTCTAATTATGGTAAACACTACAATTAATCATGTTTACAACACATGATGTATTTTTGAACAAAAATACGTATGACAAGGGTCCAAATTTTAATGTCTGCTTACCAATTTATTGATTCCTCCATGTTGCCTTACTGTCTTTCGTGCTCGTTTAAATCTAGCAACATTTGCAATTGTTTCAGCTGCCAAACATTTTAGATTATTATCTGGAGAGTCCAGTATTTTCACCATGATCTCTAAGCCTCCAAGATCTGCAATTGCATGTCTGATCAACATATTTTGACTAATTTCCTTCAGGATTTTTAATGAACCAGTCTAAACAATGGGAAACGATAGAAGTTAAACATTATTAGGTATACAAAAACATTAATATTATTTAAGATGATGAGTTATTTCATTCTTTTTCTTTATATTTAATCAGGAGAAAAGAACGAAACTGAAAGTCAAAGACATAGATGTCTTTCTAAAAAATCTGAAGAAAACAAGAAAATACAGAAATGAGAAATCAATTTTCTTTACACTCTAACTTTGAAACTGGAAAAAATATTCTAATAGAAAAGGCACATTCATTGCTCTATTTGACAAAGTTCATTACCTGACATTTAATTTCTTCTGTATCAAGTAAATTAATTAACACTTCAAGACATCCAGTGTCTTTGATGGCCAGCTGACACGTTTCTTCAGACAGATTGAAATCTCTCATTGAACACAGTGCAATTACAGTAGCTGTTGGATCACCTCCCTAAAATAAAGCAAATAATTAACAAATGTGTAAAGTGCATTTAATATAAAACTCAATCACTTCTAGTCGTGGTAGTAAAACTACTACTAAAGAAGAAACATGTTAGACTATTTTGATTCTATAGTGTTCAATAACACAAACATAGTAAGAAATTGAATTATTGATAAAGTTTGTAAATGACATAAAGATTCCAATGAGTGAATAGCTCAGTTGGAACATGACTAAATGATGGCTTGCTGTGAATAGACCAGATTGAATGTTTTTCTAAATCATAAGCTCTATTTCAGTCACTGCAACTACACTTAAAGAAAGAAAAAATCAAAGAACACAACACAGAAAGTTAAACCATATGACAGTGGATTCTTTTAAACCTATAATATAGGTTTACTGTCAATAAAATCAGAGATGAACCGACCTGCATGGAAATTAGGAGAGCTGAGCTGTAGCTGCAACAGAAGCTGGAGTGAACATTGCCAGCTGGTACTAATGTGAAGTTACAACTTAGAGTACCTAGTAAATCAAACTACAGCATCCACCTCCTGCATTCCAGGGAAGCTTTGGCTCCCATCCTGATCTGAACTGTTCTGCCCAAGCCCATCTCTTTTAAATGAGAGTTTTGAATCTTTTAAAGGATTTTTGGTCAACCCTTCCCAGAGGAAAGTGTTGTGCTAAATTGTGGACATCATAATGAAACACAGAATATTACAAAATTGAGTAATGTTTGCTAATATAAAACAGGGAGATCTAAAAAACCCAGAACTTTTGAAGCATATTTCTTAAATGTAAACAGAAACAGTGTGACAGACAAAAGTACAAAAGGAATTTAAATTTAACATGCTCTTCAAGTTGTTATAAATGTAGTAAAGAATCACAAGTGAGAAAATACATCCCAAAAGAATGTGAGAGAACTACTTCATAAAGTTTCAGAACAGTAGTTTAGGTCAGACAAAACACTTCTGCTAATCAATTAAGTATATATTCATAGTGCTTCATAGCTTTTACCTACATTTCTTGTAACAACGGATACCACAAAATTTTCCCACAAAAGTGGTTAAATGTAAAGGTAATTTTTAAATGTGTAACATAGTGTCCTCGAGGAAGATGTCCACAATTTTTTAAAATTATCTTTTTAAATCGTCTTTATCATCTTGAGTTCAGGAGAATGAAGTGTGTCTTGCTTTAATAAAATATTTTCATCTACTTTGAAAAAATGTCCTAGAGTATAAAATAATGTAACAATTTCTCAAACATTTTCCTAGAGAAATCAGTTTATCCACAGATATACAATTCTTAATTATTTTTTTAAAATCTCTACAATATGATTACAAAACTTCAGAGAATATTCTGCAGCTCAGAAAAACTAACAGCTGTCCTTTTATTAAATCTGTGGCCTTTTAACATAGATTAGACTTTGATACTTACTTTCCTTTGTCTAATAAAAAATTTGCAACAGGTGTTTTAAAAGAAAACTTGTCTTTTTATTATTTTACATAACTGTAAGAAGTGTATTGCTAACCTGAAAAGTGATGTCTCTCCTTCTGACGACTGCTTCTTCTACACTGAAACTGCATTTATACAGAACATAGTAGTCTATAATTCCCTTATCTTACATGTATAATGGTTGGCATATGATATTTAATATAGACCATGTTTTTTAGAAAAAACCCAACTTTGAATTTTCATTTACTGAATAAAAAATACAACCGTATATTATATATATATATATACATTTGATTTTTTCAGCTTTAAAAACAAACACACCACTTTAAGTGTTTTTAATGCAAAACCACAATAAAATATTTTTCATATGTGCTGAAGCATCAGTTCTACAAAATAAGAAATATTGCTGATGGTTTCAACAATTATTTTTTGTTTCTTGAATTTATCATTACACTAAGTCTTGTAGTAGTTACAGCATAGATTTTAACATGCATGGAAATAGTTACCTCTCTATTAAGTTGACATAAAATCTGCATCATGTTGTTATACCATTTGAAATCTGATATGTTGGAAGCAAAATATATTCTACTGGCAGATCAACAGTCAATTTTAAGGCTTGAAATTAAACACAGATTTCTTTAAAAATATGCCTTTCTTCCTATATATTGGTGTAACACATATATCCATGAAAATAAACCAGTATTGCTAGTTACACTATCAGTAAAGCATCTTCTTGCACTGAATGTGTAATGTCTCCATTACAATTCTCAAGCTCACAAGTGAAAACAACTGAGAATTACAGAACTACTAACAAGATCAAAAAAGAAGTAAAATAAAAGAAAAACACAAGCAAATACAGACACAACCCAAAGTACAGTTACCATGGAACACACAAGTTCAAACCATCATTTTGTTTGACTTCTGTAATAATCAAGAGGAAAAACCCTGTTAGTCAATGGCAACCTTTCACCAAATGGAACCAAGAAAATAAAAGCATTAAGGGATCTTTTTCATGCATTAACCTTCACTAGATCCTGCTAATGGTTACTTAATGTCTCTGACAGTGTAGTGAACACTCTGGTTATGCTAAGGACAGAACTAATCAGTAAGTACTTAGATAACAGATGTTTTCAGACTAGATGAGCTCAATGGACTCTGCTCTGTGGTAGAGAGAAGTGGCTGATGCCATGATTACTTTACAGAACTGTAGGAAGAAATCTGTTGTTAGCAATAGAACACAACACTGATAGTATCTATCAATATCACAGTGTTGCCAAACAAAAAAAGCAAACTTTACAGAGACACTTATAACCAGATTTGTTACATGTAAGATACAAGAAATCCTCCTTCTTTGGTTTGGCACTGCTCAAATTTAAGTCCACATTCATTCTAGGTATTCTACTTGAAAAAATATACTTGGAAAGTTGATAAAGACCAGAAGATATCAAAGTATCTCAAAACTACAGAATTCACAGAATGACTAGGTTGGAATGACCTTTGGAATGACTATGACCTTTAAGATCATCGAGTCCAACCCATGCCCTAACACTTCAACTATGATTATGATCTCCACAGAAAAACTGAAGGAACTGGAACTGTTTACTCTGAAGAAGACAACAGGAAGGTGGTTTAAAGAACACCTTCAATGCCAATCATCTGTTCTCCGGGTCCAGACAAGAAATAATGGGGTTTAACAGCATCAGGGTCGATCTACACTTGGTAAAAAGAAAAAAAAAAAGACTCAACAAAACCAACTTTAATAGTAAGAATATTTTGATTTCTTGAATACATTGCTTACAGCAGCCATGAAATCTCCATGACAGGAAAGAAAAGGTAGAGAAGCATTTGTCCAGAAGACACACAAAGAATTGGTGCTGTTTTGGAGGCAAGCAGATGGAGTCAATGACTTCCTACAGTCTGCTCTAGTCCTATTTTCTGTTATTTATTATAATGAAATTTTGTAAATAATAAATGTCTTTGATATTTACTTCTTTTCTTCAAACAATAATTAACCCATAATAGATAATATGATCGCAGATACAGATAACAGAAAATAAAATAGGCTTATATTTCAATAGCTCATGTCCAATCCCAATTAAGCCATTCCTAGTCAATACAAAGCTTTCATTTTTGAACTGATGATGTCAGTTCAGCAGGCTAGGAAAGAAAGATAAAAAAATTTACTCTAGATTCAGCCCTTTCAACTGAAACCTAAAGGCATTATAGGAGTACAAGTAATAAAAGTATAAACAGGATTATAAAGAATATGATTCCAAATGATTTGCCCAGTTTGTAGCAAAACAAAAATATGTGAATGGAAATACATAAACATGATTGTATTGTATTGTAATGTAATAAACACTATATATATGTGGGCAGTTTTGTCATTCTTGTGTATAATACCCCAGTTCTGATTATGAGTATATATAATCAGAATGACAATTACAATATACTTGACAAAATTATGACCAAACATACCAAGTCAATATATTTTTAAAAAATACTAAACAAACAAAATAGCATAATGTGATAGCCCAAAAAAAGTAGGTCAAATTATTGTTATACCAGACTTTTAGAATTAAAAATCATTAATGGAACAAAAAAACTGCTAGGAAAAAAAACCCCCATTGTTTAATTGGAATCCCAACCCAAACCAATACTGTCATTTTTATAAAACAAGAAATCCAAAACAAATAGTAAAGTATGAAACAGAATTCTTAGTTTAAAAGTTTGTGACTTTTTTATTTTCTGTTGAACTTTACTCTCTTAAATCACAGAGAAAACGTTGCCATTTTCTGCTAGAAAATACTGTAACATCTAAATAAATTTTGATAAAGCTTAATGGAAGACTGAGTACTGCAGTATAAAATACATAATATACTTGAACAAGGCAATTTTTTTATGCTAGTGAATCTCTAAATATGCTGAGTTTTGTCATGGTTTAAATACTAGTTCCAATTTTTCATCTTAGTTTATAAAACATACAAGCTGCAACTTGTTAAGACATGAGTTATGGACAAGTATAACTGAGTTATGGAATAATTCCCTGACCCACTTCCTGAATCTTCTGGCATTCTTTAGCTCCAGCCTGGCAGTATGTAAACCATACAGATTAATACAAGTAAAGCCAGTGGAAAATCACAGGCATCACAACATTTCAAAACATTCACACTGGACTACAACAATGCACAGAAGCTGCACTGTTTTAGTTGCAGATTAATACCTGACCCTACACAGTGGCAGAAGTGACATATATGTCACGACCCAGATACAGTGAGTTTAAATTGTCATATTTTATGAAATTGGAAATAAATTACTTTCCAAACAAAATTATGTCTATTATTTTCTGTGTGGACCAGGAGGTTTTGTTAGGCAAGCATTGATTCCCTCTTGAAAACTCTTCCAAGACATGTATCCATTCTGTTAGCTTTCCTTTTCTTATTCACAGAAATTGGATTCTACTATAGAGGAGGCAAGAGTCTAACAGTTCATGTGCAAACATATGAACTTTTACTTCCTTGGACTGGGAATAATAGAATATTTTCCTAGTAACTTCTTAAACCTCAAGCTTGGAAAGAAGTGAAATGGTGACCCCAAAACCACAGAAAATCTGGCCAAGATAATATATAATATCTTAACAGTGCAAGTTTATCTTCTACTCCGTTGTGAAATTTTCAGTTTAGCAGTGTATTTCTTCCCCAGATGCATCCAGACAATTTTGTAAGGACACTTCATCTGAGGAAAATAAAGCATATATGTGTTTCAAAAGAACATGTAGAAATTAGAAGCAAATAGGATGTAATGAGAAAGGGAAAAGGGTCTAGGATTAAATTTTAAAAAGAAAAAACCCTACACAAACAGCACTACTGTTAGCAGTAATTTAACACTGTAAACCCTGAGTGGAGACTTGGAGATGAGACATTTGCTGTCCATAACAGATGTGCTACTGATCTTGTGTGACAGTGTCAGACCTGCCTAAGTAATTCTGACTTTGCCTTGTACTTGGCTCAGAAAGAGGATAAAAGCCTTAATGCTATTACAGCCATTTTAATTTTAGGTATCCAACTAATTTAGGAAATCAGTGGATGTGAATGTGAGGAGAAAAGTTAATGAGGTTGAACTAGGAAGGACTGCTGCCTCTGCAGCCTGCTGGAGAGCCTGCATACTGAAGCTTTATAAGCACTGAACAGACAGAAGAGGCAGTGTCATTTGAAACCAGCCAAAAAAAATTTTTGCAAGGAAAACAAAATTATAGCAATAGTTTATGAAAAACTAAGAGACAGGTGTTCTCTGAAGAAATAAAACAAACTTAGAAACGGGGCTTAGTGAGAGCATAGGAAAAATAAATATGGGTGAAGACATGGCTGAAGCACAGGCGTGCTTCTGGAATAACATTGTGTAGAGTGAGCTGTGATTCAATTGAGCCTACATCAATGTGGAACACTTAAAAACAACGCAGAATGTTGTTCTCACTACTTAAAACTCTTGCTACCTTTCAGACACAATCACATTATAATTAATTAGGAAACATAACAATTTGATTATCTACTTCATGAATATAAAATCTGAAGTCAGATGGAGACAACTGTGGCAATTTACTACTATTTTAGAGGTATACAGTTATGGTGTCAGCCATAGCTCATTAATTTCATACTTGCTTTCATCATAGAATACAACCCTGCCGAAAGAGGAGAATCACACTTAAGTTATTTTATATTCTTTTCCTCAGCCCTTTATTTTTCATCTACCATTTCTTCTTTCCCCATTTTCTACTGAATTCTGTTTACTTTTTTTTTCTTTGTTTCCAGATTGTCTTTCATCTCATCAGCTATGAAACTCTAAGGAATGTGTGACCCTGTGAACATTAATTAAACCCTCACTACACAGAAATTCATCAGAGTTGGTATTGGTGTTAATGGTCAAAATTCAACCGGTTGTTATGAATTTTATATGTCTCTTGGGATGAAGAATGATTGTATGGTATTTTGAGGAGGGAGCTATTCCAGTGCTTCAAAGTTGCCAATTATAATAATAATTTGAGAGTTCACCACTTGCCAAATATTTCCTACCTAGTAAAGTTATCATAAAAATATTTCTTTTTCATGATCGGCACTATCTAGGTTGTTAGGAAATACATATCTTAACTATAAATCGAATTTTTCACATATTTTTATTTCCTTTTTTTCCCCAGTAATCACATTCTTTACTGAATTTTAAAATAAAATCTTGGCTCATACTGGAAGACAGGAGCAAGAGGCATTAATGAACAGCAGAGAAGAGAGTGATATGAAGGCTGACGGGTTTGCCAAGGTTGACGGGTGAGCCAAACGTGCCAGGAAACACTAGCAAGTGGCACATGATTATGTCACATACATTTGGGATCTTCTGAAATATAACAGTCTTAGCCAAACCAGAGGAAAGTTTATTTTTCATCTTTACCTTTCCATCCATTTGAAAACCTCCTTCAGAGTACCCCACCATATACTTTCATAAGGAAGGGAAAAGATTTGCTCTTAGACATTTTACTAATAAGGTGAGTTGGTCAAAGTGGTCAGTCCTGAAAAAGGGCCTTACACAAAGTTACACATATACAAAAATATTTTACATGCACCTATATATGCTTATTATGTATTTACTAGCTAAAACATAATCTCATGCAAGTCTTGCCAATAAGATATTATAAAGAAAAAACATTTTACTCTTGTCCACAGATTGTAGAAAAAGCTTTGATGTGCAATATATGTCCTATACAGATTAGGGACTTTTACTTCTGCTGTTAGATCCCAACATTTGCATCCATCATACATATAGGGCCAGATTTCAAGACTATGGGAACATCCATAAACAACAAAGATTTTAGACTTTTCACTTTAAACAACTAGTATTTGAAGACCCATTGTATTCCTTAGGGTGGGATGTTCATGTCTTTTTCTGAGGTCTTGCACATTAGAATAAAACAGATTACTTTGCTGCTAATCCCAAAATGCAATTGATTTTTTAATATATGGCTCATGAAACTGATTTAAATTTTTATAATGAGCACCAGTGTAATCTTAATAATATGGAATGTTTCCAATACCATTATAACTTAAGAAAGCTATACTTTTCCATGATGCAGTTCAAAAATACTGTCTGTCCTCTACTGCATATAAATTTTGAGAAAAATCTACAAGCCACATCAGTGGCTTCACAAGTGCCATAGATTTATAACTGTTTCTTATAAAAGAGTTGCTGTATCCATCAGCTGCTAAACCACACAATTCTCTTTTGCCCATGGGCACCTGGGAGCTGCTGCTCAAGGCCACACTCAGGGAACATCCTCCCTGGCTCCTGTGCAGTGCCATAGCCTTTCTCTAGCTCCTGGGCCTGGCACAGGGCACAAGCAGCTGGGGAGAGACAGCAGATTTATTCATCTATGATTCCAAAGTAGAAAAGAAACACAATGCTGTTCTGGGAACAAGGTCTTTTTCACTGTAGTAATTCCAAACAGATATGAAATTAAAGGATATATTACATGAAGTGTGAGATTTGACTTGTTTCAATAGCATAATCCTGAAGTATAACCAAAAGTAGAATGACTTTCCACAGAAGAAATGGAAGGATGAGCTCTGTAACTGACATGGTCCTGCAGAACTCTATTCATCTTCATCCTGGCATAGGTGTACATCTGAATCACACCCTTTCAGGGAACCAAAGTCAAACAGCACAAGGGCTTAAGGGATTAATTATTTACTCAGTATATTGGTGTTATTCCTGGCACAGTCACCAGCCCAGTTTACCTATTAATGTCTCAGTTTTATCATAAAACTGGCAATAGTCAGGGCTCAACTGTGAGCAGCACAAAGCCCAGCACTCACCTTTTTTTTTCTTCTTTTTTTCTTTTCAGTGAACAGCCCCAGATCTGCCACAAAGAAGATTCTGCATTTCTATCTGATGTTCCCTGTTTCTAGTAAAAGGATAATTGAAAAAGATGACCCCTTCATCCTACTCCTAAAATTTTTCATATGTAAAATGCAGTCCTTCCTCTAGAAATCCAGTTGTTCAGAAGTACCAACTTAATAAAGAATGTCAAATCTGAAGTAGGCTGGGTTAATTGTCACTGTTACAAACATCAACAGAGCACCTCATTCCCATTTTATCTACTCTGGCCCCAAAGGATTCCTAACACAAGGCCATCACCAAGTTCACTTTGCTGCTCATTGTTAAGTCAATGGGGAGCATGGCAGGAACACACATGCTCCATCTCCTGCTCCGTAGCTCTGGGAAGCTTGAAGGTAGGACAAGGAGCCAGACCACAGAAGCAGCTGCTTCCCAGAGGAACAATTCCAACATGGATACTCTTTCCCAGAAAGGAAAGGGAGTGGAGAAGGGCAAAAAGTCAGAGGGGAATTTCCCCAGCAGTGGAATTTTCTCTCCATGAAGAGGAATGCAAGTACAGAGCCTACAGGCACAACTCACAGGATCTTGCAAGTTTGCTTTATACAAAGAGCAACTCTCCTTTTAACATTTAATGACAATCTAATATTATGTAAAAACTAGGTATCTTTCAGGTTTTATGGGAGTTTCTTGCTCACAAATCGATCTTTTATAGAGTCTTGCTGAATTGTGATTCACATTAACTTAAGCAGACATTTGAAAAATCATTGCAAATTATCTGCAAATTATCAGATAAATCTGCAAATTATCCCATTTTCTTGGTATCTCAATCAAATATTCTTTAAGGCACTTTATTATTTTTTTCAGATGGGAAAACAACTCAAGCCCTGAAATTTGTGCTTCTATATAAATATGCTTGTAGATACTTAAATAACACAGTCATAAATTTATTTTCTCTTACGTTGCATGTGTCATGAATACTTGCCTACATGAACAACAAGAATGCCAAAAAATCTCCCAAGTCTGGCCAGAAGTGCAGTATTTATACTTGAATTAAAATGAATTCCATGTGCAAGCTAAAGTAGCACTCCATCAATAAAACATTTCAACCACTGTCTGTGGTATGGCACTGAGGCATCTCTTTTCAGCTTTATCTGACGCTAGGGAGTTCTTTATGCAGCTAAGAATGAACATGGAACTATTTTCACAGAACTATCTTCAAATACTTAGTTTAATTTACATTTAACTTAAAGAACTATTGGAAGACTCAGGTGTGCATGAATACACAGAGAAGTATATATTTGAATTCTCACAACAAAACCTTTTAGTATTACTGAATTTATATTATAAACTTCTTAACGGGTACTCACTATCTGATCAAAAATGCTGCCCTGTCATTTCCTAGTTCTAAACCATTACGTAATTTTGTTTGTTGACAGATAGAACAAAATATAGTAAATTTCTAAAACAGAGGTGCATGAAAAATATGCTTTCCTATTTGTCATTCTCTTCTTGTCAACTCTTCTTTCAGAATAGTTTTATGCAAATGTAGGTATGAATTTCAATACTGATTTAAGTTCAGTACTAAAATCTAAACATGACTACATGAAGGATCTAGAGAGGAAAGGGAGTTTGAGAATTAAGTAACCAGGAGAGAAGCAGCTTGTCAGTAAAAAGGGTGGTACATAAATGGGCCAATTAAAAGATTAGTGGAAATTAATCAACAGTAATGAATTTCAAGTGTCTTCTCCAGGAGGACTTTGGGTCTTTAATAAAAAGTAAAATGGTTGTTTTTCTGAGCTCTCAGAAAAGTAGAAAGAGTTGCTTCATAACACAGACAGAAGCAAGCTATTAGCAAACTGAAAAGTTTGAAAACAACCTCTTGAACTGTAATTTCATGCAAGTAGGAAGAATTCTATAATGCAAAACGTGTACATGCTGTGTTCAGCATTAGTAATAGCTGAGCAAGTTACATGCTCAAAGTTACATTTGCAAAGGGTTATTTTACCATAGCCAAAATGACAAAAAATACAGAGGTCCAACCTAGAAAAGATATATGTAGACAGGCTTGTATTATCTATGTTTGTCTGTGTCTCTTTTTTGTCTGTCCACTAGCAAGGCCCCACAGACATGAACTGAAAACAAGCAGTGTGAGTACTCTGAATACATTTTAAAAGACTGAGTTACTTTTCTATAATACTTCAAAGGAGTGTGAGGAGCCAAAACTTTGCTTATTCCTCACAAGTATTTAACTGTAGAATCATACAATCATAAATGTTGGAAAAGATCTTCAGGATCATCAAGTCCAACCTTTGATTGAGCACAACCATGTCAACTAACCACAGTACCAAGAGCCACATCCAGTCATTCCTTGAACACTTCCACTGATGGTGACTCCACCACTCCCCTGGGCAGCCCGTTCCAATGCTTAACCACCCTTTCAGTGAAAAATTCTTCCTGATGTCCAGCCTGAACCTCCCTTGGCACATCTTGAGGCCATGTCCTCTTGTCCCATCTCCAGCTCCCTGTGAGAAGAGGCTGAGCTCCACCTGGCTACAACCTCCTTTCAACCAATTGGAAGGAGTCATAAGATCATCCCTGAGCCTCCTTTTCTCCATGCTAAACAAGCCCAGCTCCCTCAGCTGCTCCTCATATGACTTGCTCTTTCTCCTGCACCAAAAGCCAGCACCATCATTTTATCTGTCGGATGCGTATCCTCTGTAGTTGCACTCAAAAAAATAAATAAGCCAGTGCTTTTATTAGCAACTTAACAGAACATAAATTCCAGTACAAACTTGTAAAGGAATTTCTCCTGAGGGAAAACATAATTAGAGTTTTCCAGAATAGGAAAGGGTTGTTGGGTTTTTGATCTGTTTCAGACATATTCAGAATTCTAACTATCTATATTTATATGTTCCAAAAGATTTTCAACAAGTCTGTGTAAAAATGGTTTTTGGTTTGTTTTAGAAGATGCCTGTTTATCATACATTTTCTTGTCCACTAAAGCATCTATCCAGACACAAGACCATGTTAGAATTATTTCAGACATGCATTAATCACAGTTGATGAAAGACTTTAGGCAACTATTCAGTTTTAATAAAAACTCTTGAAAGTTATTATCCACATAAAGAAATCTCTTGGAAAGTTTCATACAAAAAGGAAAACAGAAACCAAATAATTAATAAAGCGATTATGCCATCTTATGTTTTAAATAACACTGAACAGATGGTTTAATCTAAAGGGCTATATAAGCCAAAAATAGCAGATTAAAAAGCAAGTGCGTGATAGGAAAGTCCACAGTTCCAGGATTTGAAAATACTACACCGCAGGGCTAGACTAAAGTATAATGAAAGTGTAAAGGATAAGGAACTGTTCTGGTCTCCTCAAATGTAAATTTTTTACTTTTTATACAGTTTATCAATGCTTACTTACTTTTACATATTTTGCAAGTTTCTGAATTCCCCAGTATTCTGCTGACAAATCAGTGCTTCCTTCCTGATGACGTAGAGGCTGTTCATCTTCATCAGTCTCTGAGGAGCTTTCACCAACATCTTCAAGGCTGCTTGATGCTTTACTAAAAACAAACAGAATCACCAATTTCAAATAGTTATAAACTATAATATGGACAAGCATATTTCAAACAGGTATGTCAACACTGCCTAATAACAAGAAAAATACAACTAACATTACAAAATGGTACATAAAGAGATAATTACTGTAGATGGGGAAAATAAAAATTAAAATATTGAGGGAGGAAAAAATAAGTCACCCATACCATTTTGAAGTTTCTTGAATTTTAACCGTTTTAGATTTGCCACTGGCTTTCTTTTTTGTAGTCAGAGGTACAGTTCTACTTTTCCCTTCTTTTTCAGAGTCATTTTTTGGAGCCTTGTCACGACTGGATTTGGGTTTATTTAAAAAAAAAGAACACAGAAATTATTTTTTCCATAATATTCTTCAGCATACTGTGATTCAGAGAACTCCTGATTGTCCATGCATTAACAATTTGGGATGGATGAAGAGTTCAATAAATGTCTTTGGTTGCTTTTTGAACTCACATAAACAAATGAATTTACTATCTTCTGGCAAAGGATGTGAGTGCTTAGCTATGTGGCATATGAAGACATCTCTCCCTTTGTTCTGATCTCACTGGCTCATTTTCACTTGATGCCCTTTATTTTTGTCCTAGAACAGACAGTGACTATCTGTTCCCTATTTACCATCCCCAGACATGAGTTTCTCTATCTTTTTTCTTCTCCTCTAGTCATCTTATTTCCAGACAGTTTTGGTCTGCCTAGTTCTTCTGCACACTTAGATGTTCCACAGCTTTGATCGTACTGAATACAATATATATTACTTTCCTCATATTCCAAAAAACTCCTGGTTCTAGCTGGCCACAAGCTCTGGTGCTTTTTTTGCCCCAAAATGACAATGTTGTGAAAGCAAAATGTCTTTTTGAGACTGAGCAGGTCACTTTATCACAGTCACAAGAAAAAAAGAGAATATTACTTATGATTGCAATCAATTTCACGACATCAAGATTTCATCAATAATTGTGGAAAAAGGTTAGCTCTTGGTCTGGAAAGCAAATTACTTTTTAACTGATAATGACAGGTTACATCCAAAATCTCTTAAAATGTTTCTCGCAACTTGTTAAATTGGTAGACTTGAGAAAGATACTATTTTTTGTAGGATGGCACTGAAAGGCTTTTTTGCAGATATTCTTTTTCCTCCACTAACACAAAATCAGGAAACATGAAATCAAAACAGAGTTCTGATTTCAGAAGACAAATCCAACAATATCCAATATATGTCTACTCTATTTTGGGTGTTCAAACTTTGAGATAATCTCATCAGTGAATACCAATGCTAAGCAGAGCTAGAGAAGTAGCTCATATAATATGAAATCATTACAAACTGGCAGTAATAAGAATCATTCTGATTTTCCATCCTGGACCTCTTTTACCTCCCTCAGAAAGTGTGGTTTAGATCAGGTTTTCTAATCAGTCTTGTTTAAAAGGAATTTTACACCAAAAATATGATGATATCATAGTCCTGGAGAAACAGTACTGCAGATGATTGCAAGTTCCTTCCCTGCCTTGCTGTGGAAATGATGTAACAACATCAAAGTTGTTGCATGACAGAAAAAACCTCAGAACTCTCTTTGGTAGTCCAAACTCTCTCCTTAGAAATTAACAAGTAGTTAGCTTTGTTTTATTCCTCCCAACTTAAGACAACAATGGAAACCTGTAACATGCAGCCCTATCATTAGCACAGTTTAGAGATCTATAGGCAAATCCAGTTTTAAAGATAGCTACTTATCTTTGGGAAGCAGAAACCCCATTGCTCTTCCACTTCATACATGGTTTTACCCTCTGGCCAGTGGATCCCACTGAAGAACTTTTCCCTCTCCCACGTACAGTCTTTCGTCTAAAATTATGAAAGTGGCCAGAAATCTCAGCACCTTCCATATGCTGATAATGCTTTTCGTGTGCTGGTTCTTGAAAAAAACTATATTCCTAATAAAAGGAGACATGGTTTGTAACTCATATTGCTACATGAATAATGAATATTAAAACAGTAAGTTAAAAGCACAATTCTATGACTCTGTGCCTAAAAACTGTATGCGTTAAATGTAGAATTAGATTCTAAGCACAACATTATATTGTCTTTAAAAGATCAAAACATTAATTTGGAAAGTAGCAGTTATCATGTGCAAATTGAATTTTTTTAAGTAAATCAAGTTGATAAATTTGGAACTTCTGGAACATTCTTGAATATTTGGTTTTGTTGATTTCTAATATGTCAAAAATCTGTGACACAAACACTTTTATAGAACCTAGGTCCAAATGAGTTTTAAGACTTAGACACACAATGTAAGCCATTCTGCTTTCAATGGACCATTTACATAAAAATTATTTCCCTGCATAAAGGATTTACACAAAATCCCCACAAAAACAAAGTAAATAACATAAAACTGACAATAGGCTATCATAAACGGCTAGATTTCAGTTCCAAGTAATTTAATTTGATATAGTTTAGAATTAATATAAACACATTCCATTTAATTTTTCTCATCTTCTGTCTCTCAGCACAAAGCACTGTTGAACTAGTCACATACAAGAATGGAGCTGAGTGGCACCTACCAATGCTTCAGCTGTCAGTGTCTAGTACCATGGCTGATCAATAATACACAGAACAGAAAGGACTGATGTCAACTCTCACTCTCTATTGGAACACGCTCAATTTTTACAGGAAAGTCAACATACGATCGTTACTTCTTCTTATTATTGTTGTTATTGCAGCTGTCAGTACCAGATAGGTGAAGACATTCCTTTGTGTGCCCGATTCAAGGCAGTTTTAAGGAGACTGTCACAGCAGGGTCTGTTTTCAACTGGTCCCTGATGAGAATCAGCTGTTGAAGCCTGGCCAACTCAAGTGTCTAATTCCAAACTAACTCATGCTAATGCTCTCATTCTGAAAATGTACTCTAGACAAGACAATTTAGCACATGATAAACTAGATAAATCACAGGGGAATTGGTGCTGTAGCTTGATCAGTTAAGCACACTTTAAAAAGTATGTTTGCTACAGCACTACATGCCAACACAGCAATTCTGAATGTTAGCTTAAACAAGGCCAGGCAGATATTATAAAAGTTAATTGGTTTTGCAATATGTGTGTATGTAATGAGCTTTTGAAGCTCTCCTCTCCTCTCCTCAGAAAATAAATCAAAACTATTTCCACTCATATTTTACTTCATTTAGGCAAACTTGGAAATACATCTTTTCTCTGCATTTCATAGTTCTAGAGCAGATTTTCCCTCAGGTACAAATGCTCTGCAGCTCTATGATATTAACTTGTTTAAATTCTAGTTGTAGAAAGCAGAATGTACTAAACCAGTTCTTCAGCAAGGCAAGATGATATGAAATTCCTAAACCATTAAAAAGGTATAATGTATACTCTTCTGCATAAACATATTTACACAGCCAAGGAATAATGAGTGTATAATTTACACGAAAATTGAAGGAAAACAGGGTTAATTCTGCTTATTTGCTCTTATTTAATAAGTGTGACTTATTAAGTGTAACTTTAAAAGTTACAATATATTCATAATGGCAGAAAACTAGTAAATAAAGGTGTGTTATTATCAATAGTAACATTCTTCTATATTAACATTTGGGATTAGATCTGAAAAAATGGTAAAATGTTACCATATTTTACCTTTCATGATCATCAAATGAAGCCAAAGCACTGCAAATAAATTCAACCAATGTCTAAAAACATTCATGTGTTGTCCTATTTATTAAGTATAAACCAATATGTAGGTATAACATTAAAAAAATACTTGCCTATGCGATAAATAAAAAATTTGGAACTTAATACACTTTCAAACAGAACAACTCACAAATCTAATTCCACTACTGTTAATATAAGCTACTGTATATATGTGTATGACTTGGAATGCTCTGTTCTTTCAAAATTGTCAAATATCTCTATCTCAAAAAACAAGTATCAGCCCTACATCCCAGAAAATCAGAACTAGAGGATAAGGAAATTTCGCTGTTAATTACTTCCTTCTTGCAATAATTAAAATTGCATATAAATAACCGCAATGAAACTCCTGACAGGTTTTGGCCTGAAAGGAATTTTAGCACCAAGTCATCTGTTAAAACTACACTAGAAATCTAAAAAAAAAAAAAAAAAAAAAAAGGTTTATCAGGAACAATGAAACAACTAAAATTGCATTGGTACTGTGAGATTCTAGCTAGTATAGAGCTCTAAATAAAAGCCAAAACACTTGCATTTTACAGTGTCTGAAGCAAAACAAAGAGTGTAAGCTGGATACTTAACTCCCAGCTCTGACATTTAAATCAGGCAGTTCTCATAAGAAAGCTGGGCAATTATTTATGTTTGGGTTACAAAGAATGAAAATAAAAATTTAAGTGGTTTTCATCACAGAAAAATACTGTAATAAAAAGCTGACCTTTTCCATACAGATATCACATTTTCCTGCTTTAACATTTCCACTGCTCCATAAAGAACAAGACCAGAAGACAGACAAAACATTTCATGCAAAACTAGAAGCTGACCTCAGATGTTGGATCAAACCCCACCAAAAAGTATGACAGAGCAACACATGAAATGGTGTATTACTTGCTACTTACAAAAGAAACATATTTTTTAGAAACTGAAACAAATTATAACTTTAAAAAGCACTCAAGTCTTTAAAATTCTTCATTTAATCATAGATTTATCTTTGATAAAGAGCATAAATGTTCAGCCAGGTTTACAATGTAATTCTTATCAATGTACATTTGCACAAAGAAGTACACCAAGTATCAATACATACATACCTGTTTAGCCATATTTTCTACAAATCTAGGTGATCTCTCCCTTAAAAATGTGACTATGTCTTTATATAGACCACTTTTTCTTTCATAGTCAAGAACTTTACCCGATAGCTGACCCTTAAAGAAAGAATACATTTTAAATTGTTAATAGTTATGCCTTACACAGGTAATTTAATCTGCATCATAAAATAGGGCAAAAGAGCACCAAGGTCATATTGTAATGAATTAGATAAAGAAGTCTCATGCTCAGCAGAGTTGACGAAAGTTCAAAAATGCTTTGTAAAGACGCATGGATCATCTCCATGGACCCCAACAGATGATCAAGATCTTACAGAGGGTTTTGCAGGCCATAACCATCAGTTAATTGTACCCTGTGTAGTTCCACTGAAAAGAATTTATGGCTTATGGCAAACAATCAAGTAGTGCAGTTCCTGTGCAGTATGGCAGATGTCTAAAAGGCACAGAAAGTAACGTGACCCGGCTGCCTGCGCTTTATGAGCTTCATCTATTAAAAATGTGCCAACCAAAGCGTCCCTGGATTTTTCAACTCTTAGGAAATCAATTTGTGCAGTTATGCCTGATGGACATCAGTCTCTCTTCAAAGTGAAGGTAAGAGTTCTGGTCACCACTTAACACATGTAAGGGTCTAAACAAAACCCACCCAAGAGGAAGAATGGACCCAAAATTAAAAGAAGGAGAAAAGAGAGAAGTAATTTCTAAAAAGCTTCTTCTGAAAGAAGAAGAAACTGCTTATTTATAAAAAGACCAAAGCAAGCTCTACTAGCCCCACATAATAATACTGCACCTCAGATCAAGAGCAATGAGGCACTAGGGAGGCATCCACAAAGGTACCCACAGGACCTTTAAATAGGAATAATGTGAAGAACTGTTATTTAAAGACTAATCAAACACTGCTAGCAAAGAGTGCAGAATACACTCCTGGTGTAAGGCTTATAGAGAAAGCATAAACATATGGAAAACCAGCATACATTTATCACTGTGGCTTTTCTTTCTGTACCAAAACACCAGCTCTGCAGGTCTTACAGCCCCTGTACAACTACCTTAAACATGACTGAGTTTTGATTCTGACACATAAAAATATTCATTAGTCAATGGTATCCTTTATTATTACTTACTCCATTTAAAAACACTCCTGCTGTGCTGCAAGTGATATACAAAGGATCAGTGTCATGTGGTTTGACGACTAAGTAACAAATTTCTCCATGCACTTGTCTCCAGGGAGGAGCTCGGCATCCATTAGAGAACACGTAATCTGCAATCAATTAGCATCAGTGTTTGTATCCAGTTTAAAAATATTTTAGTAGTTATGCTTCATGATTAATATTACACGTATGCAAATCAAATTCCAAAAACAATACCTTGCTCTTAAGAATTCATACTTTTAAGGCCTAATCATCCAAAACTCTGTGATCCATGGGCCAATCCAACCAAGAACTATAACTGTGCCTAGCACTTTTCAGGATCAGGGACTCATTTCTCTGCCTCTGCTTCCACTGAAAATATCCATATAACTGGGAGATTATTTCTGCATGTAAAGACTGAGGAATGCCACTGTATATTGGAAAATAGTTTTTATTTTACATTATAACTTTAAGGTAGAATTAAACACTTCAAATGTATTATTGAAATTAGCTCAGAAAATTTCACACAGAATTCAAGTACGTTATTAAAGGTCTATGTAAATGTGAGATATGATCAGATTTGTACCTGATGTATATTCTAGTGATTCCAGTACAGTGTCTTCTCCTAGCCCAGAGAAATTCTTGAGAAGAGTCACTTCATTATTTATAGCAGCTGGATTTAGCCTTACATCTCTGCAATTAATAGAAAATGGTCCAATATGTATTCATCCAAAAGGATGTACTCAGATAATTGAAGAGAATATTACACAAGTTTTTTCTTGTACATTGTCTTAATAGAAGCAACAAAAAATATGAAAAGGGGTTATCTTCCATCTTCTTAATTTCATCTATAGGCTAGGGAAATTTTAGTTCCATACCTAATGCATACTCCTTGTAACCATAAAACAGACTCAATGTAATACTTAATACAGTTCCCTGAATAAGTAAACAGTTCCTTGAAAATATTTAACTGTGACTTTGTTGTTGGTACAAATGATTTCAATTTGTTAACAAAATGCAAAACATATGCAATAAAACCTCCACACTTGTGGGTACACACTTGCATACCCACACCTATAGAAAAACTTCAGAAAAAAAAAGGTTTTTCATTAACTTGGCTAACAGTGAAAGTTATTTCAATAAATTTCGTTGTCACACCAAAAACATATGTTGTGGGTTGAAACCAATCTGATTTAACAATAAAACAAAAAAATGCACTGGCTGAGATGCTTAGCTTCTATTTGCAATGCACTTACTGTGAAATCTGTTTCAAAGAACTATTAAGCAGTTGCAAATCCAGCTGATGAAGAAGAAGAATGATTTTCATTTTCAATTCTGTTTCAAGATCAGATTTTTTTTTCACTTTGTCAAATAAATGCAAGATGGTCGTGTCCTCTCCTACAACAGTCCCATATTCAGGGCCAAGAATTTTCACTATAGGATCTCTGTTAGCTGTAAACATGAAACAGAATAATGTCATGTGCTGCTTTGTTTAAAATGATCAGGTAAGACAAACTCTTTATTTCAATTGCTCAATGATTTTGAGGCTATTAATTTACAATAAAAAGTTTATAATTAGTTAAGACTATGAAAACATTAAGAACAAAAGAAAAAAAAAATTTAACTAACATACTGCTTTTCAAAGCAAAGATTAAGATTCATTGAACCAAGGGGTGAATATTAAATAATTCCCTTTATCAACAGTCTCCTTATCCAAAAATATGCCTGGCTGGATTCCAAAGCAGGAAATCAGTGGGCTTAACTCACGGAAAATTGATCATTTTGGAAATACGATTTAGTGTTAAGAACATCTTTAAGCTTTTCTAGCAGCATTCCCAATGGCCCCATTACTTCCTCAGCTATGCCAGCTGTTCTTCTTGGTAAACAGTGATATAACTGCATATCAATGTGTTTTACAAAACCATTTTGCCCTGTTCCTGCAAAGGAAGTCCCATGCATTTGTGAATGGCTCTGCATGATACACTGTCCATATTATTCTCCCCTAATATTCATGGTTGATCAGTGACAGGACCCATGATTAGATGGCTCTGAAACTTGATCCAATATGAGCATTTATATTTTATTAAGGCAGATGCAATTTCTACTAATATTATCAAAGACTAACACTGATTTCTTCTACCTCCAGGTAGGAGAAGGATACCCAGTTTAGTATATCAGGAGTCTTGTTGGCTTGAAAATCTAGGACTTGAAGATGACACAGTGGAAGTATCAATGCCTGTATTTTTAAGCCATTGTGAGAAGGAATTTGGAAGTGCTCACAGTGAACCTTATACAGGTAAGAAAGCCTTAAGCATATTATTTTTCTTTGGCTATCTTTAAAGGATGTAACACTTTAAAGAAGTATTAAACTACATACATAGGGAAACCTGTTATTAACCTCCAATAAAACATTCTTTTTTCTTCCAAAACTTAAGCCTATTGTCTGTTGCAATAGCTGGGATATTACTCAGTATACATGAATTTGTATAAGAGATGCAACCGTTTTATTTTAACTTTATTCCAAATTTCTGCATTATTAATTTCTGTGTAAATAAAAGAAAAAATAGAAACTCCATTACGTTCTGGGATCAGCACTTTTAGCCACCTTCATGAATTAACACCTCATATACTTAAAATGAAGGCATACCTTCCTTTCTGGACATTTCATAAACATGAATTGAAGAAGACATATACTTCTTAAGAAAGAGATGAAAAAACAAAGAAAGAAAACCTTCAAGGCATGCCTGTGCTTCCTTTAACTTTTTTCCCATAGCAATTCGTAGCAAACGGGACAGCTGGCCAAAACTGCGAACTCGGAGAGTTGATCCTGAGAGGATAAGCAATGGTTGGCCATCTTTAGCTTTGGCTTCAGACTGAACAGTTGCTTCACTAGAAAAATTAAATTACATCTTTTTAAAATAAGAACTTTAATTGAGCAGAATATTGAATGTTATTCAAGCATCACACGATAAGTCATGATTTACAATTTATTTAAGCTGTGTTTTAGAAAACTTCCAAGGTAAACCAATTTATTCACAGCACATCAGCAGGTAGATAGGCTCAAAGGAGACTGTGACTCCATGGGAAGCCCACACTGGTGCAAGCTCCTGGAAGGAAGGACCCATGGACCCATAGAGAAGGGAGACTATGCTGGAGCAGGTTTGCAGGACTTGAGACCCCGAGGGACACCCACACTGGAGCAGCCTGTTCCTGATGGAGCACACCATGGAAGGGACCACACTGGAGCAGGCTGGGAAGACCTGCAGCCTTCGGGAAGTGCTCAGTTGGAGAAGTTTATAAAGGACTGTCCTGTGGGAGGGACCCCATGATGGAGCAGAAGAGTGTGAGGAGGAAGAAACAACACAGAAAAACATGTAATGAACTGACCTCAATCTTCACTCCCTGTCCCCTTGTGCCACTCGAGGGTAAGGAAGTAGAGAAAATCAGGACTGAAGTTGAGCTTGGGAAGAGGTAGGTGTGAGAGGAAGGTAGAAGGTTTTAAGATTTGTTTTATTTCTCATTATCCTACTCTGACTTTTGATTGGCAGTAGATTAAATTAATTTCTGTGACTCAAGTCCAAGTTTGCTGATGACAGTAACTGGTGAGTGATCTCTTCCCTGTCCTTATGTCAACCCATGAGCCTTTCATTGTACTTTTCTCTCCCATCCAGTGTAGGAGGGGGAGCAGGTTACTGGACAGCTGGCCACCAGCCAAGGTCAACCCACCAAACAGGAACAACTAACACCACAGCTAATCACTGCTAGACACACGTTGTATAAATCTTGGGAACAGACAGGGCATGTCGTATAGATCAGTGGCTAAACAGGTCTGCATCACAAGACAGAATTGTCTCAAACTCTCAAAACGCATGTTTTTACACTCTACAAATTTTAGCTCAAAACTTTCAATGTATATCAACAAAACCCCCACCTGTTTCAGCCTCCCAAATACATTAAAGTTTTGTTCAGGCTAAATGAAGACAATATTTCTTCATAGCTCACCATCTGAATTTGAAAACACACTGCAATTCAGACTTACTTGATCTTATAACCCTCCCCAAATACTGAAGAGTCCAACTGCGTTTTCCACTCAAGGGGCTCTCTGAAGACAAACGCTGCTTCCTGAGGATGCTTAGTGCTGAAGTCCTCTGCAAACTGAATGATTTGATTTAAAAGGGCTTCGTTCACAGGGCCGATTCCAAGTGTGCCAGTTCCAGAGCCAGCAGCAGTCCACTGAGCCGCTCTCGCCAATGCCACTCCCATGGTCCTGGCCAGTGTCACCGGAGCCCACCTCGGCAACGAGACCCTGTCACACAATGACCAAACTGAGCTCTCCGATGGTCAAATACGCTGTGGCTGCTGGGATTTGAAATAAACCTATCTAGGAGCGAATGGATGCTTTTAACTCATTTAAATCCCTGAAGAGGGGAAGGGGGTCTTGATGAAGATAACTTGCAAATGCTAAAAAAATGGGGAAATCAGGTGCAAACACTGATTATTTCATCTTAATTCCCGCTGCTATTAGAAATTCTGGCAGCCGACAGCAGGAGCCCTCTCTCGAGGTTATAGCGAAAGGACCCCCGCGTTAGGAGCCCCTGTGCAGGCGGACAGACACGGCCCCAGCCCCCGGCGCTATCCCCGAATGGCGGACAGAGGGGGCAGCCCCGCCCGCCCAGCCCGGGGAGGCCTCGGCCGTGTGAGGAGCGCAGGGAAGGGTCTGGGGTGGGAGCGGGAGGGAGCCGAGAGCCCGGAGCAGGGACACAGCGGAGCTCGGAGCAGGGACACAGCGGAGCCCGGAGCAGGGACACAGCGGAGGCCGGGGTCGCACGCAGCCCCCCGGCGTTCGGCGCTCACCTCGGGCCGGGCCAGCCGCAGCGCGCCCCGCCATGGCCGGCGGCGTTGCCGGGGGGACGGGCCGGCGTTACCGGGACACGGGACAGCCGCGGGCCCGGCCAGCCGGCCTCAGCCGAAGGGAAGGGAAGGGAAGGGAAGGGCAGAGTGATTTGAGCTCGTAAAACAGGCTGTGTGCTTTCGGTGTGGAGTTAAATAATGCAGTAACTAGAGTTACCGCGCCCCAGAGGTTAAAGGAAGATCACCGAATGGTTTTTAGCTTGAATTTTAGCCAGTACAGCTTAAACCTTTCCCTGGCTGTCAGCAGTTACAGGAAAACAGCTTTAATTAATAAAGGTTAAGATTGACCACTTTTAGTTCTTGAGGCAGTGTGACAGATCATGCTTGAAATGCTTATTGTTAAAGGAAATGTAATGTATAATTTGTGTTTCTTGAAGGAAGTGAAGGAAATGGGTATGGGCAGTGCTAGTGAATCAACTTCTTTCACATACTGAGGACAACACAGCACTGTACATGCACAGATAGACAGCCCCAAACACAGAATAGAAATATACACTATTCCCCAAATTCCATTATCAATCCATATGTTGTTGAAAGAGCCATCACTCTGGATAAATTTTTGTTACCAAGTTCCTACTGAACTCATCATGCATTGTCTCTTCTTTTGTACCACTGAGCCAGAAAGAATTATATTCTCTGACTTCCCAGTTGTAAATTGCCTCTCCAGTTCTGCTATTTGTCTCCATCAAAATCCCTATCAGCTGATAAAAACTGGACTTAGATTTGACTTAGGAAGGAGTGGCTACCTGCTGTACACTGGCTGAAGTTAGCGTGGTCAGCACCACAGTATCTGTGTCCTTACAAAGGCACAGGAAAAGAATCCTTTTCAGGGCAGTCCAGCAGAAGTACCCAGCTTCCAGCATCACAGAGTCAACATAGCCAAGATTATTTTACCAACTGAGAAATCAGCCGGGTAAGAAACTTCTAACAATGAGGAAAGTCATGGGATGTATGCGGGGTGGATCTCACAGAATAACAGTATGGGCATTAAGAGAATTCTTTGCATGGAGATGATTGTTCATATACATTTTACTTAACGAAACTTTCAAGCAGTAGCTATGTATAAGTGCATGCAGTCTGCACAGTAATGGTTTAAGAATAGCATTGGCTTTTCTTGCTTTATTTGTTTAACTTAGAGAAGATAGAAAATTACTAATTTTATTAGGTGAAACTGAAAGATAATTTTTTTTAGTTAAAAGCCTGGTTAAAGACTTAAATGCATTTTCTTTTCTGTATGGAATATTATGTATGAATGCATTTCCAGAAGGGATCTCTTCATTTTACTGAAGTAATGACTCTTTAAAAATTGATTTTGAGGGCAGAAGGTGCAAGAAACAAAATGTGAAAGGGAATAAAAGTATCCCTGCCATGGGTGGTGGGGAGTGAAGACAGTGAGTTTTCACACAGAGCTGAGTATTTTAAGCAAGAAGTCGGTGGAGTAAGAAATAGAATTCCTAAATGAGATCACTTTCTTCCACTGAACTCCAAGAGGAAAAGATATTTTAATGGCAGAGATAAATGGGATGGTGTGCCCTCAAAGGCTGTGCCTCTCCACTGGCCATAACAGGAGCTTTGGTCACTAGCTCAGGTTTATTTACCAGGAACTTTCTGTGGGAACAGGTAAGTCAGAAAATGAAAAAGCAGAACAGATTCCGCAAGCCATCAGTGCTGCTGGGATCTGGTGTTAGAAGCAATGCCTATGGATGCTTAAGAGTCAGAGGTTTCCCACTTTTTTCTTTGTGGCTGGCAAATGCAGAGTTTGTAGGTAGTGGTTCTCCTAGGAAGACTGCTCTAATTCTTCTGAAGCCTATAAACCATCTGATTTAATTTATAACCTCAATTTGTATGATTAGTTTTTGTGTATTTTTTCTTGTACAAACATTGGTCCTTACCTTATTTTCAACAGCTACTTTTCCTCCACAGATTTTACACCCATTTTCTGAGTTAGAATATTTTCTCCTAGATTTAACTTTGATTAAACCAATTCTTCTGTTCAATTCTTCGAGACTCAAACTGCAAGTTCTTAATTTCTTTTACCATCTTAGTATCCCTTATTGCCCTGTGTTCTGGTCTGAGCTTTTTTTATAAAATAGATTAAACTCTGTTTCTAAAGATCCTTTCACCAAGTTCCATTACAATGGCATTAATAGTCTTCATCTCTTTTGGAAGCTCCTTGACTACTACATTCTAGGATTACATTTGGTTTTCACATTTGGGATTGTTGTCACCTTGTAATTGAATAAATCAACCAATTTTTAATCCATCACTTTTATTTTCAGCTGATGAGTTTGCAGCTTTCTGCAGGATTTGAGCATATGATGTTGCACTTTGCCTTCATAAAATCAAATTACACTTTTAAACAAAAGAAATATTTATAGCATGTGGTCTCTATATTTTGGTCCCCGTCCTCTTCCTCTTTACAAAGTAGTTTTTCAATCTAATATTAAATTTGAAACATATTTCACAGAGGGTTGTGGTCTTGAAAATAATTAATTGATACGAACAGTTTTTGTTCCTGCTTGTAGTCTCTGTGCTCTGTAGTTTTTTGCATGTTTTCAGACATGTAGCAAGTTGTTACTGCAGTTACTGCATTGGTATTTGAGCTGTGGGTTATTCCCTTGGTTACAATCAGGCAGATCTTGCTGGATGACAAGGAATCTTGCCTTCTTACATCAGTTATCACTGAAAAATAAGTACTTAGGTACTCCCTCATTTGCCCAGCACAAGAGTATAAATGGATATCTTGGAAGAAAATTTTGCCTGAAAGCTAAAATGTTAAGTAATCACTAAAAGAAATATGAAAGTATTCTCTTGGTGCCCCAAAATCTGTGTGCAAAAAATTCCAGGCAACAAAGCTGCAATGTGTTCTCAAAAACAGCTTGGTCAGGAACTGCATCCACCCAGAGATGGCATTTGCACCATGTTTGGCTAATTCTGTAAACTGGTAGTAGTACATTTATGTAGGAATGACTTTTTTCTCTGTTATTTTTACATTTTGAATGTAAAAGACATTTTATAAAACAGTAGGTGAGATGTTTGCCAGTAACAAAAGATGAGATCATTTCTTACTGGCACAAAGAAATGGGGAATATGAAGAGTTTGTTAACATGGAGAGTAAGGCAAATGGAATTTTTTTTACAATCTAAAAGTTGCAGCCAGAATGTGCAAGCAATTTTTCATGTATATTTTTCCCCACATTATCATAGAGGAGGGTGTAAATGATTACTGTTGAAGCAAGTGACACCCATTGTAAAAAAAATTGTAGAGGCTTACGTAAAATAAAAAGGTCAATCATACAAGCTGGTCCTTCTGTTAAACAGCAGTTTAGCTGATCAGCTTCATGGGCAGTGTGTCAGACAGGCTGAAAATCAGCAGAAAACAATATAATATTAATCAATTTACTTGTATTGTTCATTACCTTGCCTTTCTTGCAAAAAGTACATATTTTTGGCATTCACCAAAAATCCTGAAGTCCTACTGTTTTGATGTAAAGGGTTTAACAATGCTTATATTTAATTTTGTATCAGTACAAAGACAACATTTAGGTGCCTGGAGTTCTTAACAAACATTTTGATGTACCTTAATTGCTGGTAATCTCTGTTGTTGTGTTTTAATTTTTTTGTGTGTTTGGGTTTTTTTTTTTAACTGGGGAGTAGTGCTTTGTGGAAAGGCAGGGTTGCAGCTCAAGAGGGGATGTACATGAGAATGTAAAATGAAGCAGAGGACATGATGAATCTGTTGATGTCTTTTCTTTAAGCAAGATTTTATGGAAAACAATGTTTAAAACCTAATCTTTAGAAAGAAAAGGATACTGATTTTTCACCCAGTCTCTAATTTCTGTGTTGTGATCTCCTACTTACATCTTGTTTACTGAGTAATTACTGATTCAAAAAATGACATTTGCTGTGAGGATTTTTCAGGCTTGGACATTGTGCAATATACTCTCTTGGGCCTAGAAATTAAGAGACAGAAAAAGACACTTTTCAAATGGGACTTTATGTGAGGGGCAGAGGTGTGCGAGGGTGTGCATGGGTCTCTGGCAAAGAAAATGCTACTCAAAAATCTTCAAAGAAAATAAGGAAAGACAATATTTTGGTTAATGAATGATAGATTGACAATATCTGCACAGTTATTTTCTGAACAATGACAATAACAGAGATTCTGCTGCTCTTTTTAAGAAATGGCTTCCAGATGGGATTCATGTTTTACAGTCCAAGACTGAATGTGATTTAATCAGTTTTTATCAATAAAAAAGACAATATTTCAGAATATGAACTGTGTTACTAGACTTCCCTCTATTTGTAAATGGCCATTTATTCCCTTTTGTTAATTTCTGTTTACTACTACCCAGAATTTTTGAAGCTTTTTGCGTATAACTTGACAGAAATTATCAGTCTGGTATGATAACTAGGTGACTGTAACTGTGTCATAGTAATATTTCAAATACTAGGCTAGAAGACTGTGTTTTTGAAAGGTGCAGCAAATTCATTCATTTGTTTTCTTTGTAGCATTGGAAAAAAAAAAACCAGGTCAGGTTATCAGGGGCCTTAAGACTGTGGTATGTCACTTCAGTGAAACTTAGGTTGTTTTTCCTGAGTCTGTAATACTTTGAGGGGAATAATTACATTCAAATATTTTACTTTTTAATCCCTACCTTATCTTTTTGCATCATCAACTTCAATTCTTTCTTCATGTAATATTTTGCTTTGAAATTGCTGCAAAAAAATGTGTGCCTAATAATACTGAAAGAGAAAGCTTTGGAGAAAGCTATTCTGAAGCAGGTTTTTCTAAGTGTATGAATACATTTGGAATTGTTTTAAAATGCTGATTTTTACAGGTGGAGTCACTAAAGCATTGACTCAATGAGCCACCGTAATTTGTTCATGTACCCTTACACACAGAAATCATTAATGTTTAATTCTCTTTATTTTTATGATTGATCCCTCCCTGAAAAAAAACATACTTTCCCTATATTTTTCCAGGGAGCAAGAATATCTATGCCTTTTTTTGTACAGATAAAATGCTTTTCCTAGAACTAGTTAATTGTTCTGACCTTAATAGTTTAGCAATTCAATATCGATGGAAACTACTTGTGTCTTTTGAAACTTGCTCATTGGTGATTTGAATCGGCTTTGTGAGTGGATTATAACTACAAAGTTAATACAATTTCTGTGCAGCAATCAGAAGGATATGGCAGCTTTTTAAGGTTTTTGTGTAAATCAGGCATTTTCATTTACACTATAAAAATTAATGGAACTTTAGCAGTGATACTTTTGTCCAAAGTAGTAGAGATTGAATTAAAACAAACAAACAAACAAAAAAAATCAAAGCAAAACAAAACAAAATCAAAGCAAGAATATGTGTCCAAAACAGTGTGTGCCAAGTGTAATGGACTAAGTGATAACCCTACAAATTACTCTGAGTTAGGTGTACCCAGAAACACTTTGCACCTTTGCAATTTTGAAAGGAATTCAACTTTTTGGAAGTAAAAATAAAAATTGAGAATTTTAAATGTATGCATAAAAATTGCTAGCCACACTTCTTAGTTATAGGTTTAGCTTGTGGTGCTAGACATTTGCAATGATTTCATATTAAAAGCAATACTGCAGATAGTGTGTCTTGTACACAGCGGACAGCATTTTTAGCTTTCAAACACAAAACCTTTGCAAGTGAATGCTTCTGATGTGCTCAAATGCCTTTTGCTTTCTTAGTAGTTTCTATAAATTGCTCCTTTTTGAAGGAGTAAAAGGAGTAAAAGGATTGGGCTGTTTGTTTTGTCGTGGGAGTGTGAAAAGGAGATTGTTTTAAAATTAGAAATAGAATGTCATAAGTAGTCTCCAGTTATGAATTTCTTTTCCTAGTGAATAACTGAGAGTTATTGGTGAAAAGTATTTTTGACTGTAATGTGGGGGTATTAATCGGGAGAGAGAGCTTGGCTGTTTTTTTGAAGAGCAGATTCTTGCATGAGGTGCAAATACGAACACAAAAATTCACTACATAGTTAGAGAAGGTTAAAATACTTCCCAGTTATTCTGCTCCCAGTTGTTACTGTGGTAGCCCCATTTCACTCCTTAGGTAATCACCAATTGTAATTCTGGATAATTCCCTGTACGGTTTTTACAAAACTAACATAAAAATAAAAGTAAAAAATAAACCGTATCATTTTTCCTCTGTTATATAATCAGAAAGAAAGCCAAGACTGACATCAGGGCGTTTTCTCTACTTTGTAGGTCATTTCAAGGCAGGAATTCAAGCACCTTGGAGCAATCACTGGTTTTGAAGAGACTGCTTCTATCATTTATGGTGGTACAGTAACATTATATGGGAAAATGTGAAATTGTGAGAGGAGCGCAGATCAGAATAAAGCCAAATCGCTACAGGGTTTGAGCAGCAATTGGCTGTAAAATTAATATGGAGCAACAGTTGGATGCTGCAAGGTTGAGCATTAATTCAGTGCCTGGTAGAAAAATAATGTATTTATCTAAATTTCTGCTTCGTATGATTGCACTGTGTGAGCTATTAAACAAAGCAAAATACAAATCCAATTCTAAGTCCACAGAATATGTTTGATGAATATGACTTCTTCACTCAACTTGGATGAAAACGAAGTCCTGCATGGATGAGAACAGGGATTATAGCTCCGTTCCAAATCCTTTTACAGTAGAACTTCAATTTGGGGAGGAAAGTTGCCCTTTTATCAAAATTATTTTTATTGAGAGAAGCAGAAATATGTGTTGCATATACATGTCTTCTTGCATAGTGTACATTCTGATACAGTTAATTCAGCCAATTTTCTGGTATTGTTCTCAAGATCTGTGCCATGGATATTAGAGTCCTCCTTATGGGTACATTTTTCCTCTGATTTTTTCCGTTTCTTTTTCTGGTAATAACTGTATACATTCAAGTATTTTAATTTAGGATCATTAAAGTTCTTCTAGAGGATCTGGAGCTCTGCCACAGTTAGGTACTTAGGTATTTTATTGTAGAAGGAGTTGCATGCAGCTCTTACGTCTTTACATTTTAGCTCAAGCAGAGATAGAGATTAAAACTATCTAGTTTTTAAAACTCTTACTTTTCTATCCAGTTTATGCATAAATTAATATTTCAGCTTATTACAAGAGCTTTTGATTTTCTGCAAGCCTTGAACTCTGAATGTAAAATTTGGGGGCTGAAGCACGCCACTTCTTCAAAATGCATGTATATGTGCTCTGTTTAGATTTGGGAAGAATAACATAGAATAGTTTGAAAGTAATTTTTTCCTGGAATATCAAGTTAGCATGTACTGCTGTGGTATTGAAAAGGTTGCTCATTGTGATGCCAAAAAACTCTCTTACTAGGAAGTTTGAAATAATTTCTGAGAGATGAAAAGAGATTCTGTCCCTCCTGGAAAATTGTATATGGTGAGACTTTAGTATCTGCACCCATTGTCATTGATGGATTTCTGTCATTGATTTCATGGGAGGAAAGATTTGGTCTATCAACAGTACTGTCAGAAAGCATGCAATAAAGCTTCATTTTTCCAGAGTCTTAAAAAAAAATGTAGGTCCTGTGACATTCTAAAACATATTTTAGTTATGTTAATGACATTTTTCTTCTGAGATTCTAGTGTGAAAGGTTTGTGATCTGTTAGGATTTTGGTAAAGCTTTCACACTGGAAATAACATTGCCAAAGGTCAGTAGAAATTAGGCTTAAGAGTCTGAATAAATCTACTACCAACCAGCAGTTTGCTACTGCTGTCAATAAATAAATAAAATAAACAGTAAAAGCGTGTTTGATCATGGCAAGCCTAAACTGATGTGCTTTAGTGATTCATTTATTGTAATCTTTGATGTTCCGGTTCAGTAATACCACTGAATTTTAAGCAGTGATATTTAAGAATTAAAAATGTTTTATGACATTAAAATGAGTAAGTGCAGAATAAAATTTGAGGATCTGAATCTGCACATTTTTATGCAAGCAGTCTTTTGCATCTACTACTACTGGCTGTGCTGTGCTGTGCTGTGCTGTGCTGAGCTGTGCTGTGCTGCACTGTAAGTCCAACATCGAAATCGGTGCCAAAGCTGGCTCATGGACTGGGAGCAGGGTAGCCTTTTTGTGCAGTGCTTTGTCAAAGCTAATTTACTTTGCTAAAACCCAGGGTAAATTAGACAGTGTGCAGCATTAAGCAATGTGGTTAAACTGCTTCCAGTTACCCGAGCTGGCTCCTTTTGAGCTGCTCTGGGTATCTCTGCACAGCACCGTGCTGTGCAGCACAGATATGCCCTGACTAAAACTGATGTGTGTGAAATTTTATTCATGTAAGGAAGGATTGATGAATCATACTCATCCTCTCTTCTGCAGAAATTCAGTGCTCAAATACAGGCAGAATGTACAACTAAGCATGTTTTCAAATAGCCACAGTATAACTGTCATTCCATTTGACCTCAGAAATGTGATCCTCTGGGTAAACACAGAAAATGGAGGCACCACAACTGATTGTAATTAAATATAAGTAGCTAAGCACAGATCTGTGGTATAAATAGATGTGTTACGGCTGACAGTTAAAGTTTGAGTTCAGTTTACGTGTGAGCCTTTGCATTACTCATGTAAATCAATGTTCTCACTTACAACAGAAACCTCATAATTTACCACTACCCATAAAGTAGCCTCACTGTAATCAATAGTGATTCCTATATGGAATTACTGTGCAGAGCAACGTTTCTTCCATCCATATCCTCAGTATGATTACTGTATGGTTTGGCACCACGACAGAAAAATATTCAGTGAGCTCAGTAGTTTTCTGCGTGGAAGGACTTAGCTGTCCTAATTTGGTACAAAAATTCGTTTCAGTTTAAAGTAAGCAAAACTGGAATTAAATACTCCACATGGGAAAGGATTGAGTAGAATCTTCAGGGGGGCAAATTGTTTGCAATCTCACTCTGTTGAGACTTTACGATTATACCCAGCTTTATTTTATTCTCTGTAGAAGTAGAATACAGTAATTAGAAATACCTGATGTTGTCTGCTCTACTGGTAAGTGTAAAGGATGATCCGGTGATGTCCACTTTTGGTGATAAAATTAAATATGATTATATATGCTTTGTTTGAGACTTAGAGCAGACCGTATTCAAATAACATCTCAAAACATTTTACAGCTTTCAGATTCTGTGAACATGCTGTGCAGCACACACAGACATGCTGTACTCAGCTCTTGAGTCTGCCAAACAGGAATGGTGAGTGTGGAGGGGTTTCTGAACCTCTCCACTTCTTTTTGGAGCCTGGGGGTGCCTGTGTGGCTGCAGGGCTCTAAGGCACTCTGGCAAGGCTCCTCATGGAGCCCAGTCCCTGTGCAGTGGGATTTCCTTCTGTAAAACAGGCTGAAGCTTTGCACAGTCAGGCAGGGGCTCTGAAGCATGCAGGAACCCAGGTCCTCTGTAGCTCACCACTTTACTGGACAACTCCACAAGGTCATGGGCAATTGCCAAACACCCTTGAGCCCAGGACATGAGTGAGATCCATCCTGGAAGCAGCCACTGGTGTCAGTAAGTGGCAGGTGTGCTCAGGGCACCTGGACTGCCTCAAGGAGCCAAGTCCAGACTTGTCTTTTAGTGGGGTTAAAAGAAGCTGAAGGTAGAAATTGAGAGTTCAATATACTTACAGAAACCTGAGCTTTGGACTTAGACTGACAGGAGCAAAACAATGGAGCCAAGTGAATTCAGATTTTACAGGCAGTAAAGCAGAGCTTTTCTGAATCACTTTTGTGGATTTGGATCGCCTGAATTCCACTTTTGGTACCTTGTGTACATCCTGAGTGTATAATCTCTGTTCCAGTAAAAATATAGGTTACGTCTCAAATAAACAAATTTAGAAAATAGCTGGGTTTCCATTGTCGTATGGAAGTAGTAGTAGTATGTAGTATGTAATGTTACTTATTACTAAAGTTAAAAAAATCCTGTAATTTTCTAGTCACCTATGTAACACTTCTGGTGGAATGGAGCATACCTCTTCCAGTTACATAAAACAGGCACTCCCAAATGTATTGTTTTAAAAATCTGTGATTAACCAGTGGGAGAATTGAAGAATTTTCTAAGAAAATATGGTGAATATGTAAAATAATTAGCACTCCTAAAGAGCAAACTGTAATTGTCCTTGGCACTAGATTACAACATCAAGGAATGAGAATATTTAAACTGACAAAACTATACTACAGAAATCTGTGAAGTTACACGCTTTCTTGTTCTCATTGTTCCATTTCACATATGCCTTTGCCCATCTTGATAGAAGGATGGCTTCCATATAAAATTCATTTTTTCATGTAATGAAAATGTAATGATGCATAAGAGCCACAATACAAACCATCATGCTTTATTTTGTGTGTAAGCAGAAGAGTAACTCTTCATTTCAAGAAGTATCTTCCCATGTCCTATTGTCCTTTTCAACTTTTACCAACAGAAGAGTGTAATCTTTTTATTCCTTTTAGCTGTACTGTTAAGCTTTTGTTTTGCACCTTAGGACTATGGGAAAACACAAGTTACTGAATTTCTAACTTTGCATATGGCCAGTAAAAGCATATGAGTATTCACAATATTGCTTGAATAGGGACTTCTTCAGTGACTGCTCAGTGATGCAATAACATTTCCATTTAAAAAGATAAAGAAAAAAGATAAGAATAGACAAGTGATAAACAGTAACTTTACTCCTTCTCAGCTTAGCAGATGTATCTGAAACTCAGCAATTGCTCACAAATACTGCACTTGTATTTAACTAGAAATATGCTCTTATTTTAGGTACAGGAAAGGACACGTTTAAGAAGGACAAACCCCTTCAATCTGTTATTCAACACAGAAATTGAACTCACAAAGATTTATCTCTGTAATCCCTGCCTCCACTTTGCTTGCCTGCCTGGTTGGGATGTAGGGTGCCTGCTTTCTCAGTGTTCAGCACAGCACAGCTCCCACTGCCTACAGTTTGCAGTGGCACTTCTACAAATTACACTCCTCCATAGCAAGCCCCACGAAAAACAGAATTAACAACCACGTGTGCAAAGTGACTCGTATCACACAGGAAATCTATGGCAAAGGCAGGGATATGATTTGGTTCCCCAGAGCTGCACTCAAGCTTTAATTATGAAAACATGTTTTCTTCTCTGCAGTTGTCTGCTTCATTCACTGTGTCCTTCCAACAGCTGCAACAAAGTACAGGTTGTACAGAGCACATTGACTTTTGCTGTGCCGGGATTCGTCCTCCAGCACGGAGGGAGCTTTCAGTGCGCCGCACAGCACAGGAGGCCACCGAAAACTCCCTCTGCCCAAAGGAATCACACACGGTTCCCTCTGCCTCACCACTGGCATAATCCACCAGAGCCCTTGTCCTTTTTTCTGTCTCTTATGCCACCAGGAGAGTTGGGTGCATGGGAGTGATGGGATTCCCGATCCAATTCCTGCATGTAATCAGGCCCGACTGCAGCTGCAGCGAGCGGCAGGATCAGGGAAAACTGTTTTGAACGCCAGTAGCCCCAGGGCTGGAGCATGCCCAGATGTTTCATGGAATGGCTCTGGCAGACCAGTCACACACAGGTGTTTATTGGCTTGAAGTAAAAGTCAGGAATACCAGGAATAATTCATCCACCACTTGGCTCTTCAAGCAGAACAGGAACGAGCACAACGTGCAAATCTAAACGGCAGATAACGGCGGCTCTTAGCTGACACACACACGCTTCACCCACGGAGCTGCTTGCGGGATGAACTTTTTATTTTACTGGAACAAACTCATTTTAGTTATGAAAACTGATTATGCATATTGTGAAAGGCATGCAGCCAAGCAACTGTACAACTCTCTTTTTCACTAGTATCTATCATTTTTAGGAACAAAACATGCCGCTGCTAAATGCAAGCACAAATCTGCTTCAAAACGTGATTTGCAGTTTACTTTCTCTTCGTGTTTAAAAGCGATTCCAAAGCAAAACAGACCTAACCAGATCAGAAGTAACATTGTGTACTTAGCTTAAATAAACTGATTTTCACACTAAAATTACTTTAAGGAGCAAAGACTTGCTGTATGTGGCAAATCAAAGGAGAAATATAAGAAACTTTTCCTGAGAGGTTCGCTACTCCGCACAGCAAAAGCTCTGCTCAGCCTCTCCGTGACCTGGGCTCTGCACGATTTATTGGTTGTCTTTAATAAAGCGAAATCCAAGCACTTTTTCTGTTTTGTTACTTCCATTTTAACACCAGCAGTAGCAGACAGACAGACAAAGTTTAGTTTTAGCCTGGGAGCTAAAAGAAATACTTCTAACATACATATGTACTGTTACAGTCTGACTTATAAATGCTCAGTAGTAAAGTCGGCAGGAATTGAGCACTAAAACTGGAGAAGAGTAAATGGAAAGAGATCCTGCTGTATTTGCAGACTTGTGGTAATAAGGAAAGCACTCCTGACTGCTCTTGGAAATTTGTCATGTAAGTGAATAAGGGGAGAGGTCAGGCAGTGACAAACTGCTCTGCCAGCCTGCAATGGGGGCTTGCACCAAATCTAAAAAACCAAAAACATGCATTTAACTTCAAATGAATGTTATTAAAACAAATTATACCCATCATTCAGAAATGTAATTTGAAAGCACCATAACTCCTGGCTTCTGTTCAGATCATGTCTGGCAGTGTGCTGTGTATCATCCACATCCAAAGGATCTTCCCGAATCCCCAGCACCCTGGCTTCAGGAACCGCTCTAAATCTTACCAAATTCTGATCATTCTGATGT
Organism: Dicaeum eximium; assembly: GCA_013396995.1. Taxonomy (NCBI): domain Eukaryota; kingdom Metazoa; phylum Chordata; class Aves; order Passeriformes; family Dicaeidae; genus Dicaeum; species Dicaeum eximium. Next base: position 819,062 of record VWZP01005528.1, read on the forward strand.
AATTTTCTAAGCTTAAAGTATTCTTGCAAGTGACATCAATCATGACTCAACCTGGCTTCTCTTGCCATTATGACAAAGGCTCCTATTTTTAATTTTTCAGACAAATACAGCTTGTATAACTTTTTTTTTTTTTTTGCCAAAAATATGTCAGTTTGAATCTCACTATTCCAAGCATATTCTGTTCTTTTGGGATACTTGTCAGCTGGCCTATTTATATCAGGTTTGTAAGAAATTAAATTTTTTCTAGAAGCAAAAGCAGACTTGGACAACAGAGCTTCCACCTTGCATTATTAATAGAATTTGTGAAAATCTGTGGTTATATTGTCAAGAAGCATAGAGACTAATTGCACAGAGCCAACAATTCACTCAGCATGGTTGTTAAAATGCATAAATGGATAAAAATTATTTGTATTAGTGCCTGCAGTCTCTTGTAAATGTCAAATACTTTCTTGACATTCTAAAACCCGAGCTGTACAGTGAAAGTGGGAGAGTAGCATTTCGTATTAATTTAAAAATGTATAAAACTGATTACCCCCGTCTAGCACTTAGTATTTCACTACTTCATGAAGACCTTAGATGTTGATTGTAACTGGCTATAACTCTTTCAACTCATCATGGCTCTCATTTTTCTTACAGCAGAGCAATGAATATTTTACTTGAGATAAATAAATAAATAAATAAGATTTTACTTCCTGTGAAAGAAGATATTTAAAGAGATTCCACACAACCAGTTTTCCCACTTGGAGGAAGTTGTAAATGTTCATTTCCCCTATTTCCCATGCATGGCAGTCTTGCTATTCCTGTGAATAATTTGCTGTTCCTCTTCTGTAAACCCCCATCCCATGCATTTATCTCCATGTATGTCAGTACTGTAACTGCAGCTTTATACTGTTCACTTTAATAATCTCACAAGGTTCAAAGGACACCTGGACATATCCCCATCTCCCAGTCTTTAAAACATTCACTAAAAGTTCTAGTATAAAGGATTTATTAAGTTTTCTTGGATCAAACCATTTGTGTCCTTACCATACATCCATCAGACTTGTCTTCTTTTACTCTGCTAAAGTGGAACGATGCACAGGTGTAATTGAACTGCCAGAAGTGCTTGTATTTTTCTAGAACAGATCACTTATAATTTGTACAACTGACATTTTACTCGTTGTTCTCATTAGTACCCACATTTATTTCCAAAGAATTGTGAAATGAAATTGTCAAAAAGCTACCAGCTGCACAAGTCTTCTGAAACCTCTGAGTCTGTCTTACACATTACAAAAACATGCAAGGCTAAGGGCTTAGAGATAGTCTAAAAAAAAAAAAATTGAAAAGGAATATCCAGGTGGTTTTTAACTGCAAGATACAATAAAGTAGAGTTTGGAAAGTATTACACAGAAATACAGTAACAAAAACCCCCAAGATACGCCATTTACAAGTTGAGCTGTACAGTGCTGTGCCTTTGCATGAAATCAGTAAAGCAGACAGGGCTCATTCAACAGGGGCTCCGAATGTACAAACGTACAACTGGCAGCTCACAGGCTGCTGAGCAACACTAGAAAACCTTTCAAGGCTTAAGGTTAACTAAGGTTAATTATTCCAAAACACTGTTTTGTAGATTTTAGTAATAATTGCCTAAAGTAACAGTAATGAATTGCTGCCTCCATTTTGACAGCACTTGGGAAATTACTTAAAAACGTGTAGAAGATTTATCATAACCACACTGTAGGTGCAAAAGAAATGAAATGCTGAAAGGACAGCTGAGCAGCAAAGGGCAGGGCCATCTAATACAGTTCCACAATTTCCATTAAATAATTTAGACAAAGAGTCAATAGATTTATCAGCCACACGTATTTACTACCACGTTTGATGGGACTCTGATGCATTTGCATTGAAGTTTGCTCCCAGATACGAATCTCAGATCCTAATCCAAAGATAATAACCAGACAGCTCTCACACATTTGATTACTTGCTGAAATATTTATCATCTTTCCTGATTGCATCTTATCTCAAAGCCAGACCCTGAGCCCAGAGAAGTAAATTTGGTCAGCTTGGTTCCAGGGTAAGAACTGCCAACCCCATTGTGAGGAGTGTTACAGAAGTCAAAGGGACCACACATGAAATGAGGCACTAAGGTTCAACTGTAAAAGTCAGCAAGACCTGGCATTAGATTACAAGGTCTTGAGAGCAAAGGCATTCCTGATTTCCCAGGCATGGAAAGACAAGAAGTAAAACTCTGATAATGTTAAACTAAAAATGAAACTTTTCTAACTTCACTAGCACTGCATGTTTATTGTGTTCATCCACTGCCATCTCATCTGTGCCACGCTGTTAAACTGCAGGAACAATCCTGTGTGCTCAAGTGGTACAGATGAAAGTCATTTGAGGCTAACTACAGGAGGAGTTCCTACTATTGCTCCTTTAGGGATTGAAGTGGTGTCAGCTCTCTGCTGATATTTCACCCTTGTCCCAAGCACATGATAGAGAAAGCAGCAGCAGCCATTAGGTACTCACAGTGAAGCAATCCAGACTAAGCACTTTCCAATAACACAAAATGAGGCAATTTACCAGGAAGAGAGGGAGTTGCATTAGCATGAAAAAATTCTAAGTTATTCACAAGATGCTAAAAGAGAATAAAGAATCATCAATCCTGAGCACTGAAACTGTGAGGATCCATAAGGATTTTACATGATGCTCATGAGCCCAAGCCAAGTAACACTGCTGTAAGTGGAGCTGAGAGGGGAGCAGAGCAGTAGCACTGCCTCCCTGCAGAGCTCACTCAGATTTAGAATCTGGCCTCTTGTGTCCTCCACTTACACTTTGTGACAGACAAATTAGTGTAGCTGGGAGTGACCCAGGAGTTCCTGCAGAAAATATGAGCACGAGTATCTCACTGGGAATACTTAAATGTGATTGCAGGGACAATAACAAACACCAAATGTATAAGTGCACGACATCCTGCCAGTGGCAGAAGAGTCAACACCAACACCCCTCTAGTACAAAGTAGGTAAACGTGAAGCAGGTTCAGGATTAAAAGTGCAACCACCTTGTCAGCGATACACGGACACTTCAGTCACACCTGTCCTGGCACTTGTTGGACTCCAACAGACTCTCAAGTGTAGGCAGGTTTTAATACCACTTTCAGAAGATGATTTCTGGAGACCACAAAGTCAAGAGCTACGTTCAGTGACACTGTGAAGGGGAAGCACATGCAGAGTCTGCCGTGAGGCAGTCAAGAACTGCACACTGGAACGTGTTACCTGACACGGGCAACGCAACCGCTCCTGCTAAATGCGGGTAAGTGGAAGGCCCAGGGGTGGTGATGGCTCCTTCTTGTACTGAAGAGGGAGTGAAGAAGAGGGAGTGAATGACACCTTGCTGCTCAAATCATCTTCCCATGCTGTTCTCACCCATAGGTTGCTCATTTTTGTGCATACTTGGAGACTTGCCGGTGTTCAGAGTCCAGCAGTGTCCCAGCTTCTCCCTTCCAGCGGTTCCTGGCCAGCCTCTCCCTTCTGCTTCACATTGCCTTTGTTAAACTATTGGCCCCTGACATGGAGAGGCTTTTTGAGAAGACTGGTTAGGAAGAAAGGAAACGAGATTAAACAGAATAGGTCACTTGAGAACACTTGCAGAAATGTTGTCTTTATTTGCTTGGTCTGGTAGCTCTGGAAGATAGGAACTCCACATGTTTTATGGTTACATTTATATAACAAATAAAGTCTTTAATTACAGCAACCCTTGCTTTCAAGGAGGCAGTAGAGAAGCCAAAGAAAAACAGAAGACTTTGCAGTCAGAGTAATAATGTCTGTAATCAGAAGTATCACATAATCCTCTGAAAATTAAAAATGGAATAATAAAATATTTTCCTCATTGACTTAGTTACCATGTAATCTTACCAGGGATACCATCCCTCATTTCAAACACCTTGGTGTTACCTATGGCAGCCTCTCCTGTGGCAAAGAGTGGCACCTCCTGCTTTGCTTGGAACAGCCTCCCTGCAGCTCTCCTGCCGTGCCGCAGCATCCCCCGAGCCCTCGCGCTGGCTGACACTCACGGAGAGCGCGGTGTCAGGAGCGGGGTATGAATGGAGTTGGATTTTTGAAGGGAAAATAGAATTTGATACTTCAGTTCCCACAGGGTACCACCACAGAGACTATTTTCTGTAAAATGAAACCAGTGGAGTGATGTTTTACACCACAATATCGCACAAAAGGCAAGACAGTTGGCCCAGTGATACTCCTACACAGACAAATTCCTGTGTCTCTGGACAGGTTCACATTTCTTTATCTGGCAAGCATAAAATTGTAGTCTGTGTACAAAGTAGCCTTTTTACTTAAGGAACAATTAAGCTAATCCCACCAGATTTCATGTTTAACTAGGTTTGTAGTGAACAAGTTTGTAGTCTGCATTCAATCAAGCTCTTTTGACTTTCAGAAAATAGGGGCAAACCAGTATACACGAAATGTAAAATTCTAAGTTTCCTGAGATGTGTGAGTCCTGCTGGAGTAAAATCATACCTCTATTTGCTAAAACTTTGGTATTCTATAAATGGACTTCTTTCTATAGCCCGCCCTTAATCTTCCAATCATGCAATATAAACCTGTGTTTTTCATTAAAATAAACTGGTGTTCACTAAAGCACTTGATAAATACATAACAATATGTACATGTGCACACATGCTCAGTAAAAGCTGCTGTTGGCTTGAAGTTAACATCAGCTGCACTCATGACAAGATGCAGGCTCTTGGCCTTCAAAGTCTCACCTACTCAAAAGTGTCGTCAGGCTCTGTGCTTTTTTCAGTGTGGTTTTAGCTGGGGTTGAATCCAGCTGTGGCCAATGATGATCTGAATTCAGTGAAGGCAAGAGAAGACAATCATTCAGGTTCAGTTCTGGTTTTTGACAAAACAATGGTTCAAATCAATCTTTGGTTTTGGTTCTACTTCCTGCTTAACAGCTGTGTAAAGAAAAACATCTGGAATAATAACCCAGCAGGGCCAGTAAGTGAGGCTGCTCTTTCATACTGTCCAGATACCACCAATAATAACAAAGCTTTCAAGCCAGTTTTCAACAACTATGAAAAGAACCACAAACAAACAAGAAAACTCCTTTTGTACCTTACAGTCAGTAGCTGCCAGGACTGCACACGGGACGTGGAGCATTCCTGCCTCCACTGGCACCAGGCAGGGAAATGGGCCCAGACCAGCCCTGCCGTTCTGGCTGTGCAGGAAGGAGGCAGAGCAGAGCTCGTACACAGGGCTGATTCCCTCCTGCAGTCACGCTGGCTGCAGGGCTGCCAGTCAGGCTTCTGCCAGCCCTCAGCTGTGCCTGGGCACTGCCCAGCATGGGCTGAAGCCCTGCCAGGGAGGTGGTTGGAGCTCCCTGTCCCTGGATCCTCCTGTGAGATGCTGAATCCTAGATCTTACAGCCTCCTTAGGCCAGCACTGCCTCTGTGCCAGCTGGTAGGAAGAGCATCTCTTGCACCTTCCCGCTGCTCTGTCATCTCTCCTACTTCTTTTAGTGAGCTCCTTTGAACCTGGGACTATGTCTTTGTTCCGTGTTCATTTGGTGCCTAACACAGGCAAGCCTGTTCTTGTGGGTAGGGCTCCAGAAGCTGCATCAAAGTACATTTGGTGGGGAAGTATAAACCATACAGGGCATGCACAGCTCTGTGGAGTGGTCTTAACCCATGCTCACATCTTGGCAACTGCCCCACCATGAATGTCAGCCTTGATCGTGAAACATGACTACTCCCGCTGCCTGAGGTTAAGACCAATTTTAGGGAACTGCAGTTGCTTAAAAACAAGCCACTAAAGGAAGTCTAGAAAAGGGAGAGGACACTCCAGGAATGTCCAGAGGTCACACAGAAAACAAGCCACTAAAAGAAGTCTAGAAAAGGGAGAGGACACTCCAGGAATGTCCAGAGGTCACACAGAAAACAAGCAGAACTGACGCCAATGGCCATTGCCTTAAACAAGAACCCCCTGAAGCAAATTTTACAATTGCTCCTGGTCTTTTTTACCACATGCTGCTCTCATGCATCGAACAGGCCAAAGGGATGTCTCAGAGCATTTCTGTTTTCATGGGATAAAACACTGTTCAGGTGCTCTCCATCTGGAAAACTCACTAGCTCTTCACTTCTGTTTCAGGAACACACCACCCCTCTGTCTATCGGGAAGGAAGTTTTTCAAGATCAGTTAATTGTCCCTTTTCTCCTCCTTGTATGACTGAATTACTAAATTGAAACTGTACAAGGGTGAAGAGGAAAACAAAGAATGAAATTGCCAAAGACTAAACACAGTTTGGTAATTTTGAGTTAGAGCTGTGATCGCTGTACTCTTGTTGCAAAAGTTAATGAAGTTAGAAGGAAGTAAAGCAGCATTTTGGCCAACACCACCAGGATCTGGAGTACTCCTCCTTCTGAATACTACATTTCAGCTCCACAATTTGGACAATTTTAGCTTTGTTTACCAATGAAGATTTACTAGTGCTTATTTGTATTTACCAAGGAAGGAATAGAAACCGCGGCACATTTGCAGCCAGGTCTCTGACCTCCTGTTCAGTGATTTACGAAACCGAAGATGCATTTTCAGGGTAGTACTTGCATTTGTAACATTCTTAATTCATCTCTGCCATACCCACAGACCCTCCTCCCTTTAAAACACATACCCAAAGTTTTTATGAGCCTGTGTATAATCCTATAGAAAGTTTGTAACATCTTTGTTAAAATACAAATCTAAATTTCAATTTTAAATTATTGGATGTCTTCTGGGTTTTTTTTAGCATATTCAAGTTCTGAATATGATACAGCTACTGTAAAGAGATCTAATTACAAAATAAATTGTGACCTAATTTTCTCTATTTCTTATCAAGAAGTTTTCAGATACTGTTCGAGCCATTTGAACCCTCTTGGAAATTCTGAGAATGTTTTTCTCCACATATTGAAATGTGTAGCTGGCAGCTTCTGCCACTGAGTCCTTAAAAATTAGTTTAAACAGACATAAGTGTACAACTGAATCAGAAGCAAAACAAAGTCTCAATAATCACACAGATTTACCCTCTTTGTTCAAATGTTGGATTTCAGCTACAGAAAATACCATCGTATTTTACTATAGAGATGTAAAATCATTCCATAGAGTCTTCCAAATATCCAACTTGCATTTCACAGATATCAAGAGGAGAAAAGTCTCCAGCTGTCTAGAACTCCAAGTTCTCTCATTTGTACTGCCATTTAACATAAGACAAAATCTAAGACCAGACTTCAACTATTTCCAAATGTTTTTGTGTGTTTTTCTGGTGAAACCTTTAACTGTTATCTAGCACCAGAATTCTTAAACAACAAATACACCTACAGTCTCCCTTTAATTTTGTGTTCAGACATTTTTCTGTTGAATGCTTGGTATCATACATTAATCATGGTAATATATGATAAATACATAATGACTCTGAGAGCAGAAGGATCTTGGGTGAATTTCGAGTACAAATTACTTTAAGCACTGATACACAGAAAACTCTTAATCCTGTGGGGAAATGACTGCAAAGAAAGCAGTAGCAAAAATAGACTAGATCAAGTTTAACTTCAAATCTCTGAAGAAACTACTCATCCTTTGAAACAATCTCACAAAAGCTAAATATGAGCTTTCCTGAAGAAAAAATTCCCCACACACAGTAGAAACCTGAACTGAAGTACATGTGGGAAAGGCAGAATAGTGCACTGAAACAAAACAGAAGGTGCTTAAAAGTCTTCTCTCTAATCCTAGTATGTGTTAGGCTACTTTTTTTTTTTTTTCCTGGAAAAGTTATAACACAATGCAAAAGTAACTGAGTTCAAGCATTACTTTCTTTGAGTCCTACAAATGAGCACAACCTCCCATGGGACTTGTGCGTGGCCTAGAAGTTTATGTGTCTGGTGAAACGCTCCGAGTCAACAACTCGGATAACACTCCGAGACTTTGCAAGCCCAGACGAGCTGATATTTCAGTTTGATCCACTGATGTAAGCTTTTCCCCTCAGAAAGAAAATGGTTTATTATGGGGTGGGGTACAGGAAAGGGTAAACATCAATTCTTAAGAAGAGTTTGGCAACAAAAATGAAATATTAAGAATTGTTATCCCTGTTCTAGGGTGCTTTGTTTTTCCATTTAAGATAATGGGAGCATTAAAGTTAATAAAGTCGCATGAAATAACTTAATACTTAGGCATTTTACCTTTTAAAGTAATTTTGTTCATCCTGGAAAAGAGAAGGCTCTGAGGAGACCTTATAGCACCTTCCAGTACCTAAAGGGGCTACGAGAGAGCTGGAGAGCGACTTTTTACAAGTCAGTGTAGCAACAGAACAAGGGTGAATGGCTTTAAGCTGAAGGATGGTGGGTTTATATTTGGTATTAGGAAGAAATTCATTACTGTGAGGGAGGTACAACACTGAAACAGGTTGTCCAGAGACGTTGTGGATGCCCCATCCTTGGCACTCTTCAAAGCCAGGCTGGATGGGGCTCAGAGTAACCAGGTCTAGTGAAAGTGTTCCTGACAATGCCAGCAGCGTTGGAACAAGATTATCCTTGAGGTCCCTTCCCACACAAACCATTCTATGAGTCTATGATATGTTATGGTGCAATTTAAAACAAAGAAAAAAACACTTTCAGTGGTATATCAATAATTTATTGTTTTGCATAAGGAGGTAAGATCAGATTTCAGGTAAGACATCAACCAAAGACTTGATCGTGAATTCAAGTATAGAGCTTGGTAAAATATTTAAAAATACTACCCTTTGTTTGACTACAGCAAACAGCTAGAACACAATAAAAACATCTGGACTTGACTGTCAAAACATACATTTCTCTAAAAACCCACATGGCACAACTTGAATATGTGGAATATTGGAAACATGTTTAGTTGTCTTCGTTCCCAAATTCTTTGGAGTCAAAGGAACAATCCACCCCCCTGTTCCCCTTGGTATCCCAGAACAGTTCAGCACACAGGCTCAGCATCCATCTTGATAAGCAGGCTCCTGTCCTGTTGAAACTGTTAGACTAAGACTTTTTTTTTTTTGCCTAGACCTACTGTCATCTCCGCCTGCCTCGTGGAGGGCCTTGATTTTTAGCTTTTGAAGCTAAATAATGCAATAATGTTGATTCTTAAAGAGCAGTTTAGCAATGTAATTAAAAACATTTCTGACTCGTCAAAGACTGTGCACGTTTTACTCTGTTGGTTGGATTTATGTTTTTGAGATTCCCTTTCTTATGCAGGTGTTACTATTCAGGAATTAGCTGCTGGCTCAGAGACAGGGCAGGCAGCCATCGGTCTGGGAGGCTCCTGCCAGGATGTGCCGTGGATCAGAGGGTCAGTGTCTCTGGGAACAGCAGAGCCCCACGCTGCTCACTGCTGCCCAGGACAGCAGAGCTGTGCACAAGATCCTCCCAGACCACACCGGCCCAGGAATGGGAATTAAATTAATTTCAAAAAGACAGGAAAAACAGCCTGCAGGACAGCCAGAACTGTCTCTACCAGGGGGTTTGCAGATTATTCTAGCATCTACTTCACAAAGAGAAAAGCAGGTCCCTTATGCAAGCGTGACTGTACCCCAGTGTTCCAAGACAGCCCAGGTAAGGAGCAATGTTAACAGTGTTTTAGTGAGGACCAAAGCCCCTCTTGTTGGAAATGGCCACATCCTGAGAGATGCCAAGTGTCCTCTCCATTTCAAGAGATGGTGAAGGCACTTGGCATCTCACAGGCAAAGGCAAACTGACCCGCTGAATTCCATATCCCCTGAAAAATAGTTTGATTTTCAGTAATTTAAAAAGAAAGAGAAAATGTTTTCTCAACTCAGATAATCTCTATGCAATTAATTTAATCAACAAATTCCTATTTATGTTACAAAAAAATTTTAAGTCCACCAGGAAAATGGTGAAATTTGACAGAAGTTACAGTAGAGCTGTTCAAGCAGAACATGTATCCATACTGGGACTCAGTACATCTGTAACTCTTGCATAAATATTTCCAGACTCCCAGGGATTTTGCTGTTGTTTCTTGATTTCATTTGTTTTATAAGACTCTAAGCCAAATGTGATGGCCCACACATTAAATACACATTTAGAATAAAACTGCAAAATCTCATGCTTTATCAGCATATGAACTGAAATAAAGTATTTACATGGAATGTTGAGCTCCATTTATAGAGACTGTTTCAAATTACAGACTTAGTAATCTCTTTAATAAATGATCACATTGACAAGAAATTTAAAAACTTAACATCCCTTTTCAACCCTTTCATAAATATATAAAGTTTCACTAAATTCTTTTTTCTTTAAACAAAGAGCTATATTCTCTTTACAGATTAACATGAAATAATGGTTTCCTGTTTGAATGCCACAGATGGGATGATCTGAAGTCAGCAAGTTCCTATACACATTCTGTACTTACAAGACATATTCACAACACAACGCACAGGTGTTACTTGGTCTTTGCATCTGTACTCATTTCCTACATATCAGTAGTAAGTAAAGTAAAATACCAAATTATCTATATTAAAAATACATCCTCTAATATACATTTGCTTACACAGACACATCAGATTTTAAAGTGGGGTTTCCAATTGTCTGACCAGTGACAAGGATGGTTTTACAGTGAACTCTACAGCATTAATTTATTTTTGAGTGAAGACAAAATACATGTTACACTACTGAAAAGTATCACTACATACTCAACAATAAAAAGAATTAATCTCTTTCAACTACTTCTCAGATGTCCAAGGTTTCCTCACTGTTTTAAAATTTCTGATCGGAAAATTGTTCTAAAGTGTGCCAAAAATACTTGAAATCAATTTAAAGGGGGAAAAAAAGATTCTTTACTTTGTTGCTATTCATATCACTTTGCCACTGATTTTACAGAAGTTTAATCCCGAAGACTTTGAAGTTATATACACACTAACTCACATTTTTTCCTATTTAAATAATTATTCTCATTACTTTTCTTTGTTGTGCCACAGAGCGTGCCTGAAAGTATTTTCAACACATGCATGCTCATAGCTCAGTGTTTCACTGTTAAACCACTGAATACATCTTTCTTTCCATGATTATGTAATTGCAAAGGAATATTTAAATCAGTCTGTACATGTAAGACAAGGTCCATATCTAAAAAAAAAGTAAAAACACATTAATACATAATTAAAACTATGGTGTCTTCCTCATAAAAATATTGGTCACTTTTGCCTGTTTCAGTTCTCTCAAGCACTGAAAGGGCAATAACTTCCAAGTGCTGATGTGCTCTTTTATGGGAACAATTATGCTTAAAAACACTGAAGTGCTGATCTCCAGCATCAATTTGTATCTTCTGCAAACTATATTAAAAACACTCACCTTGGAAACACACAGATGATGATAAAGAGGTGTTTGGCAGTTTTGCTACACTAGTATTAGCTCACTTTACGGAGCACAGTAAATCTCTGGTTTAATCTGACTGTTCTGCCCCAAACCGTGGGCAGCAGAATTGAAGACACAGGAAAACAAGACTAGTTCCAAGTGCATGAAGAGTACACCTGCTGCTCAGTAGAGTTAAAAGCCCTCCTCCCAAGAAAATGGCCATCAAGTAAAGCCTAACCATGCCCAAGGTTTAGATGCTGATACAACAGCAGAGGTTTTGTCTACTCAAAACATTACTATGAGTGTAGCCAGCTGACAGGAACCCAGAAGGTCTCAGTCTCCAGCCTGTCAAAAGTTGTTTTAAGCTCACTGTAAGCTGTAGTGAGGTCATCGTTGACTATCACCTTGTCAAAAAGGTGGCCATACTGGCTCTCCATCACATGGGCAGATTTAATCATTTCATGAAAGTCTTCTTCCTAGTAAGAGCAGTGCAATAAAGATCAGTGCACAGCCAGTCCATAGCAACCCTGCATGAACTCTTTCTGTATTAAACATGGTCTGATCGCTTATTTCTTATCTCATCAGGAGATGCAAACTGTACTTCCAATTAAAAAAGAGATTACCATTACAAGTGATCTCAGAAAGTATTCTGATGAGTTGACTCAGATCAATAGGCATTTCTTTCATCTCTCCCTTTGTGGTGACACAATTAGTCACTGCATGGCAATTATGGAGACATTTTCTGTTAGCAGCACCAGTGGAAAATGTTTCTAGCTGTTTACTTTGATGATACATTTAAAGTTTCATTATGTTAATCTCAGCTTGGTATTAGCACTTACAGCACAGCCTCTTATCTTTTAAGAGCTTGGTAGGAGTAATCATTCTATGCCTTGTTCGATCTCGCTTATTGGATTTCTCTTAATGTTTGGGGAGGGAACAGATCTTAGTAATTTGTTTAAATCACTTTGAGAGATGAAACCTGTCCTAACTAAGCAATGGTCTGAAGGTTGCTCTTAAGAACAAACTCCTCCTACTTTTTACATTATCATAAACCAACATTTTCTTACAGAATGTAATTCCCAGGCTATTCCAAATGCACATTCTACACATTCTGATGACTATATCTGATATATATATAGATACATTCTGTGACTATATCTGTGACTCTCTTTGAAACAAAACCTAAAAAATCTTAAGTAATACCTGAATGAGTAAAAATTATACACACTGTAAATACAGATAAACAGTCTAATGATGATCAACTTTGCCGTAGATTCAATTAAAATATGATTTCATTATATTACAAGGAAGCAAGTATGTTAATATTGGGTAATCTAAATTTTTTTTCTGACTACTGACAAAAGAGAGCATTTGTTCCTTGCTTAGATATCTTTTCTTCTTTCTTACAATGTCCATTTTCCTATAACATTTAAAAAACCTTCTATTTCGCTTAACCACAAATATGGGCTTTTTACTAAAGTAGCATTTACTTTTTCAATTGGTTCTTTGTATTTGCATTTTCCCCTAAATTTAGACCCCATAATACAGCTGATAAAACAAATAATTCTTATATTTGAATAGAAACACCTAAGCCCAGGTGCAAATTTTTTTAAGGAAATGCACAGCATTTTCTGTCATAAAGATATGCTTGCACTGTGGAGGTTCTTTAATGACATAAAGTCAGAGGAGTATGGCACTGTAAATACCCATGAGCATATCAAACAATGAAAACACCACAGTAAATGTGTGAGAGAGGTTGAGAAACAGCAAGATGCTTGTGTAAGCCCTGACAAGTGCTGTCAGTAAGAGCCAGTGATCACCTTTATTTTCAAGGTAAATTGCTACAACAAAACTCTTAACAGGTTCCCATGATTTACCATGTCTACCTATACTTACCGTAAAGGGTTTTGCAGTTCCCTTATCATCTTTACTTGAAATAATCTTGGCATTTTTTCTGGTTTCTCTCAAACGGTCAAGTGATGGAGGTTTTATAAATATTACAAATGGTTTAAACTCATATGTCCGCAAGTGTTTCACTGTCTGGGAAGAGGAAAGATTTTAATTAATTAGTTTATTTTGCACAATGGAATTTACTGTAATAAAAGAAACTCCCCACTGACCATAATAAACCTATAAAGCATTTCTAGGCAGGTATTTTTCATTTACTGCCATCCTGCTCTGCTGACCAGCATTGATTCACATAGGGAGAATTTTCAGAATGGTAAGAAAACCCTTTCTCCAAGGGTGGTCTTGATTTCCACACAGCTGCTGGTAAACCCCATGAAGTCTGGCAAAGCTTGAGCTGTGCACACCGGTGCCACTGGCAGCGAGAGGATGGAGAGGAACAGCAGGTATTCAGACAAGGAGGAAAAGTTCAACCCATTTTAGCAAGAATAACCCTTTCTGTACCCATGAAGATTATCAGAAAGAGGTGTCTGTGGCACTTGTTCACAGAAGGTCAGTGATTTTTCTCTCAGTACTGTGCCCACCACACAACTCCCTGCTGTTCATTCTTCCCGAGCGAGCTATGTGTGGTGTTAGAGGCAGCTCTGTGATTCACCTGCAGCACAGGGTGGATGGTCAGAAGCTTTCTGTCCTCTCCACAATGCTATGGTCCACAGGAAAATCCCATGTTGGAGAGTGGGATCCCAGAACGGTTCACAAGGCTGGGTCCCCAAGAGAATTTAGTGCTTTGCAGAGACAGAGGGCTGTGTGGGACAGGCAATGGTCTTGTCAGCTTCCCTCCTCCCCTGGCATGGGCTATGGCTTCCCTTGCCACCCCTCTGCAGTGCAGCCCCTGCCCTGCCCCAGTGCACAGCCCTGCATCTCAAACTGCCCCAGGAGCTGCACACAAGCTCACAGGGTTCAGAAACCATACAATGGCCACCCTTGGAGAAGAGATGCTTTGGCTGGCTTTAAACAAACTAGTCCAGCTCCTAGAAGCACTGTGGTTATTAGGAAAACAAAAATTCCCAGTGGAGCTGTTCAGTGGGGTTGAAAGATAGGTCAGTGCAAGAAAAAATGGTTTAGAGAGGAATATTCTTAACAATTATCCAGCCAACTACACATTTAGTGCGTTCCTTGACTCATGTTCATTCTGCATGGAAACCCTTGGCATGAACAGTCTAGTGAAACATGTGAGAGAGAGTTGCTGGACTTGGTGATAACTGAAAACTATTCTGAAATTAAAGTTCCAGAGACAATCTCTTGCCCAAACTCACAGAAAGATAAATGGCAATATAGGAGCATTCTGTAATTAAATCTTTGGTATTATGCTGCAGGCTTCCAATTCCCTTATTTACTGACTGTATATTTATCTCTCTTCAGAGAGATAAAGGTTGCTGAGATAAAGGTAGCCAGAAAACCCACTCAACAGTCACTCAGTGTGGGATAAAGTACACCTTTTGGGAAATATTTTTTACTGGAATTCCAATATGCAATATGGGGAAGTACAAGAGTTCAGAAGGCATGCTTACTTACATGAGGTTGCACATCCAACAAACAAACTTTGTTTTTAGCTAGAACTGATCGAACAGAGTCTAAACTTGTACCATAGTAGTTGTTCTTATACTCGCCATACTCGATAAACCTGTGGCAGAAGTGAAAACAAACTGAATAATTTGCATTTTCTCCAGAAAAAAAAGCTTACCAGTTTGCTTTATAAGATTTAATTCAGGAGCAAAAATATTTTACTTTACATGAGAGTTCTACCATGTTTTATAAAGGAAATGCTGTCAAGTACTTCAGCATGTCAATTTTAAGAAATCTTCTACTTTACTGCTTTCAAATCAGTAACACCTGCTTGTATTACAGTTAAAGAGAAAAAAGCACTGTAGCCCAACAGCCCACTAATGTTTTCCATCACCTCTTTTTCTGAACTAATGCAATGCAATAAAACAGTGGATAAGCTAAACAATAGAAACTACTGAAATTTCATTGCACACTACAGAATATCCAAATTCTCTGTCTCAGAAGAGGAGGAGTGATGACGGTGCTGGTGGAACCAAGGCGGCTGGTTATTTGCTATAAAAGTACAAGCACTATTTGCCAGAAAAGCAAAGCACAGTTTGAAGTTTCAATAAAACCCACAGCTTTGTGTCTAATACACTTTTGCCCTCTGAAACTGGGGCAGAATTTCAAGCTACAGAATTTTACAGGCAGCTGGAGAGCACGATGCTACCATTGTCTCTTCATTTTAGTTTACTTTCTGGAGGGTGTACAGGCAGGGGCTTCACTGTAGATCTCTAAATTCAAAAGCAGAGGAAGTGCCTGGCCTGAAAGAGAGCAGAACTATGCAAACATTGACTCAGGCACGTCTGCAGCACTTCCACAACCCCCCTTCCCCAGAGCTGCAATGCTTTACTGCTATGGCAGAAGATGCTCTATTAAAAGAATGCTCTCCCATCCCAAGCACCTATAATTTCAGTGTCTCCTTGAGGAACTGAGGTACTGAAACTACTTCTAAGCTTAGAAACTGTTGTGTTTGCACATACTGCTTTTTTTTACTTTGTATTTTTCCCCAGCTGCTTATATAACAAAATGTAATTTTAACACATCTTCAAATCACTGCCACTTATATCCACTTTGACTTATTATCTAAAATAACAACCAGCCCCATTTTATAATAAACCATTGTTTTAACTGCAGTTCTAGTTAAAAATCTCTTCAACGTACTTGTTATTCTGTACATCTGTCTCAAACAAGTGCTTGGAAATGAAAATGTATTCGACACCATCACTTTCTTGGCTTCTCCTTGGACGAGTAGTGTCTGCAGTTTCATCATATTAAAAAAAAAAAAAGAGAGGAAAATATGCACAAAACAATATAATGCAAACCAGTTCAGGAAAAGCTGAAAAGCACATACTCTTTGTGCAATACTAAGCATAGCACTTCCCTCACTTCTGAAGCACATAAGGCTGCTCTGGATCTGGTAGGCAGCACACAAGCACATGACAGGACTGAGTTTTAAATGCATGCAGGAAAAGCAAGAAAAAAACTATTGGACAAGTATCAGATTATCATTTTTTTATTAGCTAGTGGAAAAATCCAATAAAATGAGGACAGCTGAATAATAAAAGGAACAGCAGTCCATAACAATTACCCCAGCCTTGCCTCTTGTTAAACTTATTAGCATATGAGACCATAAAGGGAAACAAAGCACACCATCCTGATTTATAAAATGTTATGTTCATTAACAAGTCTTGTAGCTATGGTATGTGAAGCATGGTAATAAAAAAAATAGGGTGTGAACTTTATGTTTTAGTGCTTTTCTTTATCTGGTGATCAAAATAGAATTCCATTTTCTTTCAGTAGCCTCATATTATTTGCACTTCTTACTTTCCCCCAAGTAGGTATAAGGGTTTTGCTTATAATATTTGTGGGGTTGTCACTTATGATTAATGAACCCATTAAAACATCCTATTTCAAACAAGTTGAATGCTACAGCATCATGCATTCTTCATCACATATGGACATACAAAACCTGCTTGCAGCAACACAGTCTCAAATGCCATTTGATATATCACTCTTCTTCTTAGGCTGACACAATGAGGAACATTTCCAAGACAGGAACCCCGTTCTCTCTCCAAGTCCTGACTTACTGAATTTCAGGGAGAGGGATTCCTTTACATGTTTGTTTTAACTTATAACCACAAATTTGGAAGAGAAAAGAGAGAAGGCAGCTTGATGAATGCTGGCAACTTTTAGAGAAATATTTTTGGGCAAATGATTGCATATATTTCAATGTGTTAAATATTTTGGGAACATCTAGCTTTTTTGTTGTTGTTGCTTTCAATACCAAGTTGAAGCAAATATATGCAAAAGAAATGATTTGCCAAACTAAATGCATTAATTTTTCTACTTAGCAAATTCATTCATACATATACACTTCATAGAGTATCTGCACTTGCAAAAAACCTGTGACAGAATCTCCCTAATTCAGAATGTTGGACCCATATTTTTGAAGGATCCCTATAGAAGGTACGAGTAGAAAGCAAACCAAGAAATCAAAGTCTAAAACTGTTGAGTTCTCCATATTAAAGAAAACCCAGTAAAGTATTGTAAAAGTTAATAAAACACAATGTTACTCAATTTTATAAAAATCACACTACTTGGTCAGAGAGGGGAAAGAGGAAAAAACATCCCCAAATCAACTCTTCTAAAGCTAATCAAAGGGATTTAATTTATTCACTGGATTAAACTGTTTATCATCAATCTTAATTTTTCAGCCTAACAGATAAAGGCCAGTTTGCTGAATGCAAGCAGTGGTAACAGAGTACATTTCACTGCCTTACAGCCAAATCCAGGGTGTTCTTTAGCTGAGTTTCATTTACTAAACCTCATTGACATCAATCATGCTCAACTTGTACTGAAAGTGTACTGTGATGCCTCTGAGCCAAAAAGCTCTATCAGTTTAATCAATGCTATTTAATACAGAACTGCAGCAGCACTTTAAAAATAAGAAAAGTAATCTGGATGCCAGGCATGCATTTAGAGACCCAAATGTGAAAGTACCTTAAAGGTAATACAATAATAAAGGCTAATAAATCAAGTATATAATTAGAGAATAGAAGTGCATTTCTACTTACGTGGCACTGTTACCCCGTAGTGCTGGGTATCGCTGATTAGCAATTTCCTTTTAAGTTCATTCAGTCCAACCCCTACAGGACCTGGAAGAAAAGAATTGTCCTGTTTCCCAACAGCCAGTACCTGTATTCAGGTGCAAGTATGCTCCAAGATAAGACTACACAGCCTATAGCTGTGACCTTACTGCCTTTTAATCAGGTTCCAGCCTCTCCTAGAATATACAGAACTGAAAAATTTCAGGGGATGCAGTTGGCAGTTACTCTGTTCTGACTTTATTACTGGGGAAATATCAGTGAAAAAAAGTTGCCAGCAAAGCTTTCTTTTCTGCAGCAACTACCCTCAGCGTGCAACCACCTTCATCTCAGCCCTACTACAAACCCCTGCATGCTAACCTGCAGCTTTCCAGAACAAAAGCTGGTTTGGCTCTTTATTTTGCCAGAATATCACCAACTTGCAGATTAGAGGACCCCAGCAGGCATGTGCAAAGTGCCCACAAACCCTCTGCACTCTGTGTGTCAGCTGGGCCTCACTCCCTCCTTCTGCTGCATCCCTTGCCTGCACCAGATGCCCCTGAGGACAACTGCTTCCACCTTCTCATGCCCTGGGAGCACTGCTCCTTCCAGCCCCTGCTGCAGGCAGGAACACTGCCCAGCTCCTGGCTGCCTGTGGCTGTCACCATCCACCTTTCAACTGCGTGAGGGTGGCATTGCATGGAGAGAGGAAGGAAGGGCAGTACTTGCCAGGTCACAACCCATTTGGGATGTTTGGGTTTCTTTCTTTGTTGTTGATTTTCTTTTAAACTGTGCTTGTCTCCTGCCTGCTGTCTGAACGGGTCCAAAGCAAATGTTTCCTTCTTCATGCGACTGCCAAAGAGAGACCACTCTTGGAAAGAGGATGGCAGGATGAAACAAAGACTGTATGGAAATTTTTTGACCCGTCTCCTCCACCTCCACTTGAGCAGTGCTGTACTAGAAGCTACAGAGCAAGACATTCCTCTTGGCTTTTGAGTTGTCCCTAATTCTTAGCTGTTTGCCAGTGGTGCCTCAGGTCTCTGTGAGGGCACTCTGTCCTGTGAGGTCTCAAAGGCTCCACAGGCACTCGCTGCCTGTCCCCAGGAGCCCTTCATGCAGTGCCTGCCTGTCCACTTTGGTGACAGGGCCATGGTGCTGTGTGTGAAGGGAGCTCAGCTCTGCATGTTCATACATTTCTGACAGCAGAGAGCCTTCATTCCTACAGAGCCAGGTCAACAGCAGAAGGCAAAGGAGAATGAGTCACTGGAACCATATCCCAAATAATGCAAGGATAATACCTGTGGTTGTAAGGAAAATTCTTGCACATCTAATAAAAGTGACACATTTATATATGGAGTGCTTCTTAACAAAGACATTTTAAACATTGTAAATACAAAACCTAATAAACATTTCAATGAAATAGTGTTGAGACTGCTACTTACTAGTCAGAGTCCAAAAACAGACTGATGCTTCAGTACCTTCAGGTGCCTATCTGTAAAAATGGCCATACACCCTGTCTAGAGTTGAAACCATAATGATGAAAAGCAAGTGCTTGCTACTTTGCTGCTACCCCCAGACCATGGTTCTTCTGTAAAATCTTAGAGTTTCTACATTTAAAGTTTCTATGTGTTCACATCAGTTAAACACACAACTACATTTCAAGTTCCATCTCTGACCTTCCTGTAAATTAATCTATCAGTATGTATAAATGTTTATTTAATATGGTGTACAGCAGCCTCTACTGGTGCATGTCTGTAGAGGATAGCAATGTGTTATGTAGAGAATGGCATTACTTTTGTTATAATTTAATTTGTTTTTCCTTTTAATAATAGTTTAGCTATTTAAGGCAAATATGGACTTTTATAGGAAAGGTAATTAAAACTCTTAATATATCCTAGCAAAGTAAACCAAATCAAATGGAATTCAGTTTTTAAAAATCACTGAATTACTTTTAAGCAAAAAATCTTTCCCATTAAATCCACACAAATATTATTTCCTTAGTCTACATGCTGTCAAATCAACAGTATGCTTTTAGCTCTGTTTATATAAATAAAGAGTCCAGGCTTCACTTCCTGCAATACATGCATTGGAAACTTAGCTTAACTCTGTTTCCTGACCACAACTTCACTACTACTGTCTCCCCTTCCAGATTAACATTTAAAAATCATGTTTAAATTGAACTACTGAAAGGTGTAGAGTCTTCTTTTTCAGTACTGTCTTCACAGAGTTCTCACAACTGTAGCATATGGGCACTGAAAATTGATTCCAGCTCAGCAAAGACATCCATTATGTGGATTTTTATACTACCTCTCTGAAGTTAATATACAGTTCCCTTCTAAATATTCTTTTCATTTTGATTCAGCAGAGAAAGACGCCAGTTTCTAATAGTTATGAATCTGAACACAATTTGAACTCAAAAAGATAAAGTGTCAGGATTTAAAAGGATAATCCTGATTCTTATAGTCAAATATATGGCATGCAGGATCCATGTATGTAGCGTAGTTTTGGTTTACTATAAATCACCCCAGGCAGCAATATTTACAGTTATGCTGACAGATTTAGAGATACTTTGCTTACTTTTTTAAAGGAACATTTGTGCTGCTTGCTGTTGCATGTTAAGTCATGTTAATGGTCAAATCCTGCACAAGTGGACTGCAGTGCCTACCTCACTTTATTGAGAGACATCTGCAGAATTAAACTACCAAACATTAAAACTTGCACTAAATTTTGTACCACTCAGACATGTCTGAAGAAAACTCAAAAAACTGTAAGTTTAGGTCTTGGGAGGATTAAGCCAACCAGCCATTCTTCACCCATAGACATATAATGAGTTCCTAGTAGTCTTTTGGAAAGAAAAGGAAAGTGGTCCTTCAGAAAAGATTTTGTGAGTTAGATGACAGTATCCCTGCTGGGATCACAAGAACCCAGTAGGAGAAATGCCTTGAGAGAGGCTCTGTGGCTCAGTTCCTAGTACACTATAATGCAATGCCTGCACATGCATGTCTGACTGCAGCTCAGTGTCGTAGGAAAGGAGAACATCATTATTTGTGTTTCAGTACATTTTAACAAGCAGTGGGAGTGTACATTGAGATCTGTTGTTCACTGAAGTAGGATCAGTGAGTTCATCTGGTGTTCTCATGGGCAAGGCTAGACACCATGTTACATCCTATGTAATTGTTCCTGAACCTTGCTGACCTTCCCATGACTTCAGTCAGGAAGTTTTAATGCAGACAGCCATTATAAGTCTCTTTCTCCATTGTCCAGTTAGTTGACTGGAAGTAGCATGGCCATAGTAGGCCATTTTCCTGCACTACTGCTGTAGATCAATTAAGACTCTGCAAGCCGCTACTGAACGTGTTAAAGCTAAGTCAGGAGAGGTGGAGAGTTAAAAGGCCCTTTCATTTCACCCTTCTTTGCCCTGTAATAGACCTGGCCTCATTGTAACTCCTTCATGATAAAACCAGAGGTGATGGATTAAAAAAAAAATAAATCTAAGCAATACAACAAATAGAGAGCTTTTCCAGTCCCAGATTCCTTTTCTTTGCAGTAGTGACCAGAAGCACATCTTTGTGGGAAGTACTGACAGCCTCATTCAGAGACAGAGGCTTTTCTGATCATGTCAGACGCCTTCAACTTAATAACAACTTCTCCTTCTTGGTTACACACCTCTGGTCCTTGCTTCTACCACTGCCCACTTTGGACAGAGGCACCACCCTGGGTGACCACAGCACCTGAAAGGCTGTGCACACCTCTGGGGATCACACTGCACGCACAGAACAGTGTGTGTTCTGGGACACAAGTGCTCATGGTTTGTTACTGACAACTTTGCATTATCCTACCCCTTCAGAAAGCTCTGACTTAGCCGAAACTATGCCAGATAAAGTTATTGCATGTAGCACATTCATTCTGACTCTAAGGAAATAAAATTTATGCTATTCTGTCTTAAAATTAACTAGAGCAGAAGACTCTGTGAGCAGGACTTTTCCCTCATTAATATAAATTAAAATTCTAGTGTCTAAATAATACATGTCATATTAAAATATTCTACCTTCATCTGATAGGGCTGTGAGATATGTAAGACTTAGGATGCAGGCAATATTTGTCATGGAAGACTTTAAGGATTTCTTGGCAGTTTGGGAACAGTAAGTTACTAGAAGCAGAGTGATGAGATAATATTGGATAATTTTGTTTTTAGCAGATTCATCACAATCCTAACAATTAAAAGGATACAGAAATGTTTGTATCATTACTGCTTCAGATGATGTTATTTTAGCCCCAAGGATTTGCAGGGCTTTATTACTGAACTTAGATTTGCAGACAAGGTAAAATCTTGACGAACTGGTACATTGAGCTGAACCTGAGAGTAGTGTGTATCAGACAACAGAGCACTGAAATTACTGTGCATGCAATTAGTGTTCTTTAAATTAGACTAGACCAGTTCAAAATGAAGTGAAATTTGTTTTAAAGTTGTCAAACTCTCTCCCCTAAAAAAAAGACAAAACCAAACCTGTATGTCCCCTTTTAAACAGTAAATTATATATTTATACCTAGCAGAACACAACAGACATGTAGTGCCTCCACCAATTACAGCTATAAATTAATTATATGTCTCTTTCTTTCCTGGTACTACTATACAAATTATAGTCAATGTACTATATGGAATGCTGCTACTGGCACACAAAAAGCTTTTAAAATGTGTTTGGTTCTACTATACCTGTATTGCTTAGCTCTGCTAGTTTTTTCCACATTTTGTCCAAGACATTTTTATGGTATTGGCCAGACTTAAGCTGCTCTTAATATCCAGAGAAAAAACATTAGAATTACTGAAGTCCGCAATAAATTTCTGAATTGCATTTGTTACTGAAAAAGCACTCTTTCTTTATTTGATTTATTACAACAAAAATCAAATGGAATCTCTATGCATTCCTTAGATCAGACATATGCAATTTGTTATAAAAAGTCTACTTAT
This sequence comes from Dicaeum eximium, assembly GCA_013396995.1. Lineage (NCBI taxonomy): Eukaryota > Metazoa > Chordata > Aves > Passeriformes > Dicaeidae > Dicaeum > Dicaeum eximium. The sequence continues at coordinate 841,974 of VWZP01005528.1, forward strand.
CACACTTTTGCACTACACTCTGTTGATGTAACTGTAAAATCAACTCAACCATGTTATTACTTGTTGTATATAACCCACAATCTCACAGTGATCACACTAGTAGGTGGCTGATTTTTAGTGCTGGAGAGTGACAAAACTGTTTATTAAAAACTTAATTTAATGTTCCCTTGGATATGAGCGATATAAAAACACAGCTACTCAACAGTTCCTAACAGTCCCTGACAGAGGGTCATATTTCTCTGCTCTGCTGCTTTCAGAATGGAGGAAATTTTACTAATGAAGCATCAGCCTATGTGTTACTGCCAAGGAAACAATAATCAATGAGACATTACTCACTCGTAGCGATGGTTACTCATTACTCATTGGTACTCCAACTGTTACCTTTGAAAAGCTTAAGATAATGCACTTTCTCTCTTTCTGGGAGACTGAAGCAATGCATGTTGATTATATAATAAATGCTGTGAGGAAGCCATGGCAGTCACAGATTACAGAAAAACAGCAAGCTGACTAAGGATAATATGTTGGGTCTTCTGCAGCCATGCTTACATTCATCCTTGGCCTACAGAGGTCCACACTGCATCCACCTTTCTTACTGCTTGTCTATTTACTTTTTCTAATGCAGTAGGTAGTTTTGTTTCTTTCCACTTTTATTGTCTGTCTTCATTGACCTCAGGTATTTAACCTGGTTTGGTTTTTTTTCCACATAGATATATTGATTGATCTCTCAGAGTGGAATATCAACATATTTCTTTTGAGTTTTAGTACAGCTTGACTGCCACATTCAGACTTGTAACCATGGTAGCTGTATTTTAATGTCATCTCCCTTGGTTTAGGAAAGCTTTAAACACAATCTCCTAAAGTATCCTTATATGCCAGTTGAAGCATCCTGTCTAGAAAGGTGGACTATTAGACAAGTGAAAAAACGGAGCATGTTCAAAGGGAAGGGGTTATTGGTCTGTGCTCTATGACTCATTATAAGGGGAGCTCCCTGGGATATACTCTGTTTCACATCCATACCAACGACACAGAGTGGGCCCTTACAAAGCTTGCCCAAGATGGGTGATACAAGTGACTTGCTCAAGGGCAGGGCTTCCATCCAGAGAGCTCCAGGCATAGGCTGGCAGAACTTAGTGAAATTTGATGAGGACAAAGTTCTGCATTACAGGCTGGGGACTGACTGGCTGGATGACAAGGACCTTGGGGTTCAGGTGGGCAGAACTAAGCAGGAGTCCCCAGTGCTCGCTGGCAGCAATGAAGGGTAACAGGAGACTGGGCTGTACCAGCAAAAGCCTGGCCCATAGGCAGAGGGGAATGATTCTTCCCCTTCACTCTGCACTTGTCAGTCCCTTGTGAGGAATACTCTGTCCACAACAAGCCCTGAACTAAAATACTGTTGATAAACTCAATCAAAGACATCAGAGGGCCTCAAAGATGATCTGTAGCTGAACTGCATGACTTGAGAGAGACGGAGGGAATTGGGCTTGCCTGGCTTGGAGAAGAGATGCCTTCAGGGGCATCCACCAGCACCCTTCTGACACTCCCTGAAAAGCTGGAGGCCACCTCTTTACTGAGGTGTGAGGTAAGACAGGGAAGACATGATGGGAAGACAGGTTCCCAAAGCTGCTGCCATCAGCAACCTGCTCAGAACCTGGTGCTAATCTTGCTTAGTGGGAGGCTGGACCAGGTGAACTCCTGAGATCCCTTCCAATCTAAATGACTTTCTGGTAAGCATTGTCCTAATCAGCAGGTTTCTGTTTTACCAAGTCAAAAATAAAGAAAACAACTTACCAACCAAAACAACAAGCCTGTATTTGTCATTAGGTTGTCGTCTATATTTTGCAACTTCTTCATAGGTTGGAATATCTGCTGTATCATACTGATCACTCTTCTTGCACTCATACATGGACTTGTTTGTTTTTTTATCTTTTCTGCTAAGACGAAAGCTTCTTCTAAAACCAGCTGCAGTAAGAACAGGGTTTTTTCAAAGTAAGAAAATAAGTCTTCTTAAAACATTTGAAAACAGTCTCTTCCAAACATTCAAGGATTGGAGCATGGAATAAAAAAGTATATTACATGTTTAATAAGCCAGGTCATTAGAATGATGTTTCCCATGTTTTTAAACTGTATCTGGTACCTATTTAAACTGCAAAATTAAGATTACCAATAAAAACATAACCTTTGCAACAACAAACTGCAACATATAATTGCTATAAATTGTTAATATATTCAGATTATTTAGACTCTTTGAGTATCTTATAGATTGATATATATACACAAGGCAATTCATGCAAGCTGGAGTCTCATACCACATCTAATGCATGTCTATTAAATCACCATGGCACACAGACATCAAATACAACATAGGCTAGAAACACATCTGGTGTTGAAAGGGTTAATGAGAATTAACTCCATGAACAATTCTGTTGTGCTTAGGTCCATGCTCATAGTATATTAAAAAAGTGCATTAAACCTTTCCTAAGTATGTTTAATAGTCAATTCAAGCACTCATAGTTAAATTACAAAATACTAGAAACATCTTAGATAACACAGTACCCCATTTGAAATTAAAAGTTAATATTGCTATTAAATCTATATTTATAATTGCATCAACAGTGTGATATCTACTGTGCCTTTTAGAGAAGACTTGAAATTTTACATAGCTTTTAAGCACTCTCAAAGGAGAAAATCATAGGCATTTTCAAGCAGAACAGCACAAAAACCTGTTTTACACTACATGTTAAAAACTAATTTACTCCCCTGTTAATGATTACCTTAGAGTTTTTCAAATAAATCCTTTATATTGCATTACATTAAATTTTACTGGTATCTCTACAACACCACTTTTGTTCTGTAAGGAAGTATAGGAAAGACTGCAAAGACTGCAAAGCTGATTTCACTGTCTGGTGGTAGTAGAGTAAAACACAAGCTATACTTTAAACACTGGAAAAGTTGTTGGTGTTTTTTCCCCAGAACACTTCATAGGACAGTAAACGTGTAAACTTTTGGTGACCTTGGATTTTCAGCAAAATGTTTTCATATTCTTATAATAGCACTTATGTTTAGGTGTTTGAGAAGTAATCATATTACAATTTCTTCTTTCAAGGTAATATTGTGCAACTTCAAGATTCAGTTCTGCAAATATTTAGCATGAGATCTGAAGAGAAATGCTACAAGGCTTAGTTATAGGCTTAGCATTTTGCACACATACAGTTTAATTGAGCATAAATCGTCACAGAACCTGGACCATAGAGGATGTTAACCAAGTTATTTAATTCATGTGAGCCCCTATACATATGGGAATCTACGACACACACACAAAAGGTGAAGAAGTATTTCTTTGAGAATACCATGATGCCAACCCATTTATATTCAAAATACAAGTAAGTAAACTCAAAATCTATGACAAAGGAGAAGAGCTACCATCCACAGAAAGGGCAGATGATATTTTTAAGAAGTACAGTATAGTCTAGACTAAGTAGGAGGTGGGCTGGCATAGAAGTAAGATCAAAATATGAGATATGAAAACATAATGAAATAGACTGGGTTATGTTATTTTATTATTTAAATAACACTTACATTGAAGTGACTGCAGTCAGAAATAGAAATGCTCTATTGGAGAGCTTACACACCCACAGGAGAGCTTGGGAGATCCTGCCTGCCCTATGGTGAAGTCCATCCTGACAAAAGGAGATCATAACTATGCCTAAGTGTATAGACAGCTCTGTAAAGAAAGCAATACAGACTACAGACACATGAAGTGAGTTACAAGTTTCCTGAGGCCTCATCTAAAATGCTTCTGATTAAAAAAAAACCCCGAAAAACAACAAAAAAAGTTGTCCAAAAACCTGAAAATCATTCTGTTTGTTGAATTTTTTTCCTTTGTAATAATTTTATGGAAAAACAAAAAACAGAGAAAAAATAAAGAATAATTCTTCACCATTGATTACTAAATGGTATACAAAATTAAGAGCTTTGTTACAAGACCAAGAATCCATGTATCTGGAAAAGGTGGAATAGTAAGGATAATGATCAAATGAAGCTATATCAATGGTCTTCATTCCAGTTTGGTGTTGACCTTACAATTAACAACTGCCCTGTGCTCTTGATCAGCTGTCTCAAAATGCCATTAGAACAGCTCCTCAACCTCCACTTAAATGGCGAACTGTGCAATCTTTAGGAAAAGTATTTTTTCTGCAAAATCTTCCTATCAATTCAATCCCCACTTCTAGATTTTGGTAAGAATATTTGTAACTTTCTCCTCTTTTCTCCAACCAATTTATTCAGATCTCATTAGCAAACTATCAGGTAGTTGATAATTTAAGAATTTTCATTTTTTTCAGTCCCTGAAAAAAGGAGAAAATCTTTCAGCTCTGTCTTCAGGATGATTTGTCCCTTGTCACTTTTACAGCCTCCACAGAAAACATAACAAAGACTCAGGTGATATGATTCCACTGCTAACATGTGATTCTTTGAATAAAATATTTGATATATCTGCCACTGAAACTCATTGGTAAAATAAAAATAGTAATATTGTTCTGTATATTAAGAAAGCTTAACAAGAAGTTCAGCCAGAACTTAGACATTACAGAAAATAAAATATACTAATTAAAAAGAACAAATGTGAGAAAAACATAGAAACCAGAGTAAGGCTGACTTCTCTACAGTGTGCTGGTGAAGATGCTCTATAAAACTACTGATTGTTAAAAGTTTGTGGTATGCTGTTTGCTTCGCCACTTTATGATTATTGTCAATTTGAAAGTTTTTTAAACTGTTCCTCAAAGTCCATCTGAATATCCCATACAGAATCTCAAGAAAGTTTGCTTTAAATAGCATTCAAAGCCAAGGAAAACATACAGTTCCAAGAGGAAGGATGTTTCAAATATATCCAACACTGCTATGATACTGCTGCTGCATTCCTGAAAGCATCAGCTCATCATCTGCCATTATATGGCTTAACTTTACTGTGACCTAGAAGCCATTTTATAGAAATGCTAGTAAATATTTTCTATTGAATGTCTGCATTTGTAATTGCATTTTATGTTGGGAACTATGACTGCACAAAAATATTAAGCTGAACTGAAACAATATTGTACTTTTAAGGAATAAAACATTTATGAAAAGATAAAAAATATTCTACTAATGTTTGCATATTTTATAGTTTTGAAAACATGAAAACCAAACTTCATATATTTAAATTAACAATAGAGCATAATTAAAAATATAGTGACGATTACTACAGAGAACCAAACCCAATACTAATATGCAGTAGAAGACGTTTCTATAAAATGATTCAGGTTAAAAGTAAGTTTCTATAAAGAACAAAAGGAAAATGTATTGCTTGCCTAGAATATTTGATAATATAAACCTTTATGAATATGAAAGGAGCTGCAGGCTACACTGTCTGTGAAATATAGGTATCAACAGAGATTAACCTTAGTTGCCAAGTATGCAGACTATAAAATAAAAGGGGAAAATTCTATCACTAAAGCAACATAATCTCCTGAACACTGAGAAGCTTGCACCAGCTCACTGGTTACAGCTACACTTCTAGGAGCTTTCTGAACATGCAAACCCATAAACTACTGCTGGAATGTAACAGATTTGGTGAAATAAGAGCAGGCTCTGGGAAGAAAATATTAAGAACAAATGTTCTCAAACTACTGATGTCTTTAAGACTTATACTTCTCAATATGAAATGAAAAATCATTACTAATAAACTTAATTAAAGCTCAAAAATCAAAGAGAAAGCACTTAGATCTCCAAGAATGAAAAAAACACCTTAGCAGAAAAGTTTAATTGTTCTTTTAACCATTAGCAGTATACATTTTGTCATCTCAGAACATCTTTACACTTACAGAGAGAAATCCACTGGGGCTTCACAGAGAAATCCAAACTGAAAACACTCAGTGTGTGAACCTGCCTGCCTTGCAGTATTTTAAAAGGATGATGACGTAAATAGCTGTGCTTATTTACACTTAATGACATTAGTCTGAAGAAGTAGATTGCAAATACATTGTGTAAATTTCAGTCCAAAAATACTAATAAAACCATAAAGTTAATTTCTCAAATTCACACAGACTACACTAACAGGAAAAAATAAAATATAAATTTATGCATGCTTCATAAATTCACAAGTAAGACTCCAAAATGCTATGAAGCACTTATAAGGGCTTTTGTTAATTTTCATTCATTAAAATAAGTTCTTAAGTACGTGTTTAAATTACATATGCTCTTCACTGAATTTAATTTCATCTTAAAGTGAACAACTTCTATTTAATTGTAAATGCATTTAAGAGCACCCTTTGTATTCATATTACTGACAAAAGTAAGTTTGATACCATGGTCATTATCTAGGTTTGTATGAACATAATATTTTTACAAGATATTTATGGATATTATTTTTCCCCAAAAATATTGGTATTCTTTTTACACTGGCTCATATACTGAGCATTTCTATTGTTACACAGGAACTGCACAAACACAGAGCAGACTTCTTACCATGTTTCCTTCTGGACTGATTCCCAGCTTGCACATTTAGACAGGGTTAATAAAAATTTAGATTATGTCTGGATTTTAAAGACGAAATTGAGAATAGTAAACAGATGATATTCATCTATATTTACTGTATGTTCATAAAGGTTCAAGCAATGTAGCCAGAATTTCAGCTTGGCAAAGGCAAACTCCTAACGTTTTCCTCAGCAATTCCTCAGGAAATTACAGCAGAAACATACAATACCATACTGTGGCTTAAATATTAGAATTTGGTGAAAAATCATTAAATTCATCTGAGTCAATTCAGAGGAGAGGGTTCAAATTAATAGCAGTATAGCCTTGGATATAGAAGATTTGACCCCAAGTGGTTCAGACATTCTGCTTTCTGAACCCTCTCTTCTGTGCTCCTCATGACCACCTTGTATGTGTCTAAGTACATATCCTTTCAGAGAGGGTTGGGTGTTCACAGAGTAATCTGGTTCACAGATGGAAGTGTCAGAGCCATGTATATGGTTTGTGAAACAAGGAGACACTGGAGCACATGAGACAGTTTGAATTATAAATCACTGTGTCCTGTTACCGCATGCAAAAGAATGGAAACATCAACTTTCAAAGGACTACCTGCTTGTTCTTAAGATAGGAAAAATTGAAACGAATGATTCTTAGTAAAGAGTTCCAAGGAACCTCTAATTTCTAAACCAAAAAGCTACTTGTTCACAATCAGTGAATATACTTGTGTCCTTACCCCAAAACTGGTCCTAACATTAGTTTTTCTGCCTTCTGACTCTCCTCTCTGACATCTCATTCCAAAACCACACACCCAGCATGAGATGGCTGGAGGTACCACCTCTGGACTGCTGACAACATTCTGCTACATGGAAGCTCTCAAGAAAGAAACCATTGCCTGAACTGTACTTAGCAATTCTGATTAATTTTTGTAAAGTTTTGCTTAAGTAAACTACAACCCGTCTTGATATTTTGTTCTTTGCTTCTGGGACAACAGTAGCTTCTTCCTCAAGACACCTCCTTCCTAAGATGGCCATGTCTTTTTGGTAACTATGGACCAAAATGTTTCAGTGAAAAAGGCTACAGTACCTAGACAATGTGGATTCTGTTTTGCTACCTTCATTCTCAAATAAAACAGCAGCCCACTAAGATCTGATTGCAAAACCATGATAGTCTCACCCTAAGAATTCATGCAGTATGTATTTACATACAGAAAGAAAAGACTGGGGGGCGGAGCAGGTGCTGTTCCTGTTTCAAAGAAATTATTTGATAAGGAAAATTGTTGGAGTCTATGGCACAAAAGAAAAACCCAACAGAAAATTAATTTCATCTGGAATCATATCCAATTTATCATTCTCCAAACATACCCAATATTTCAATACAATTACAATTCAACATTAACTTAGTTGATTACTTAACAAAGGTGAGAAGTGTATTTTCAGCATGATCAGATAATCACAAGTTCCACAAGCACAGGATGGAATTATACCACACTAAGGTTTTGTAAAAAAGTTGAAGTTCTTTCAATGATATATTTTGTGTGTACCTGATGTAGTTTATATACCACATTTAAAACCATTACAGCACAATGTGAAAACAATTCCAAATTACAGTATTGGTCTAGCATGTTTCAGTGAGCCTGCTGACTTGGAAATACTAAAGTACTTTGACAAGTTTCTCCCCACTCCTCTTGCAGTAGGCGGATGAAAGTCTTGGGAAAAGGGCTGGTTGCCACAAGATCTGCTCCAGCCAGCCTTCAGCTGGCAGGAATTCTGGACAGTTTCAACTAAAATATTTTTACATAGGTTTCAAAATGGCACAAATTAAAAAGTTGAAACATATAATGGAACATTCACCTTTTTAAAATGTTACTTTTGTTTGAAATTTGGAATCTTGAAAATGAAGCCAAAGGACTCTTGCCCCTCCTCTTCCCCATTCCCCGCAATGATACATTGAGCTCAGACTAGCTTTAGAGCTAAATTTAAGCTACTGAGTTATTATGACTGATATTTTGTAATGTGGAAAAAGAACTGGTGCCTGCAAATTTGCTCTGTATTCTTACTGAATTCTCCCAAAATAGTTAGATAGACATGTACAAAAAAAAATTGCGTACACAAAACTTGACTAAAACCTTGAGAGTGTCTTTAAATAATTACTCAAATTTTTCATGATACAGTAACCTTTTTGTTTCATTAAACACATAGCTTGGTTCATGTACTTAAAAAAATTTGACTTTAAAGTCAAACCAGTATTTTAGTAGCTTATGTTTAACCAGGTAAAAGTATACACTACATAAACCCTTTATGTCAAATCCAATGAGCCATGTTTCAAACCTTAATATTCATGCATTTGTCATGCAGAGTAAGGACATTTGTATGCAGATTACCCCCAAAAGCAAAGTGGACACAGTAGCTCCAGGGAAAAGAAGCTGAAGGAAAGGAACAAAATTGTCTTTTGTAACCAATTGCTCACCTAGATAGGATCCACTGTTGTGACCAGCACATTCAGCATCTTCTGGACGAAGGGTAAAAGCATACAGAATAAGAGCCAAGAAATAAAGCAGAATAGTTAGAAGCCCAGCAAAAAATACAGAAGAAATTATTTTTTAAATGACAACTGTACAAAGCATAGCATTAAAAAGCCTTCGGTAAGCCATTTTCTTAAAAACATAAAACAATATTTATTGTTTTATATTTTAGCTGGAGATATTATTGGATTTTGCAGCATGCACACTGATCTTTTTACCTTTTCAAGCAAAAGTTATGATGATAACAAACATTCTTAAAAAATTCTAACACTGTATTATTCACGTTTTATCAGTTAATAGAAAATATGCCACTTAAAAGAAAGCAAAATGATTTTATGTAAATCAAGCTTTTTTTGTAAATTACACATTATCAAACTTTAACTTTATGTTTGGCTCACTGGATTAGACAGAAAGGTTTTTGATCAAAAACACATCCTCTCATTTAATATAAAATAGCTACAATGTATATTTTTACATGCCAGAGGCCCTTTGATCAAAAATACGAGCTACAATTTCTAATGCTTTTATAAACAAAAGCCTCTTAAGTAAAAAAACAAAACCAAACCAAACAAACCAAACAAAAAAACACTAGATCAGCTGCTATTACTTTAACATATGCTGCAAACATAACAGTAACTGGCTACGCTCAAAGGGAAGCTTAGAGGGAAAACAGTAACGATGATACCACATAGATGAACCTTCCACCATCTCCAGACAGAGAAATAGTCTGTCAGTATTAATTAGAAACTCAAGACCTCTCATAGTCATGTAATTAACTCAGAACCATCTCTCTCCATCCCAGCCCACCCAAGTGCTGCCAGTATTATTCTATCATACTGGTTTTCTATACATATCTTGCAGAAGTTCAAGAGAGTGAAAGCAATTTAAAACAACAGTTCAAATTACTGATCATTAAATGAAGCGACTAGGAATATTCTGGTATTTTTATCTACTTTAAAACATGATTCAATGTATTTGGTGGGAATATAAAAGCATCATATGTATAAGATCTCTTAGAAACATTGGACTATATTCAATTTAATTCTAAACACATGTTCTCAAAATAAAATTATTGGGCTATTCAGGGAAACTTTTATACATGTACCTTCAATTTCCTCTGAGAAGCACAAAGAAGAAATAGGAAAGGAAATCATTAAATGGAGTGAAAACATAACTTAAGAAAGAAAAGTTAAATCGAAGAAGAAAAATGCACCTACCACACTCAACCGCTTCCTCATCTTAGAACAGCCAAAAAGACAAAGTATTATTGTTTAATACTTCATAAATAGGAAAAAAAATCAGGTATGTAAGCTACTCTCAAATTCTCTTGACAGCACCTATTGTATCGAGGCATATACCAACATACCAGTAGTGAGTTTAACTGCACTCAGAAAAGGATGTAAAAAGGCATTGAAATACTATGTGCACTTTAAATTCCCACATGTGATTCTTCCACTATTCATTTGGTAGAAATGACCTTACCCCGTTGTCATGGAAGATCTCTTCGGTATTAACTGCAAAGTTTGTTAGTTCCAATTAATCGGTCTTAACCTAGAATTTCTAAGAATCACTGCCATGAACACGATCTCAGTATTTTTCTGCATTTACAGTAAGAGTTGGGACTGCCCTTCGAGACAGATTTTGAAAAGGTTTTTTGATTATGACTTCTTTTTCTTTTTTTTGGAAAGGCTATAATTGCAGCTGAAAACATGCTGAAAGAATTAATATACTCTTGTGATCTTTTCTCTGACATTATCCTAATATAATAGATCTTCATAAGACTTTCTCCTTACCTATAGTAGATCAATAAATTTCTGCTGTCTCAATAGTAGAAAACATACATTTTTGTAATCATCTTTGGGGTTATACAGAAAAGCAAGATAAATTTAATGGATTTTTGTTCACAAAGATATTATATACTAAGGTTAAGATTTATAGAGAGATTTAACAATCTACCTCTCATTCAAATTTCCTTTAGAATATGGATAAATAGGCCTAAAATATAATAATTTCAAAGACTTTCCATGAAGCATGTAGTTTCTCAGAATGTGAAAATTATTCAAGAGCTATTTTACAATCTTTTATGCATAACTAATGTACAAAACAAAGGCCAGGTCAAAATTCCGCTACATATATGACCACATGCAAGAGCTCTTCTCATTTCACGTCATGAAATGGACATAAGAGTCTCTTCTGCCACAGGAAAAATACTATTTTGTACAATCATTTCTTGGTATGATTTTTCTTGAGGACTTAGATTTTAAAATATTAATTTGGAAGACTTTTCTCAATCTTATTTAAAGTTTATTTCTATGGTCAAGGCGACCATATGGTTTAAGTTGGCTGGAAAGTCCTCCAAGGTGAACACTCCTTGCTTGACCACATCTGGTGCCTTAAAAGAGTGTAGATAGTTTTGTGAGTTGAAGGTGAAAGCATTGGAGCTATTTTTCTCTCTTGATCTTAAAAGCTCCCGGTTCTTGACAAATGGCCTAAAGCTGGATCTAGAATGGCAGGCTGGCTTCCAGGTACCAACTCATTTCTCTTCTCTGTGATGTACGACAACTTTTTCTGTATTTCCATTTCCATGACTTTCAATAGACTGCAATGTATCTCCTGAAAACGAGTCACTAATGCTCAAAGCCAATGCACACAAATAGATCTTGTAAGTCTCCTGAATTCAACAAAGTTATTTGACTTAACCAATGAGTGTGTATTTTAAAATACTGCCTGGTATTTTACCACTGGTAACAGGTAAGCCCTCCTTTTCATTTAAGAACATGAAAACCCAGACCAGGAGCAAAGAAGGTTGGTATGTACACATGGACAGAGGCCTGTACAGGTGTACACTTGCTCAACCCTGACCACTGCAGACCTCACATGAGTCCTGCAGCTGTGGTGCATGGGGGAGTTAGAGCATCAGGGCTGAGAATGCTGAAAGGAATCCAGGCTTCAGCACCCTGCCAGGAAAGGGAACACGCTTATCCATAAATGAAAGACATTAGGATTCCCAAGAGCTGATCCCAGAAAGCACAAGCCAAAAATGTCACAAGCTGTTGAGATAAAGGCATTCTGAACTTCTTGTGTTTTGTTAAAAATCTTCCTTCTTAATACTGCTCTTAACTTTCTTGGGCTACTCTTCAAGTTGAAAATAACAGTCTGTAACGAAAAGATCTTGGAAATCACTGGGTTTTCATAGCTTAATGCAGCTATAAACAGTCATCTACATGTAGCTCCCAGTTTGAACTTTACAAGGAACTTTACCAGAACTATGGCCTGTCCCTAGTGAAGTCAGAGGTTATTTGCCAGGAAACTTTGTATTGTGATTCACTACTAGATACAGCTCTGTGCATCTGAAGCAGCTGTATGCCTGCAGCAAGTATCTGCCCAAAGTTCCAAAGTTTTGAGACATGAAAAACTGGGGCCAATACAGTTTCACTAAAAGGAAGTGAGCTGAGAAAGGAAAGGTCTTCAGCTGGAAGGGACAAATTAAAGACTAAAAGAGGTCAAAGACTTAAGAGAAGGAAAGCTGATGGGAATTAGGAAAACAAAAGCAATAACAAAATGAAAAAAAACCCAAACCCAAACCATAAGGCAACATGGAACAAATAAAACATTGAGAAAAGAAGAAAGTACAATCAATTAAATGTATTGTGGTAAGAAGGGAGAGGAAGTTCCAAAGAAAATAGTCATGAAACAGGTTTATGAAATGACAACAAAGCTGTAACAAGACAAATGGGGAAAAAGAAATAGGAAACACAAGCACAGTGGAAGCTTAGGTGGTTTTATTAATTTTAGAAAGATTTCAGTGTAGCCAATAATGCTAAACTATAACAATAAAAACCAGTATCATATACACTGTGTTTTTGTATGTATTTTAACTGAAATGTAATCAAGATTTGGTTTCTGGGGGCCTCACCTAAATTATACTACTTAGGAAGCTCAAAACCAGGGCCACTTCCAGGAACATTCTCAACTCTTTGGAACAGCACCAGATTAAGATTTTTAGCTTTTGCTGACTTTCTTTCAAAAATACTTCCACCAAGCAATTTTACTTAAATGCTTCTCAATCTAAAATTTGATCCAGTAGCTCTGTTCTAGTTTCTTATCACAAACAAGTTGCATTATTCCATAAACTATACTTTACTTTAGTAAGCAAGAAATTGTGACATACAATAGTCAGTATTACAGTGAATATATCAAACACTCTTGATTTTTTAGTGATGAACAGCCCCACATAGCAATCAACATTTATACTGTTTTGCAGGTTTTTATGCTATGGAGTTTTGTAGATTGAACGATACATTATGTTCATGCAATAGGAAGCAAGATGATCAAATTTAATTCTCTTATAAAACCATCAGATAACAGTATCTCTATGAAGATAATTTGGAAAATGAAGAAGGATAGTCTTGCAGTGAAGTACAGATCCATTTCCAGTTCTGTCTCATGTGAACTTGACTCTAATGTCATCCAGCTTCAGGTTTCCTTAATTTCTCTGTGGTAGCAGGAAGTTAAGATTTGTAAGGACAGGAGACTTCTGAACAAAAAAGCTAATGTGCTAATTTACCTCTATAGGTCTGGTTTATTTTTTGTTTATACTCATAACTACCTGCAGGTGGGCAATCAAGTTTTGAATATGAACACAGAAAAATACTGAGAAGAAAGGCAGAGTTAAGATTTTGCAGCAATTATAACAAGCACAAGAATCCTACTATACATTTATCCTAAACTTTTGGTCTTCAAATATAAGTAGTACAAAGCATTTATTCTTTTAGCCTGTTTAAATTTTTTTGTTGGCAAAACATAATCTTCAATTCAAAAGACACTCAGCTATGGGTAAACTGGGTTACATCTCGTTTGAATGAACACCATTTGGCTGCAGTTAAGTCTTTCCTCTTGCTCACACAATGCCAATCACATATAGTAAATCAAAATTGAAAGTAAAATAGGTTTTAAGCCTTAGAAAAACTATATGATGATGGCTCTATCACAGTAAGAATTTACATTTAGCACTAAGTACACAGAACAAATGTATTTTCATGGAAAAGACATCTCTGAACAACTCTGTCATATATGCTACATACATATATTAAACTGTACACACAGGGTATGGGTATACACATATACATATGAACACAGTGCACAAGTTAACAGAGCTTACAGGCCACACTAGTATAAAATATTAAGTTACCAGTAATTTTCATCAGAGACAACACATACGTAATTTAAGAATAAACACAATAACCACTGTGAAAGCAAAATTATGCTGAAGGAATATAATTTCTTGCCTGATTATTGAAGTTTATAACAACTGCAGAACAGTAAGTTATTTGGTTGTTATTCAAAGATTTTTTTTTTCCTTAAAAAAACAGGTTAGCACTTTTGCCTACAAATTAAAGTAAGCTACACATGCAAGAATGACCAAACCTGTTGGCAGTAACTATTACAGTCAGAGCATGAGTAGTCTTTGTATGGAAGTTAACAGACTGGGAGCTATTAAACAAATAACTCTTCCCTGTACAAAGTCTCATGTCACTCCAACTTAGCCAGCATGCAGCAACAGGAGAACTCACAGAGGCAGCTCTGGCTGACAAGCTGTACAAGCTAAGATGACCACCTAAAGCCAGGAATGCTGTTAAGTATTACTGAGGAATATCAGGTGAGCAAGTCTCCATGGAGCTGGCATTCAGCAGTGGCTCACGAGCTCAGACACACACAAGCCAATTAATTGCACGTAGGCAAACACACCTACAGAACCTCCCTCTGCATCCCAGAGAGTTCCCTCACACTCACTCAGGTATATGGCTCATTCACCATCCCAGCACGTGCAGGGTTAGTCCTACTCACACAGTCTCATGCAACTCTGTGCCTTTACTTTCATTCCATTTTCCTACTTTTTTTCCGATGCTGCTTGTTCTTACAATTTTTTTCCCCGGTATCATTTCCCCACAGTATTAATGCACAAGACTGCTTTTTGCTGAAAAGTCATTGCTGTTAACTGTGGAAAAAAATGCTGAAAATACTTCAGTGATTTGTTAATCCTCCATCACTTCTGCACTAACCCTAAACCTGGGAATTAACATATCAATCTTATCAGCAGGTCAGAACTCTTAACAGCCACTTATCTCATGCATCAAATATTACTGTTGATAATACCAACAAAAACACCAGCAAATAATATCAGCAAAACAAATCTGATCAGAGCTCTTGTCAGTAATTTTTGCATTCACTGTTTCAAAGACTTTTACAAAGTAAATCTATTAGTATTTTATTTAAATAGAATCAACAAGCAACTGAACCCTTGCACAAATAGTGACTATAGCAATGCTCCTGCATAATACTGTTAATTGCATTCATCTAAGAATTTCAAAGCCCATCCTCTGTGGGGTTTTGCTTAATGGGGCTTATGGGCAGCTTTTTTCCATGTGTTCTTCCATTGCCCTTGTTGCAATACTTTCAAAGGAGAAAAATACAAAATTTCACTTCCTCTCTTTTCCCTTTATTTTTTTATTCCTACTTTTTCTATATCTTCTTCTTGTCAGCACAGGCTCTAACTACATTGCCCATTTCCTTCAACTTCAGTCACAGACACCATCAAAATGTGCATCTTCTCCATTTGCACATGAGGAAGTGTGATTTCAATATTGACTGTACACTGTTCTGCCCCTTCCTCCAGTGTACACATGACATGTGAAATGTTTTTCACTTCAACGGGTACAATATGAGAATGATTCTCTTTTATCTTTCAAGAAAAGGGCTAAATGCTGGGAAAGGCATGTGTATTTACACATAGACACAATGGACACAGTTCACTTGGCTATAAAAGTGAAAATAAAAATTGGCATTCCATTAAAAACTGATTCTTTTAATAACTTAGAACTAGATTGGGTTTGTTTATTTCAGTGCAAATAATTATTGCAAAAAAAGTTTTGTAGAAAGTACTTTTTACTCTTTCCTCAATATGGGTATGTATATGATCATCACCAAAAAAGCCCACTTTTATTTTGCATCCATACGTATGATACACAAATATGTGTAAAGATTAGCAACTATGCATTGCTATGCTGAAAACAGTAAAAAATTAAAAATAGGAAACAGAAAGAAGGCTTCCCAGAAGTAACTCAATCTATCTTCTTTCAGGTTTTGAAACAATTTAATTATCAAAGCAAAAAGAGTTCTTGACTGTTTCAGAGAGCTCTTTTTATAGATAAATATAACAGTCCTTTCCAGTTGCAGGACTGGCTTGAGAAGAAAGGAAAAAAAGAAGTTATAGGATAGTTCTTGCATATTATATTACTTTAACTGATTTTTAGATTAATTTTCAAGTAGAAGGACACTACCACCCTGAAATCCCACCTAAGAAACCAGAGCTGACTCACATTCTTTGGGCATTGAAGAAAACAGAGTATTTCTTCTCAATTCTCCCTATTAAAAACAAAGGTATATATCAAGGTTTTTTCCTCATTACAAAACATGGGATTTGTGGAATGAGCTGACTGAACAGAGCAGACCAACAACCATGGCTACATACCATGTGTCAAGAAAGCTTCCTAGTGCAACTCTCAGTCCTGTTATGAAAGGGACTTCTCTCAGCAGCTCTCCTGAAGTCAACAGGTTTTCATCTTTTTTGGAAGCTGTAAGAATATCAACTGGCAAACTGCCCTTTTTTCTCCAAACTGCTAAGAAAATTCAGATCACATGACTGGATGGGATCCACTGCAATACCAAGAATCCTCTCAATATACAGCAAGTTCAGGATGCTCTGCAGAACATGTCTCCCCACATAATTACCCTTCCAAGCACTGGAAAACCCTATATTAAGACGAAGGATTAAAAAAAAAAAAACCTGAAGAAATCAAGCATTATCAATTTCCCACCTTCACACATGGGCTAAAAAAAAAAAAAAAAATTTGAACCCAGTAATTCTTTCCAGTTTTCTGTTCTCTATGTCACCTTCCTTACACATTTCTGGTGCTGTCAGAATGCTGTTTGTTCAGCTGAGCAATGCATGATTTTCCAGCATCTCCCAGTTTTGGCAAGATGATTGTTGTGCACAAATACAGACATGGCCTCCGTATCTCACAGCTTCACTGCTATGCTTGGTAACACAAAACAAGCTGATTAACTTTAGAAAGATCACAAAGGTGCAGAGTTTCCCAGCAGAATCTTCTTGAAAATTCAAGCAAGTGGAAGGTTCTTCTGAGAGCAATTTGAGCAACATCCTAAACACAATGTTTTTTCTACTGCTAAATTCTGGTCTTTAAAATGTCTTCTCTATGAAGGATCTGAATTCCGTCCCAGCACCAAAAACATGTTTAGCCTTTGAACGAAGGGATAAATCTCTACTCAGAACAACATTTCCCCTATTCCCATGAAAATGTGGCAGATATAGCAGCAGACTGTCTTAAGGAAAAAGGAAGAGAGAATGACAAGCCTACATTACTCTGTGGTCTTTCCTGCTTCAAAAGGCACCACTGCCTTCTAGATGGTATTTAGCTGGGACTTGCTTTGTTCAAAGAAATTCCAAGAAAGAACAGTAATAGGCATACTGCTTGACCCTCATGCTCTGTGATATTTTAAAGGCAAGGAGAGGAAGAGAGGAACTCTTTTCCCTGCTCGAGCTAGTTAAGGCAGTCAGTGGAAGAAGCCGAGACAACAGTAGACATTGTACTCTGGGTCTTCTTTGGGTTGTAATTTTGGAAATTTCCAATCAAGTTCAGGCTGCCTATTTGGAAGGGTGAGATGCATCTTGTAAAACCTTTCACTTGAAGGTCACTAGAAAGATGCAGTCCATTATAAAAGGATTCATGCAGTGTTCCTGCAGCAGGTGATTTACCTCTTCAAAAGCACCAGTGCCACCTTAATTGAAGGCTCTTGCTGAGTGTATTATCCAGATTCAAGAACAGTGGCAGAGAGAAATAGCTATACCCTGGGATCAGACACTTTTCCAAAAGTGGGGTAGAGCAACTTGACCTAGAACCTAGAAAAACAATAGATTTACTACAAGCTGGAGAAGCTCCTCCTGTTTCTAATGTCTATGTAAATAGAAAAGCTATGGTGCAATTGTAATGTCTGTTACTGTAATTACAAAGCTAATCAAAGGCTTTGGAGTTAACAATAGCATTAGGGCACACAACCAAACAGTGAAATGGAATGAAAGATAGAAAATGCAGATTATCAGAAAAATAACAGTTCTTGTCAAGCTTCAAGACACAACAACCATAGCAAGAAGTTAGGAAAACTGCAAGAGAAACCTTGGTGAGGAGTTTTAAAGTTAAAAGCATTCAGTTTGGCCCCTAGTGTGCCAGCATCCACTGTCTGCCATAGTATCCATACTTTTTCTTTCATTGTTAGACAATGAAAGGTGGCTGGAAATATTAGACCACTTTCTGAATACTTCTAGTTGAACTCACAATCATGTTTGCATTTAAGAATTAGATCCTACTGTTGCATGATAATTTCTTACATTGCTCACTTTGTTATGAGTCTGTACAACTGAAAGAAATAACAGGTCAAGTAAAATATGCAATAATACTTAAAACAGATGTTGATGTAAATTCCAGTGAAGAGAAAATACTTGTTTCAATGTATGCACTTTCTTAGAGGTTATTTTTCTTATATTGTGCAATTACTGTATTTAAAAACAGAGACTATTAAGGATGAGTTTGTTTAAAAAACACTAAGAAGTGATTCTCTGAATGTGTATCAATGAACTGAATGTTCTGACTTTTAAAAAATTCTACTGCTTCATGGGACACAAAAAATTATCCATTATATGGGGGATAGGGGGAGACTATCAGAGCTTTTATCTTACTCTCAATATAAATTTCATTGTGTTGATGCAGTCCAAATTATATAAACTGTTGAGCCAATTCTGTACTGTTTCAACAGGAAAAAAATACTCTTCAATCTTTGAAATATTACATACCAAAATATTAATTGGGCTCAGTACTTCAAAAACAAAGTCAGAGGGCTGGGAATGTTTCTAGCTGCTTTTAAAGCTTTTAACAACATTATTTATATTTATTTTCCTACTGATACAATGCAATCAAGAAGCTGTTGTGTCTGGGAGAAATGTATCCTGTAGTTGAAACAAACTGCTATTTTATAAGGTTAGAGATGTGGAGTATTGTTTCTATTCCAGGTTAACAGACTTACATGATTTTCTGTTGGAAATTTTCAGTGGCTGAACCTGCACTTCTGGTCTTCTTAATGCAAATCTCCTATAAAATGGGAGGTGATGGGGAAAAGACACAAACTCCTCAGTTTTCACTGCAAATTTGGGATTAATGAACACTTAATATCATGAGACTGTTGCAAAATATACAGAAGATTTTATAAGAAATTAACTTAAAACTATGCAATCTATTCATAACCTAAAAAAATTAAATCTTGCCTGAAATTTTTGTAAGCTCTCCAAAACCTGCTGCAGTTCTTATTCCTGCATAGTACATCAGTGTGAATACAGATACTGATGTGCTATTTTCCATATGTTTTTTCTTTCAGTCTGGATCAGTGTTATCCTATCAGTTTTTGTCATTATTAATTCTAGCCAGAGAAATGAGGAAATCCAGAGTATTTCAGCAGCATGTTTCCAAGTTAGTTGTCCTGCTACAAATGCACGTTTCTTGTACCCATGTAATCTATGAGCATTACACATGCCAACTATGCTAACTTAACAACTCACCAATAAGTCTCTTCTCTTACTGNTTCTCAGTAGCTCACCTCTCCTGGAACTGCTTTGAAGGGATCAAGCCTGCTCTGGGATTGGCATCACCTTCATGTTTGGCTTGCCACCAGGTTGCATCATCCTGGCTCATGATCTGAAGGATGTCTCCTTTTCTGAAAGCAAGTCCAGCTTCTTTACAAGGAATTGCTTTATCTTCATTAGGATCATAGTCAAATAAGGCTCTGATAAACATCTGGAACAAACAGTGTTTGATCTTTAGAATCAAATATTAAATGAAATCCAAAGGTGTCTTCTGTTTCTGTTTCTACTGTTCAAAACCACTGAACTAAATAATGTAAATATTTACTGCTGCAGAACATCCTAATGGATGTCTAGCATTGGAAGTTCATATGGGAATGTTCAACTCATTGCTTCTGCAACTGCAGTGTCAATGGAGCAAAGCTCTGTGACTTAAGGCAAGGTGCACAGTGTGCCCATATGAGGAACACAGGAGAAGATACTGTTGAACTAAGATGCTATCCAGTGTCTTCTACCTAGTGAACGATGGAAGGAGTACTTGGAACCAAGCCAGCTCCTTGCAGAAGATGGAAGATTACCTGTCAACTACACAGTTGAGAGTTCAGGCTCAAGAACCATGTTACACCCACCCATAAATTCAGCACCTGTGTATTGAAGTGTACAGTGGGCTTTCACGTACAGTCCTGCCATATTACGAAACTTGA
This sequence comes from Dicaeum eximium, assembly GCA_013396995.1. Taxonomy (NCBI): domain Eukaryota; kingdom Metazoa; phylum Chordata; class Aves; order Passeriformes; family Dicaeidae; genus Dicaeum; species Dicaeum eximium. The sequence goes on from VWZP01005528.1 coordinate 862,411, forward strand.
GTTCACAGGTATAAATCACATTCTTGGCTCTGTCATCCAAGCAAAAAATACATATCCTCAGCATAACAGTTACTGAGATGGCTTGTGAAATAGTCTTGCTTACCTTGCCTTCCTTCATTGGCATTTCTTCCTTCACACTGGGTATAATTTTAAATGTAATGGCTCCCTGAGATTGAGCCTGGTGAACATTTGAAAAGAAAATGCACTGAGAATTAAGCTATACATTTCAAAGAAATCTTAGAATATACAGAACTACAAATGGATTTAAAAGAATATAATGAGTCTATCCTCTCCCAAGCATGGTCTCTGTAGTTTGACAGCTTCAGTTAACCAATCTTTCTATTACAAAAATTAAAATACCCACTAGAAATGCTTGGGTTTATTTCCTTCTCTGGTGAGGCAGATGGACTGTTAAAAACTGGGACCTGCACGGTTCAGAGGTCACATTTCTGTAATTAAGGCAGGAGAAAATGCTACAGCTTAAATGCATGCATATTAGAAACAACTGCTGGACTCCTGGCACAGTTTGGACATCCCTGGAAAAATCAAACTAACATTTCATTTTTCAAAAAAATATAATAGAAAAATTCAAACAAGCTTGTGCCGTATTTATCATACAGAGCTATTGGGGGGGGGGGGGGNTAGAAAAGAAAAACATATTTGAATAGACTACGTGTACTAAATGGAAAAAAAGCCCTCCGCTATAAATCTTAAAACAAGTTAGCCATCATCAACCACCTCATCCATTCATCTTTCCCTATATCCCACTTCAAGTGTGTCTGGCTGCATTTTACTTATTAACCACAGTATATTCTCACTCCTCAGTGACATTTTGCTATTGAAAGGAGTGCTAATCAGTTGGAGACTCTGCTACTATTGCATGCAGCCGACAAGTTTCATGAAACGAGCAACAGACAGCCAGCGATTTAAGCAAAATGGAAACAGGCCTGTCCACTACCAAGCGAGACATTCTTCTGCCGGCATGTCTGCGATCCAGGGCTCGCTGGTTGACAGGCAGCAGCCAAGGGCTCGTTTCACCCGCCGTAGGACTGGAATCAATGCTTTTGTTACTTTTGAAACCAGCTCTAACTAGCTTTTGATGTTTATACGGTACCTCAAAAAGGTAAATGGGGAAATTGTTCACACCTCTTCTAATGGTATTTTGTTTCTAGACATTTTAAAATATTAATTTTTGAAGGAAAGTATGGATCTGTAAGGAACATGAAACCATAAAGCAAGAATGAATATCAGCAGGCTAGCACTTGAATGATCTTGGTTACTGAACCAAAATTGTGAGACAGCTGCTCAATTCAGCAGGACAGCAAGGTACTTATGTATATAGAAATCCCTAATGAATAACATGAACAGCATGAATAACAGAGTTATCATGACCCTCATCAATTTCTTTGATGTAAAAATATTAAATATTTCTGAAAAAGTCTAAATTACTTAATTTACAGTAGTGTCTCAATAATGAGCAATCAGGCTGGCTTTAGATACTGTGCAGTTTAGAAGAGTGTAGACAGAATAATATATACAGCTATATACTGTAAATCAGTGTCATATAAAATCTTCATATACCAGTTATACAGTCTGTCTAGTACCTGTATTATTAATTAATTGTCACAAGGAGTTACTAATGAGTTCTAAATTAATACATTTAAAATAGTTTGAATTCAACAGATCATAGTGGCCTTAAAAACTGTAGCTTATGAACTGAAGTCTACAACATTCTGCAACATATTTATGGCAATATTACTGTCTTCAACTCTTTACAAGTAATCTATAATTGGATATATATGTAATGCACAGAAAATTACTCCATGTGAAATGACAGGTTTTTGAATTATGGCACTGGAAGAAAAGCCATTATAGTAGAATATACTTTTTTCTAAGAAATACAGTAGAAATTATAAGTCTCATTACTTTTTCTTAACTCTCCTAAATTAATTTTAAAATTTTGGTGTTTACCAAAATATGTATTATTTCTTCAGGCTTTTTATCATCTACGGGAATCCCATTGACTTCTTTTAGTTCATCACCAACATGAATAAGCCCTACAAAAGAAAAAGAGAAATTGTGAAACTATTGCTATGTATTACACAAAAACTGCCATTAACATTCAGGTTGTTTCTCCTTTGTTCATATATGTTAAGCTCCAATTTTCATACCCTTTAAACTCTAAGATAAAAACACGAATATATGGGGAATATAACAGCTACTGTCCTCTCAGACAAATTTCATAAGGTGGTTGGTTAACCCACCTCCCTGTCTTCCTCCTAAAAATTAGCACCACCTTCTCTATAACTTTTCCAGACTTTCATGCAGATGTTTGAAAAATATCTGGGCCAATTCTTTTTCTAGTCATACTACTTTCTTACTGCTACACAGCTGCAAATAGTGCAAAGAGCACTAAGGCTGGGATTGCTAATTTGTGGTACAAATGCTTGCTTATCTATCTATCTATCTATCTATCTATCTATCTATCTATCTATCTTTAGATTTACTCCTTACTGCATCTAAGAGTGAAACACAGCTGTCCTAATGTTTCTTCAGTGAAAAGAGACACCTTAATATATGATTCAGGACTCCTTGCTTAAGTTTTCACAGACACTGAGCATCCCAAACTAAACAAGGATATGCTGTAATTTTGAGAACTACCAGATGAAACTCCAAATGATGTCCTAATATAAAATAATGTCAGCACCCTGAATTCCTCCATCAGCAGGTTGGCATATGCCATCATGGAGTGATTCTTGGGGTGTCTGGCACAGGGACAGGAGTAGGACTTGATGATCTTGATGGGTCCCTTCCAACTCAGCATATTCTGTGATTTATAAACAGATGTCATCAATTGGAAACAAGCCATGATATGTATAAAAACTCCTCTGTATCCACTCAAAGATACCTTGCTGCAACTGAATTGGGGGAAAAAATCAGCATACTTTCAGCGGTATTGAAACATCGCTTTGGAAAACTGTCCAGAGCCCCAATATGTTTGTTTGTGATAGTGATGTATTTCATGTCTACAAAATGTGCCATTTTATCTCATCTTGTTCTGAGCTCTTGAATGGCTAATGCCAAACAGCAACACCTTACCACTTCTATCTGCAGCTCCTCCACGCATTATCCTGGCCACAACAATTGCACCAGTATGTTCATCCCTTTTAATAGTAGCTCCCTTGGGTAAAAAAATAAAAAGAAAAAAAGAAAGTTATTTGGTTAATCTCACCATAATTTTAATACACTACACTAAAAAACATTTGCTATGTAAAACTGAAAAAAGCTGACGTATTAATATATGATTAAGCCAGAAATCATACTAATCATACTGCTTATGAAAAGAATATACAAAATATGTTACTATTTCTGTCCTTTTAAAATGTGTCTTCTTTTTCAATCAGAAGTAACTCATGCGCTCTGTCAGTAGACAGGTTTAAAGAAAAAAGGACAATGATGGAAAAAGTTTGCTTTTCAATTTAATGGCAACTGCAACATACCTTACTTGAGACTGCTACTAAAATTGAACAAAACTACTGCTGCAAATTGATAAATTGTTGTTCCTACATTAAAATAGGCCATACTACAGGTACAGAAGGCATATCACTGTTCATAACTGTTGCACTTTATGCTCAGAACTGGCTGTGCACCCTTTTCCTTTACAGTGTTATCATCAAACAAACACACATTTGAGAAGTGCCCCTGAATGTTGGGGCTCACCCTGAACACTCACAGGACAGACATGCAGAGGAAGGGAACATTTCCTGAGTTAGTCATGGCTGTTTTCATACATTACACATAGACAGCACAGGGCACTAGGTGAAATGACATAGTGTAGTTAAATTTCCAGTGAATAGCTGTCTAGATGAGAAAAATGCCTTTGTAACAAGAACTGTGAGGGTGCACTGAAAGGAGGCACAAGGTGATGGGGAAGCAGCAGGCAGCAGTAGTGCCAAGTGAGAAGGGACGTGGAGGTGCAGAGCCACTGCCTCAGCTGCAGTGCCGGTCCTTTCAGGCAGAACTGGGGGAGCAAGGGAGGAAATGCTGGCCCTGTTCTGGGAAACAGAACAACAATGGGGATTTTAACTAGGTAAGTCATACTGCATAATCATCCCCAAAAAAGTTACTTGATCCAGTATTTTTAAAAAAACAACAGGAAAAAAAAAAAGCGTGCCTTGTCCATTAGGTTTTTAACTGCACATGGTTACTTTCCTATATTAATCTAATTAGTTACCTGCAGTAGCTCTAACTTCGTTAATCAACAGAGATGTTAAGTGCTCTGTCAGGCAAGTCAACTTCCTGAAAATTTCTGTATTTGCAATTAGAGAATGAACAGTATTACTTCACCTCAGAGTGGTACATGCACTCTGCCATCACTGGTTAAAATTTCCTTCCATCACAGAAGTGTTGTGCTTGGAGTAAGGTACATAAGTACTTTTTAAGGAAGTTCCTTGAATAATTTAATGGCTTTCATAGCTACTTTGCTATATTTGTTTAGAATAAACATGAACACGTATTTATCATTACTTCAATTTTTAAGTGTTCATGAACATGAAGCTGAAAATTGTACAAATAATAGAGCTGAGATTTTTCTACAGTTAGCAATTTCACTGACTGTAAATAAACTTATTTCCCTCTACCTCTAAGATGGAAATATAGCACAAATCACAAAGACAAAAAAGGAGAGATCAATTTATATTTTTATGTGCAAGTTGCATTTATTGCAAATAGAGAAAAATTAAAACAGTCACCATTCACTTTGGCTGAAACTTCAACAGCAGCCAGCACTCCAAAGCAAAACTGATGTGTTATGTTTGTGCATTTCATTTCACATTCTAAATTTATTAGTAAGAAATTCTATCTATAAGTAAACTAATTCTGCAATTTGCCAGCCTTATTCTCATGAATTGTTTATTATGCAATTATATCAGCATGCGCTTAATTGCATTACAGTTTCAAATTAATCTGTGAGTTTCAAAGATACAGGTTTAGCTGCAGCGAATCTCACTTAAAAAACTCATTACTAGACTTCTGTGCAAAAAGAATTGCATACCATTACGAATATATTAAACAGCCTTAAGCCCTCTAGTTTATATCTCAATATTAAGTTCTGACCTTGCAGCAACAGCTACTAGTTTGAAGTTTATAATAATACCTGGAATGTTTTACCTATTTTAAAGTAGAAAGGGGTTTTCTTTTTCTGAATATATCCATCAAAAAGAAAAACAGCAGCAGTAGGATGCTAGAGGCAAATATAAATACAGGACATTTCCACTACATTGTCCATACAAAACAGGCTCTCCTAATTAATTAAGGAAAAAGCCTTCATCAGAAAGGCTTTATGCCTTTTACTTAGAAGTCAACACCATGAAATGCCACCAAATTCAAAAAGCAAGCAAGGACTGACAGGCCTCCCCTGTGATCACCCACTACCCCAGCCCCATGCTGAGGTCTGGAAAGTGGTACTTCACTTCACCAAGCTTTTTAGACAGATGCTAGAAAAAAAACCTGTGTGCAATCAAAGACCACACTACTGACCCAGACAGCATCTGGAAGTAACAAGGCTCTTGTCCAAGTGGAACAGTCACTTCATGCTCTATATGATTATCACTACTGACACAAAATGAATTTTCCTAGCACAGATTAAGTGATCTGAAAGATGGCCCCACGAAGATAACAGGTAAATTGGAATTTTCATACAAAGGACAAAACCAAGTCCAAAATTATAGGAAAATTATTTAACCCAAGTTTGCTCACTGTCAGTATCTCCTCTGTGGCAAACCCAAAGTGCATGGGCTTGTCCATGAAAAACACTACTTGAGTTTATGTATTTGTACCTTCAGTACACAATTTAAAAGGGGGTTCTATAAATTCCACTTTCCTCCCAATTTAGAACTCTTAAATCATCAAACACAAGTGGATTTCTTTTTGAAAACCTGAAGAGCTGATTTTCTGAAAAAGCAGCTTCTCTTGTACTGCTGCCAGTCCTGCTTAAACTATGAGGTATATATAATCTGGCAAGAAATTCTCATAAGATGTTCAGCTCCAGTACTTTCAGTTACATGTGCAGTGCAACTCCTCATTTAGAGCTTTAAAAATGGAAGAAGGTTAGACTGGACCTTGAGAGCTGGAAAATATTTTCGGTGTTGTGAGCCAAAAGTGTAAGTTACCCTAAATGAGACATATACAGATGTAATAGCATAGCTCAGTTTAAAATACTTCTAAAGGGAAAAACAAGGAGTTTGGGAGCCATATGGTGATCAGACTGAGAAAATGCTTAAAGGTATACCATATAAAAGCACTAAAAATAATACAAGCTCCTTCAGCAAGGCTCTTTCACTGTTTTTTAGTTGGTTCCCCGCCCCCCCACCCTGATTTTTAATGTAGTATCACTCATGGGGAAGCATTGCTCAGGGTTTCACAGACGTGAGCTTTATTAGTTTATCCATTTATCTGCTGGTTCCAGAATATAAACATTTTAAGTCTACTTTTTAAAGAAAGAAAAACTAGTCTGTAAAATAAATTACTAATAAGAGAATTTGAAACATCAGTAATATTGTTGCATGCCCCTCTGTTAAACAAAAGCACATGCACCTGATAAATGCAAATAAATACTCCAATAAGCCTTATTTTAATTCATTCTCTATTGAAAGTGCAAATACAAGTATCAGTTACCTACCTTACAGTGAGGAGTTATTTAAAAGGTGATGTCAACTTATATGTAGACTAAAGCTAACCCTACATCCAAATGAATCCCACCAAAAAAACCAGCTAGGTTTGTCCACTATTGTGAACTGAGCTACAGGGACTGAGTGTGAGGTAAGTGAAAGCTGGTGCATCTGTATGGATAGAATGCATAAATGACACCTTCAAATCAACCAAAATTAATTTCAACCAAGTTCAGCTGTGGAAATCAGGTACATAGTTCAATTTAGGTGTCCAAGCTACTTATGTAGCTCTGGAGACTGAATAATCCTTTCATTAAGTCAAGAATCTTCAGCAGATGGCATGGGTCATTCTCTGGAGCTGCCTAATTTTATCTTTACTATAGACATGGCATAGAGGTTAGTTTTCAAATGACCACATCTATGTGAAATGAATTTTTGTGACAAAGATGCAACCATCTTAATGTGAAGAATCATCCTATTCAAAGTAAGAGCTGTAACAAACCTGGAGTATTATATTTGGAAGCTGGAGGTAGTATGAGACCAGGTGCTGAACCCCTGGTAGTGTGGTTCTTCATCTCAGATATCAGGAACCCTAACTAGGAACACGGCTGTGGCTGAAAAAGCCTTGGAGAGGTCAGCATAAGTAAAAACTCTCCAAGCTCTCTGATAAAAAGCCCAGTCACAGACAGGTGAATTTAAGGATTGTCTCTGAAAAGAGATGTTTCTACTTCTCTTTATGTAAGGTTCAGAGATTTTCCAAATTTCTTTGTTAAAACAAAACATCCTAACACAATTTCACCTCACTTGAGGGTAACACTGCTGGAACAGCATTTGCTAACACAGCATTTTAAAAACCCCAAACCCAATAATGTGGAAGGATTAAAAAAAGTTTAAAACACCTCTCTCAAAAAACTGGGGGAAAGTTCAGCACTGACTTCTGAATTGATGAAATCTGGCAAACAGAAGGCCCTCCTACAAACCATGTGTTTCTCTGTCTTTTGAAATGATTACTCCTGGGAACTCAGGCTTCATCAATATATGATTAACCCCGGCTAAGAACATTGGTGAGGTGCTTAACTCAGAGAAAAGCACGAACAGGAGCACGAGAGGAAATGTGGTGCAGTTTTATATGAAAATGGTCACTAGGTGTATTCCAAAGAAGTTAAGAAAGTGCTTAATTGCTTCACAGTGAGTACTGCTGAAAGCCATCCAAAGGAAATGCAATTCAGAATGTCCAGGGTTTGCAACTGATGTAAAGCTTGTGGCTTTGCAGGAAAACAATCTCTACTGCTTTGGTACAAATAGAATATGAGCCTGTGTCTGGAGTGGTAGAAAAGTTCAAAGAGCTCAGTACCTTCAAGTCAAGAAAAGAGACAATCTCTATCCCACTAAAAATATTGTATAGTACCTCCAATCTCAAGCTCAGTTGCTTCTAAAAGTAGAATCCTGATATAATGTTGCAAGTGGAAGTCAGACTTTTTGATTGGAGAAGAATGAATCCATCAACAGAATAAGTAGAGATTCTTTGATCTCTACTAAGAATATTCAAGACTTCAGAGCAAGCTCTGAAGGAAAAGCTATTAAAAATACATGGAAATAAATAGTAAATTATAAATTAAAAAATTATTTATAAATAGAAAATTATAAATTATATATATAGAAATTATAATTAGTTTAGTAAACATAGATCATGGTGTATCTTCCTTTAGCAAAATAACTTTGGGAAGCATAAACACAGAAGATCTAATATACATAGTATAAGCCTGTCTTCAGTTATTCTGCCATGCTATATTTTGGTAAGACCATTACTATCCATGTTTCTTCTCACCCCCACCTAAGGGGGAAAATATCTAGAGAAGACAAAGACAAACATAATAGGTTTGTTATGTATTGTGGTGATGGTGTCATAATAAGTCACTATAAGTCTGACACAAAGAAATTAATGTTTGACATGAACATGAATGATGTTAAAATGGATTGATGGTGCATTATGGAAGAGGAGGAGGACACTATATTCTTTGAACTCTTCTTGGAGAACAAGTAACAGGACTCACCATAAGTTCTTCTCTAACCAAAATAAAACATCAAGATAGGCTCAGGATCTGGAAAGACCACAAATACAGTTTTCCTACACAGATAAATTAAAACCTTAGAAATGTTGGAGATTCCACAAATCCAGCTAGTGTGCTCCAGTGCTGGACTTCCCAACTAATGGACTACTTCTGTTAATTCTTAGTCTAAACCTCCCAGAGTTGCAGCTTGTGACCACTGCCCTGTGTTTTAGCATCTTTCACTGCTGAGGAGTTTGACTTTATTGTCCTTGTGAGCTCCCCACCCTCGTACTTGTATGCTGCAATTGGCTCCTACTCTTTGCCTCTTCCTAATAAAAGGTCTACAACAGATTCCATTGTAAAGCTGTTTTCACATTGGTAAGTAAACAAAGGTTAAGGCAGTCTTAAACTAAAGAAATTAATTTGCTCACGTTTTATATTTTCCGTGGCTGCTGTCGTGTCTAGTAAAAGATCTAAACCCCTTCTCTGTTACCTCTGTAACACGTGAGTTGTTAACACCAACAGTGTTGTTAACTGAAATCCACAAGATTTAAGACAGCGTACAGGTTTTGGCTGGGAGAGGGGATTTTCCTTCATGGTAGCTTTGTTTTAGATTTGTGATGAAAACAGTGTTGGTAACACATGGATAATTTAACTAATGCTGAGCAGTGCTTACACACTGTCAAAGCTTTTCTGCTCATCACCCCACAAGTGAGAAGGATGGGGATGCACAAGGAGCTGGGAGAGGACACAGCTGGGACAGCCAACCCCACCTGAACAGAGGGATATCCTACACCATGTGCTGTCATGCTCAGCAAGAAAACCGGGGGAAGAAAAAGGAAGGGAGGGATGTGTGGAGTGATGGTTTTAGGCTTCCCAAGAAACAGTTACAAGTGATGGAGCCCTGCTGTCCCAGGGATGGCTGAACACCTGCCTGCCCAGGGGAAGTGGTGAATGAATTCCTTATTTCACTTTGCTTGCACGTGCAGCTTTTGCTTTACCTATTGAACTGTCTGTCTCAACCCACGAGTTTTCTCATGTTCATCCTTCCGGTCCTCTCCCCCATCCCACTGGGGAAAATGAGTGAGTGGCTGTGTGGGGCCGAGCTGCAGGCTGGGCTTAAATAGACATGCAGGTATCTGGAAGAGCTCAGTGTCCCACCGGAATGAGGAGGCAAGAGTGGAATTTGAGGAACAGTCCAAGGATAACCTTTTGCTTAAGCAAGTGTTTTCCTTAGGAGACCTTAAAATCTAAAATGCCAATATACAATGTATATATTTCATAGAAGTTTTCAGAAAATATCTGAGTTATGTTTTACAAGTCACTATTATCCAATCTATTTTGAGATACTATTAACTTATGGTATTGAACTCCTACGTCTTAGTAACAAATCATGTTTGTAATATGAAACTATCTAAGTTAAGATTAAGCTTTTTATGACAAATTAAAAAAAAAGGTGTTATAATTAACACTAAAAAATAGGCTACTCAATTAGACTTCACTTCATACTGTATGTTCAAATCTCCACATACCTTTCAGGAGGAATAATCTTTCTGATACTAAATCATAAAGCAAGCTTGTTTTCTTTCTCTAATAATGTCTTTGATAAAAAAATACAAAAAGCTAAAGCTGTTACTCAAATATTTGAGGAAAAAATATTTAGTATGTTAAAACAAAGTAAGAATTTTCCATATGGTCAAACTTGTAATTATGCCCATGGGCACCTACAGTCAGTCAATAAGAAAACTCATTTCTTGTTTGTTGATGCCAGAAATCCATCAAGAATTAGAGTGGTAGTAAGATATCTACTGTGGGACAAACTACCCCTGTATGCCTAACAGAAGCAGCACTGTCGTCTCAAGTACAGAACAATGACCTACTCAAAGTAAGTTTGCAGGTATTTCTGCAGGATTGCTGTCCATTAAAACAAATATTCAGTATTACATAAAACAAACCTCTTACTGGTTTGCAGGATAAAAAGAACATAGTTAAATTTTATACAAGATGACTCCCACTCTACAGCAAATAAAAAGAACCAAATCAGTAAAGCATTTTAATATTCTTGTAATACAACCTAGGTTTAGTCCTTTCATTTTTCCAGATATCCCCATGAAGATATTAACTTTCTAGTATTCATAATGCAAAGTACAACAACAGACATTTTAAATTTGCCCAGATTTCAATTCAAGTATTTTAAAATATGTTTTCATGCCTTCTTTTCAGTGTATTGAAAGGTCATGTTTTTTACATGAATGCTAACAGGCACAGTTCACAACACAGATCAAGATTTCTTTGGGGATTCATTCTCTGTCTCACATTTTAAAGTAAGTTCATGATGTGAATTCAAGATAAAAGACAAATACATATTTGATCTAAATGTTCAGACTGGCCCACATATATAATGCTTAAACACCATGATGATCATTCATTGATGACGATTATTCATTTCATATGCTTTACTAATAATGACTGTGAATGGAATTCACAAATGTATTACTTAATGTTATGAATAATCTTGTTTATCCACGTTTCAAGTTTATATCACCCATTCACATTTATAATCTGAGCACTGCCCACCCTGCAGGGAACCACAAAACCCCAAACCAAAAGACAGGGTTACCTACCAATGGTTCCCGGTTTTTGACGAGCCTAATTATTTTAACTGAATCTTCTTCTTCATCAATATCATCAGGCATGGGGGGCAAGACAGGGTCATAGCTCTTCTGAGCAACAGTATCATGTACAGACAGTAAGGCCTGGAAACATTAATAGTATATTATTATTTGGCATCTGAAAAGTTTAGGGAAGGAAAAGCAGAGGATATTATTCATACCCTGACTCTACTACTGTGATGCAAATAGATTGAATATAATTCTAGTATATAATTTTACTTCATTTCAAACTGATGAAACAAATCCATAAAGAATATGTTTCTATATATATAATGTATGCAACTAGTAAATTGTGGATGGAGAACTGTGTCTTCCTACACACAAAACCACCACGTGCTTTGCATGCTGGCTTAAAATTACAATAACTATGAACTGGAGAAAACCTTAGTCTCCAAAAGTAAATAAATAATTATACTTGCAATAAGTAAAAAAATTTATTTGATGCAGTAGGCAGTCCTATGAAACAAATAAACAAAATAAGCACTTTCCAAGACTTCTGTTCAAACACAAGATGTATAACATGAAGCTGTTGCCCAACCATTCCTGTTACAGGAGCTCTGAAGGCTTACCTCGTTACTGGATTCCTTTCATGTGAGCCTCAAATTATCTTAGGAATTCTAATTTATTATGGAATTCATAACTGAGATTGAGGAACATACTACTGAAGCAATTTGGTCTGGGCAGGTGTTTATCAACCACCTGTTGCAGGTCTTTCTTTCCTCTTTTCCTTCTCTATTGCTTCTCCTGTTCATGCATAGCTTGAAAAATATATTTTTCAAAGAAAAGCCTAACAAAGATTGACAAAAGGTAACGTCTTAGAAGTAAAATAATTTATGAATTTTCCTTTCAGGAAATAAGAATCTTGAAAGGCAAAAGAAATGAGAAAGCTCATTCTCCTAAGGCTCAAAAAAAATCTCGGTGATAACACAAAATTCACAGTTTTTTCTGGAATTCCTGAAGTACTTTTCTACTTTGAAGTCTTCGTTATTTGTAATACCCTGTACACAGCTAAAAATGAAGCAATACTTTAGCTTTTGTAGTGAAAACTGTCCATTGTACCACAAATAACAGCAACAGCCATATGTATAATCCTATCTACTGCTTTGTTGCTTCTGTTTTCAAGTAGTTTCCTCTCGATACGTGACTATTTAACAGCCTTTCTTAATAAAGGACAGAAAATGGCAACATTTCCCTGATGCCAGTTTCCTTGATACTTAGTAATTGGTGGCCAGTATTTGACTGAGTACCCGAATGACCAGAAACTCTATGTTCTCAAGGATAATATAACTGTTTTTAAAATGCATGACACTTCCATTGTGCTGTTCCAGGGTTTTTCTTTTTCTGAATGGAGGAAACTTTTAACAACAAAATCAATTTCCAGACAATGCTACAAGCTACCATGTCAAAAGCTGAAGGCAAAAAGCATATGGTAATCTTCAGATTCTGAAGTGTAAATTTAAACTTAGGGCTTCAACAAAACAAACACACAGGAAGATCATGCCTGCTTTGTGATAAATTACTATTGTTTTACTAATCTTTATGCACATTGTACAATTTAATAAAAACACTTCAACACACTAATTATTTCTGGTTTTATTCCCAATACAGACTTATGAATTTATACTACTTACCAAAAATTATCATCAATAATCAAAAATTACCATCTCTCTCCAACGAACGATCAGTTTTACTTTAGATCTGAGCTAAAAACCTCCAGCTAGCAATTATGGATCCTCCTGGAAATGTTTATTGTGATGCATTACATATGTAAGAGCCATGCAATCACATGCAGTCCTCTAAGATGTATGTGAAATATCAAAGATACACTAAAACAAAAGTAGAGTTTGCTTTGACTTCAGGCTACTTAGAGTTAAGACTTCTAAAACTAGTCTTCTGCAATTACATTTTTCCACATAAACCTAGGGCACATTCATGGACTGGTTCAATTTAATGAGGTTCTATACTGCAGTTTAAAAACAATCAGGCAGGCAGAGAAAACAGATGAAAATAATATAAAGCACCATTTCCAGAATAAAAGGCAGACACTTAAAACATGTTCAAAAGAACAATGAAACTTGCAAAAGCAATTCTGTCTGCTTCTACACTGAATTATGCCACCATGTTAATAAGACACTTCCCTGCTCTGACTGCCAGATCAGGCTCCTGGACACTGCATACAGAACAACAATGCATCCCTAGTGCTGCAAACCAGTACCAATCAATGCCTGGCATTTATGATGCTTTTCTTCACTTCAACTTCACAACTAGAACTTATCAACCCAATCCTTTCTTCTCCCCAAAAATATATTAAACCACAATGTACTACAGTTAGCCATGTAAAATCTTTTCCTCAAACTCCAGAACTACTTTATCTCAGTGCAAAGATACATATTTCAGACAAGAGCAGGAATGCCAGAAACGATGTGTCTTTTCTCAGTCAATCTTTCAGAAGAGCTTCTGTCACCACAAACTTGTTTATGATGTACAGTGAACATGCTAAGATTTCTTCCTTCTTGTCTTTTATCGCCGCTTCTTTTAACACACTCTGTACACTGTAGTTGCTCTGAAATAGTCACCAGCACAGATTTTGGGCAATAACATATTTGCAAAGAAAACTTAAAAAGCCATTTTGATTTCACTTAATGTATCCAACTATAAGTTATCAGTCTGTCCTCCAGAGCACTTCTGTATGTTTTGAACCCAAGAACAAACTGCTGCATGCACAGATCTTCAGCAGAATCTTTGTACCATTCAATTAATATAGTCTAAAAAACTATGTATCAGACTAGATGTGTATAGAGAAGGTTGGGACTTTATTCAAAAATAAACAAATTGCACATGCCAAGAAATAAAACTTGGATCTGAAGATGAACAAGATTTACCCAGAATAATTGTACAGCAAATGCACAAGGCAATGTAAAGATACCAGTGTTCTCTTTTTGTACATAAGAAGTGAAGAACCGATTCAATTCCATGATACTAATTTTTTAACTCTCACAGGAAATTGCAAGAAGTGTATACCATCTTTTTTTAATGCTTTGGTTTTGTTTTCAAATACACAACTCTTCAGAACTATGTACATAGAATTCGAGATTTGGGTCATGTATATTTAAGCACCTCTGGAGAAAAAGATTTTATTTCAGCTCTAAGTTCTACGCCTATGATTCACTAATGTAAACATGGTCCATATTTAGAACTTGAAAGAAGGTATGATTCAAACTCCTGCACTACCTAAATATAAATATTGATGTTCAGCTAAATTCTTAGACATGATCTAGCTGGAAATGAATACTTTCATCGGACCACTGAAATATCTAATAACTAGTGCTGTATTTTTCATATTAAAACTATCACTGATCATTTCACAGTTTATAAATTGAAATCTTACACTATCAACTTACATGAAGAAAATCTGACATTGGAAATGTTTTAAGTTCTTTTTCTTAAACTGTTCTGAAACTTTAAATGCTTATTTAAATTGAGAATGTTATTAATGAAAACAGTTCTACACTTTGAAAAATGTGTATCACTTAGCTAGACTAATTACATTTTTGCTCTTGTAAAACAATGACAAATTTCATATTATTTTTTGCTTCTCTTTATGTTTTGAGATCTGTAAGAGTAAAAATACACGAGTAGGCCCTGATTAATGAACACAGTTCCTTATGTTTTTAAATTCTCATTTTAAAAAAAATATTTCCATCTAAGCTTTATTTTTCATAGATGCTTTGTGTTTAATAGTCTAGAAAAGCCTTTCAGAAAATGGTAAGTTAAAGAAGCGAAACAGAATGGGTGAAGAAACAAAAGCAGCCTCTTTCTTAATAGTACTTGGAAAAAAACATTATTAGAAACTTAAATAGTGAATAGTCATCAACAGAAACTTTGTAGTGATTCAAACCAGCCTTTAGGAGAGCCAACAGCTGCAACAAGAGTGTGGCACTGCCAACCCAGCCGTTGGTGACCCCGCCTGTGGAGCACATTACTGCCCTGGCAGCACAGTCAGCAAAATGGAACAAAATGGCCCATGACTGCGCTGTCCCAACGCACAGCTTGGATCATTAGCAGCAGCCACCTTCTCTGGCAGTTCAGCTTGAACTCCATCAGGTGAGACACAGACATTTTCCCACCTCTTTGTTTTGCCATGGTGCCAGTAACTGCCACTGAGGCTGGCACAAGAAAGTTTCACTTGAAGAGAAAAGTAACTTCATCAGCAACCACAGCAATGGGCCCCTGACCTCACCTGGCAGAGCTCATCCTCCAGAGAGCTCTAGCCATATTATGCTTTCCTTTGAGATAAAGTTACAGAAGAAATAAAAAAAAGGATGAAAATGTTGGTGGAGAAAATTATTGAAGATTAGCAAGATTAATTTATGAGTAACTTGCATAAAATTAGAATAATGTGAGCAATGTCATCCAGCAACAGATACCAAAGAAGAAAAGCTGAAAGAGCTGTGAGAAGACTGAACTACTGAAGGAAAGACTATCAAGAGCATCAGAATGGAAGGGGAAGCACGGAAGTCATAAAAGCCAAACATGTGCAAGAATTTACAAAACAGTAGAATAAACCAGCAGAAAGCTGAAGCACTCTGGTGATGGCATACAGACTCTAGCCACTGTGTGGTAAAGCAGCCATTAAAAATCAACAGCACATGACAATCTCTTCACCACCAACTCTGCCTGCTAAGGGACTATGTGCAACTCTAACCCTGATGCAAGATCAGGGTTAACAAGGGAACAAAAAGGCAGGTGAGAATAGGCACCTCAATCAGCAGATATGAACAACCACACTAGCTGAACTCTACATCTTTTGGCTAAAGCATGAAGTATAATCCAGAAGCAGAAGCAAGCAATAAAACTACAGGCAGGAGAATCTCAGTTGTGCTGCTGAAGTGGCCAGAGGATGGCTAGAGTAAGAGCAAAAAATATTTTTTACAAGCTACAGTAACCACATATCAAGCAGAGAAGTGTATTATTCTTTCCAATGCTGCACTAATCTAATCACTTTCCAAGAGAAATCTGGGATTTTCGGTTCTGTACAAAACTCCCAAGTTAAATATATAGAGTATATAATGTTAAAGAAATCTGTTAACTTCCAGTTAAATTGGTTTGCTTTTGCCACTGAGGGTCACTCCCACTATTCAATCAACATAAGCAAAAACCTTTGACAGGGACAGTAAGGAAAATTAAATAAGGTCCTTTAACTTAAGCATAATTTTATGTTCATAATCAGGAAACCAATGAGTGTACTAAGTAAGAGATAAAAAATCTGTGCTAATTTACTTCCTTCCATTCCTCCAAATGATCTATTTTCCTATACATCCTTTATAAAATATGCAGAAATTATGCATTGTATGAGAAGACAGCAGTTACATATGCACAAAACAGAAAATAACATTCCATGCTTGCAAGAGCACTTGCATGCTTGCATCTGCACTTAAACTAGAGTTGCCCTCTAGTTTAAGCTTGTCCAGCTGGCAATTAAATCCATTTCTCTTCCAATCTTTGACGCAGCTGGGTCACAGCAGTGGCTCAAAATAATAACACATACTGTGTATATGTGTGGTTTTGAGTTCTTAATATCTACCATAGACTAATGATCTTAGCACAGCAACATCTCAGTTGGACTGATACTCAGTATATATTACTTTCTCCTCTTTACTACGGTGGACTTTATTCATGACCATGTGAACTTCCTTTCACAAAAGGGTAATTTCCTTGCCTGAAAATGTTATTTCTTGATTTCAGATTCACCAGTCTGAACTGATGGGTTTACCTGCAGCTGGTAGCCAGACAGCAACAGCCAACAGAAAATGAACTTTCTGCATCTTCAGACCCCCGCTTCCTCTGGCTCAATGTTCACAGCCCCTGGAGATGCTTCCCAAGTCAAATTGTTTTCAGTGTTCACAGAAACACGCACTCCGTCCATCCGTGTCATCTGGTAAAGGTGTTAATACCCTTCCAGATGACAGCCCTATGTTTTCCCTCAGTTGTGGATAACAGCAAAAAAAGCTCTGATTTTAAATCAATAGTGAAGAATTTGAACAGTCTGTTTTACATTCCCAACATGATTCATGTAGCTAAAGCGTCCTTGAAGCTCTAAGCCCTGTTTAAGTAACTTCCAAGAGTACAAATAGATGGTTTTCAGAGTGGAAAATACTGAGACAGCAGCACTGTTTCAATATCTTGGCAATCCTTAATCGATTTCTTTTTAGAAAAAGTGGCAGCTCCCCAAGAATATTAAGTATCTACAGTGGTAGCATGTACCTTTTCTTGGTTTAAAACCATCCAAAGACACCCCAAAGAAATCATATGAAAATATAAAGAAAGTAAAAGCTGAGGATGCAGTTGCCTTTTCTAAAGAAGTATCTCTAGGAATGACCCAGTCTTTATTTGACAACAGTATCAGGTCTAAAGTCCTCAAAAAACATCTACTGATCCAAAAGGTTAGAAGAATCTGAATAAACCTAATTCCTCTGGAAAATAGCAACATATATTGATCTATGATAAGGAGGTCTTAAATTCAGCTATAGAGTACTCATACTATGTGGGAACCGAAATAAAAATTAAGTAGAAAAGAGGAGACTGTTGAATGGAGAGTCCAAACACAGTATGGTCCAACAAATGCAAAAGAAAAACACCACTGAAGGAAAAAGCAGCATAAAAAGATGACATCTAAAAAAAGAGACTACCTGCTTTATATTGTGCAGTTTCTCCATTTCACTAGTTTATTTTCAGTAAATGAATCGAATCACTACTTGAAAGGGATGTGATTTAACTGTAGTGACTTTTTCCTCTTCCTAAATTACCAGCTTTAGCAATGTTGCCAACTTTTATGTTCTGTATCTGAACACTGTAGTTACATGCATGCAATTCAACATTCTTAGGTGGGTGAGAGTTGGTTCCCTCAAGCCGGAAAGTTTGTATATATAACCAAAGAATTTCTTTGATTTACTTTTCAGATTTTATATTTTCTGCTGCCAACCTGCATGGCTTCACTTTTGTTTACATTATCTATCACTTTGTTTATTATGTTTGGCTGCTAGTGAGCATTCTCATATCCATACGTCTAAGATTGACAGTCAAGCTCTGCACTGGATATGAGCCGAGATGGACCTGAGAGCACTTCCAGAGCAACATGATGGTTGTTACTTGAATATACTCATGCAGTATATTCATTCACCTCCTTTCTATCATTTTGTCTCAATGCTTCTAATATGTTGTATATTGTTACAAGTCAGTTCCTACAACAATAAGAGTGTGCCACAACAGGTTTCTGGTTTCCTCTGCCTGACAGATGTGAAAAATTAAGACTTTTCTTGCTGTTTTTAAAAGGAATATTTTGCCATTACATTTTTGTTTTACTTACTCCATGTAAGTAACATAAACATTCCAAAAATAAAGACAGCAACATATTTTCCCAGCTCTCCTTATCCAGAAGAGTTTTCTTTATAATTTTTTTAAATTATGGGTGCAAGCAGAAATGGAAATCAGAAGTCAAGGTCTAAAACTGAAAAGAGTTACAAATAAAATATATTTTTCCTCCAACTGGTTGCCAAAATATGTGATGGATAGCTTCCTAAAGTGGCAAATAGTTTAAAGACACAAAACACTGGGCAGAGGATTTCAGTCATTTGCCAAGAAAAGTCTCCCAGCACTGTCCCCTCTGCCCCAGCTTTATGGCTGGTATGCTCAGAACATCTATGGGATGTTTATCCATCAACCAATGACATCAAACCATCAATGCTGTGGTCCTTGCCAACTGTTGCAGTCATTTTCATCTATTACTCAGGGGAACAAATAAATATTTCTATCTCCCTGCTGATATTTCACAGCACACCATCAAAAATTAAGCACATTCTTGTAGGTTTACAAATCAATGGCATCTGATTTTGCAAGTAAGGATTATGTAGGTAACTTTTCAGTTGACATATTAAGTTCATTGTACTCCAGCTCATCATATTAATAAATCTAAAGTGTTTGTATAGCAAAATCTCTTCATATATGAGCACAATTCCTACAACCAGTCCTACCAATACATCTCGCAGACCACTGAGGAGTAAATAGTTAAAGATCGTGGGAAATTATACTTCCTAAATAGATACTGTAGTTGTGTTACCATTTGTAACCATAAATATTTCATGAAGAGAAGAACTGTCTCCCAGGACCTGTGCCAAAGTAGAAAAGATTGGTACATCTGGAAAGACAGGTCTCTAACACTACAGGGCCAAAAAGTCCCCCAGGTGCCTAGGATACAGTAGCAGCCCAAATGTAGCTCAGATCTTAACGGACCTGAAATTTGTATTTGCGTTCTTCAGATACAAAACCTGAACAGTTGTAGGCAAATCCCAACCATTTCCAGTGGAAAATGTTGACTTTGCAGAAAACACATAGCTCAGTGAAAAAGCCCTGATGGAAAATCTTCAGCAGGTCTAATTACAAAGGAAATGTTGGAAAGAAGACAAAGTTTAGATTAACTTTATTTTTTTTTAATTACATGCTACATGAAATGCTTCATGAACTTTTCAAAGCAAAAATGGATTTTGTTTTATATTATTTTAGCTCAATATTTTCTCTCAGTGCTTTGTATGTTGAAGTTCTTGTAGAAAAAAGCCCACAGTCTCCTGAACATTAATTTACATTGTTGATTTTCACCAGTGACAGTACGGCAGCTTTAGAAGGCTCTGCTGATAAAGGCTTAAAATGTTTGTTTTTTTAACAGAACAAGCCACACTTTCATCTGAACAGTCTATTAGGGCCACTATGCAAACCTAGTAAGCCTCAGATGGCAGGGATGGTGGTATCAGCAGTTCTTTATGAAATAAAGGGTAGAATTTGCAAACTGCCCAGTAAATATAAGAAAACCAGAACAGGACAGGACAACATTAAAGGTATGCTTCATGTTCAAAGAAAACTATTTCTTTTTTTTTAAAGAAACCTTATCAAATACAGGAATTTGATTTGAAAATGAAATCTTCATTCGAAAATGAAGAACAAAGTGCCTTGGCTTCATTATCTGCTGTTTTAGTTTTGTTTAACACACAGTTCTATTCTGAAGGAAAGCCAAAGAGGTGAAATTAGATGAAAATATTTACCAAAAAATGTAAATTATTTTGTGAAACTGAAAGTCAAGTGTACCCCAAATGAATTGCAAATAAAACAGCCATCTTTAATCCTACTTGGAATTCACTGGTGTATGCATCTTTGCCATTTGAAAGCAATTAAACCCCCACCCCCCAACATAAAACAAAGAATCTGTATTTTGTATGAACAGTAACATTCCCAGTCATACAAGCGCAGTTTTTCCTTCACTCTGCAAGTAATCTTAAAGTTAACTTCCAAAATTCTGTTCATTCTATGGTAATAAAAGAGAGGACAAGAAAAATACTGCATGTCCACCTCTTGTTCCCTCTATGGCTATAGGTACAGTGCCCCAAAGTGACCCAAATACTTTACATTTCTGTGCACCACGAGGCACTGAACTCATTCACAGTCCTGCTGGATGCCCTTGTTTAGGTACCTGGTTTATGTTTCAGGCTAGTAGCTGGCAAACCTTCCAGCACACATAAACAGAATTTAAACTCCACTGAAACAGGCAGAACCACCACTGGAACAACTTTGTTTCCTCCAGGTCATAAAGGTATAAACATTCTTCAGAGCAGTTTTAACACAGTGGCATTAACTTTTGAAATAATTATTGTTCTGCCCATTACACCAATGACCACAAAGGATGTATTTTATATAATTAAAAACACAATTTACTCTAATACAGATTAACTTCAATAGTAAATTGCTTATTTTAATATGTAATGATCACAAATGTAATTGCTGCTATGAAGACAAAGTTAAACATTATTAAGTTAGTGTATTATCAAAGTTAGTGTAATTGGCATAACATTGTTCAATGGATTAAGAGATGGTTCATCCTTTAATGGTCTTTTTTGTTTACAGCCACAGCAATAACATAAGTGCTTAAAATGTTAATTCATACAGTTATTTGTTTCAGTTTTTCAAATAATTTTAAAAATAAATAACAATTATGCTCTTCTGTTATGGCACCATCCCAAAAAGAACACAGCTTTTTCCAGCTTGCTGGAAAAGGAACTGAAACCTAGTTAATCAAGACAATTTTTAATTAAATGTGGAAAAGAATTTGGAAGCTTTAAATTCTTTTGTTCTTAGCTTGATCATCTGTCATTTGCACATCTCCTTTCTTACAGTGTTCCTCACTGGAGTTCTGCCCTGTTACTGATAGAGTTACTCTAGTGACCACTTAGCTTCCTCCCATTTCCATCCCTACTAACAGATTTCGCTAACTTGCTTGTGACATGTTCATTAAATAGCCAAAATTAAATTCCTTTTTAGGTGTATTTTGTGTTAGCATCTTGAATCTTAGTCTTCCAATTATATGTTCCAACTTACACAATTGCGTAGCAATGAAGAATATTTTGTCTATAGAGAATTTAAAAAAAAAAAAGCTTAGTGCTCTCAACAGCGATACTTCCAGATTCATAAAAACCCCAAATTTTTATAAAGACACCTCTCTCAATTGCACTGGTGCCTACCTGATACATCATAATGTAAAAAATTTTTGTCATTATTTTCAGAAGTCTGTACAACTCTCCTCTTTAAAGACATTCTTTTTTGCTATCACAAGAGTTCCATTAATTTTGCCAAATTATAAACCACTAAAGCTAAGAATACTTAATTCTTTATGCTATTCATATTTTGTACAAAAACACTCACAGGAGTGTCCTCTCTTAAATAAGAAATACCATTTCTTCATGTAGATCCAAACTATATATTCTAGTCTTCATGTTAAAAAACAGCTTAAGAGTTTAACATGTCAAAGTTAAAATAATGATAAATAACCAGAACTAAATGTATTGAAATTTACACTGTTCTGTTTGTGTGTGAGGTGCATGGGCATTTTGTTTGGTTGGTTTTATTAAATTGCAATGAAATGTATACCTTAAAGATACAAAACTTATAGGTATATATATTCATGGTCAGGCCAGGCCAGCCTGCAGGCAGTGCTGTGTAGGTCTGATTAGAATGGTGTTTGGATCAGCAAGGACATATTTGGGTGATTTGAAACACCAGCAGATCAGGCTTGAGTATGCCTGCCCAGCTCTTTGCAAATGTATTTTAGATTTCTGAAAGCGCAGTTTCTCTCTGGTGAAAGGTCTGGAGGTGAAGCTATACGAGGAGTGGATGAGGTCACTCGGTCAGTTCAGCTGGGAGGAGACTGAGGAGAGACCTCGGTGAAGTCAACAGCTTCCCCATGAGGGGAAGAGGAGGGACAGACATTGATCTCATCTCTGTCATGACCAGTGACACGATCTGAGGGAATGGCCTGAAGGTGTGTCAGGGGATATATTTAGGTTGGATACCAGAGGGTGGTTGGGCACTGGAACAGGCTCCCCATGGAAGTGGTCACAATACCAAGACTGACAGTTGAATGTATTTGGCCAATGCTCTCAGGCTCATGGTGTGCTTCTTTGGGTGTCCTGTGCAGGGCCAGGAGCTGAACTCTGATGATCCTTGTGGGTCCATTTCAACTCAGGTTATTCTATACTCCTATTTCAAAGAGCTAATTTCTGGTCTGCTTAAAAATAAAATAGAGTATTCAACTGGATTTAGGTTCTAGGGTATGGAAATACTATTCTGTTTCTTGATATCTTTAACAAGGTAAAGCAAGATTAAAGAATGCAAACCCTAAGTCCTTATTCGGTGCTGGAAATTAAAAATAGTAAGTGTGGCTGGCCTGTGTCCACAGGGCTACACAATTATATTTTAAATTCAGAACGCAAATGAAATGTCTAACACACAGCTAAATAAATCCACTTGATTTCCCAGAGCTACGTGCTCTGTTCTACTTCCAGAGTTCTGTTTTAATCAGAAAAGATAAACCACAATCATTATTAGTTCATTTAATTATGGTAAGTGATGCCACATTTGAGAGCAGGGGAAAAAACCCCACTATGTAACTGGATACTTCATGCAGTTTTTAGCAGACTAGAAATGCCCAATTTATTTTTCTTTCCAGAAGAAAATGCAACTGACAAAATCTTGGAATTACTTCTAGAACATTTTGAAAATCTCAGGTCTGATAAATATAAATGCCTCAGAGAAATTACTTTCTTCTTTAGAAAACTTCTCTGTGAATGAAAATGACACCACAAACTTGTCGAAGTTTTACTCATCAGATACAAACACTCAGAAATATATTAAACAAAAGAATTTTGTAATACAGAATTAAAATAAAGAAATAGATTTATCTAATCAGACATGATTAGAAACCTCTCCCAGCCTTCTTTGGCCCATTAACCAAACCTGCAAAGTTATAAACACCTTGCTAGACCTGTCCCCTTACACCATCAGACTTGTGGAGGCAGTAGTGCAGTAAACTAATCCTAAGCATCCTTCACCATGCCATAAACATTAGAGCAGAGCTGTAGAAAGTGAAAGCTCTCTTGGCTCCAGGTAACATTGTCGTTATAAATCTGGTCAGGAGATGAAAGTTTCCCCCACAAAATAATGTGCAACCACCTTAAGTCAATCCCAATTTAAGCCATATATGTTTTTAGATAAAGTCTATGGAACATCATTGGAGAAGATAGAGCAGTTATCCCAAGTAATTTCAGGTGTGTGAAAAAGCTGTTCTAGCCGTCACTTTGTCCCAGGAATCTAGAAGGAAACCAAGAAACCCTCTCTAGCATAAACCAAATAGCAAAGGGCTAGAAAAGCTTATGCAATGTACAGCATAAGCTCAGATACAACGGAAGGGACTAGGACATTTCTGGGGAGGAACTGGAAGTACTGAGTCCCAGAAACGTCCTTCCTTTCCTTTTCTGTCCCAGAAAGAGCAGGGGAGCTCACGAGAAGAATCTCAGCTACAGCCTCTGACTGAATGCAATACAGTCACCTGGTCAACGTGACGGAGGAGGGAGCGGTGGCAATTTACCGTCACTCTGAGGCATTGCCATGACATGGCAGGGGGAGAAGATAATGGACAAGCAAAGTACCTTGTATACATCAGTTCTTACCCCTACATCACACCAACACCTGCAAGGTGCAACACAAACACCTGCAAGGCCCCTGCAGGGCAAGGAATCCTGCGCCTTGCACAGGATTAGGCAGTCTGGCCATGCAAAGGTACCCTGCAGGTGGCCATCTGCCCCTACAGCCAAGAAAGACATTTGCTAAGTTACTGCAGTTGTTCAATCACATTAACTACTCTGAGGGGGAGGCACTTGCTTCCCTGAAATCCCACCAAGATTATCACATTGCCTTTCATTGCTACCAAGGAACAGACAGCGAGAGTGAGTGCATGAGGAATAAGTGAGAGAACAAGAAAAGCAGAGGGAGAGACACACTTGTGGCAAAGGAGCTGTCTTCAGACTCAGCCCACCAAAGCTTCAGAAGTATGAGGCACATGTGGACAATCACTAAGAAAATACCTACTGTGAAGCTTAGGATCTCTGCAATTTCATGCACCAACCATTCCTCTTCTAATATGCCATTGGCATTACTTACTCCTTCATTGTAAAATGACAAATGTTTGTCATTTTACAAACTATGGAAAAGGCATCAGTGCAAAAATAATCTAAAAGCAGGTGAAATTGATCTTTAAAATTTTGTAGCACTTTGAAGATATCAGTTTCTTGGGTTTTGAAACCAGTATTTATACTTAAGATAAAAGAGCAACTGTCTTTAAAGGAGCTCCTTTCCACTCTGCAGTTTTCATTTCAATTTATCAACTGCTGCATTTAATTACCATTTCAATATGCATCTAAAGCACTAAGGTCTTTTTTCTCTTAACAATGGAAAAAAATACGATCCTGTGCATCAACAACGATAGATAGGGGAGGTTCTGACTGGATATAAGGAAGCAATTTTCACTAAGAGAGTAATTAGGAATTGGAAGAGGCCACACAGAGTATTTGCATGTTCCCAGGCCTTTATTTCAAAGACCTCATGGGAGAAAGCCCTCAGCAACCTGCTGGGAACTCAGTGCTGACCCTGCTTAGAGCAGCACATTGAACCAGACAACCTCCATCCAACCTCAGTGATTCAGTGTTTCTATAGTCTCCTGTCAGATAAAAGGTATCAAGTTCCTCAAAACCACCACAGAGAACCCCAAGAGTTTTACAGAAAGTTTTCAAAATTAGATGTTTTTAAAAACGTTATCCATCATGAATTTTGTCCTGAGTACCAGGCTGCACTCCTTATGGATGATGCAATTAAATCAATGATATGACTGACAACCTTTTACTGAAAGCACAGTTGTAACAAACTTACAAAGCACATGCGTTAAAAGATAGCAAAGAAAAAGAAATCATCTACTTTTTAAAATAACCTTTGCAAATAAGTAATTCTTTTTATAAGTACAAGTAACAGTGTAATAATTTATAGACAACATTTAATGAGTTTCTTCATCGCAGGTATTTCTGACTAACACTGCATACATTCTTAAATAGGACTTGTTAAAGCAGACAAACCCACACACCACCCAAGGAGGCAGATGCACACACCCATGCAGAATGCACTTTGCAGCTGCAACTCGTCCTCACCTTGAGATTGGGTTTTGCAAGGAGTTTCAACAGCTCTCTGATCTCACTGCTCAGTGGTTTGCTCTGCAGCTCCTCAGCCAGCTGGGTGGGAGATTGAATCAACACAAAGACCATTAGCAAAGCGTTGTTTTACCCAGTGCATCAGTGACAACCCAGAATCTATCTTGTTCAAGGTTATTGCTTTCCAGCATGTTCAAACAGAAGCCAGCATGAAGGAAAACACCATCAATCACCACGCTTCTGTTTCTGGCCCTCAGTGGACCAGATTTAAGCCAGGCCTTTTGGCTCAGTTTAACACAAGTAATCATTTTTGGCAAGGGTGCAGCCAGATCACATTCTGATTTATAGCAAAGGGGGCAAATCCCAGCACTTCATTTAAGTGAATGGTCCTTTGCGTGCAGACAAAGAACTGCTTGTAAAAATGACTGGATCAAACTTTGACACTGTCTATAAAAAACAGTTCTGAATGAGGTGGTGAAATCCACACTGCTTCCAAAAACCCACAGTAGCGGTGCTGTTTAGGACTAGGATAAGAAAGCAAAGTGCCCCTACAGTGCAAGCAATCTGAACCTTTTATTATGTTTACACATACACTGGAAGGAGCTTGTTAAACATTAAGCGAGTTAATCATAATATAATTTATAACAGGTCATCAGCAATTCAAGCCTGTAAAATGCACAAACTATGTCCTAACAACAAGATCAGTAATTTATGTTTGGTTATACTACAAAATTGTGGCTTGGTGAACAACAGAGCAGCAGTTTAACTTCTAATCCCATGGCTATTTGGCTCACGTCTTGGGTTTTTCTTATCATGCCCTTCTCAACTAATTTGGACTCAAGAGGCATACTTTACTGCAGGATTTTAGACTCAAATTATTTTTCCAGAAGAAGGAAAAGCTAAAATGCATTTCACAACACTGAACTTTGGTTTAAAATTCTGAAGCGACATGGCTCATAATACAAAACGTGATTTCAGATAATCACTTGTTTTCTTTGCATTAAATCAGTATCATAAAAATGTCTCAAAAAAAGATTGGCTATTTGCAGCAAGCAATTTTATTTGTCTAACCTAATTTTAAATTTGTACTTTCATTTTGTATACATTTTCAAGATAAATGGACAGATGTATATTTTGCATAATTATACATAATATACAAATCTATTTGAAGAAGCCATTATAGACATCAGACATGGTTTGAATACCTTTTTTTTCTTTTAACCTTCAAATTAAACAGAGTATCAAAAATTCATCATCTACCTTCCTACAGACTTTTAACTACAATTCATAGCTAAGAACATCCAGCAAGTATCTCGGTGCTAATATTAACAATATTTGTGTCTTAATACCAAAAGATTAGAAAACAATCTCTGTAGGAAAGGTCAGAATTAAATATTATTAGACACAAAGTTAAATACTGAAGATAATCTGACTGCAATTGAGTCTGCATATTGGAAAAGCCCTGCAAAGCTGAAAATATTCTGTGATAGGAATGACAGCAGGTCTATGGCATGGGTTACCCTTGGTTCTCTTTTCATTCTTTAGATTATACTGCTCATCATTGCTGTTTCATGTGTTTCACTGATGGAGACAAGCAACCACTCAGCAGAATGACCATTTCAGCATTTCTCCCTCAGATGAACTGTGCACAAGTATCAACTTCAGCAGAACCGGTAACGGCTTTGGTGGTACAAATGCAAATGCACATATGTAAGGTTTAGAACAGTGAGAAAAAATACTTCATTACTGCTTTAAAAGACATTTTAATCTTATAATTTAGAAATTTTTTTTCAGAGATAAAATAATTTAAAACTTGTTTTCATTCATGTGATTCATATTGTTTTCCAAATATTTTAATTTAATTTTTAGGCACATTTAATACCTTGTGATAGAAGAGGAGGAAAACAAAGATTGAAAGATTAAATTGTGTTTTCAGATTAGCAAACAGATACCACCTCAGCTGGATTTTTATTGTTATTTGTTTATTGTTTATTTGTTATTGTTGTTTTTGTTGTTAAAGTGCTGAGATTTGAAAAAGTTACCAGCAGCAGTACATGGCATACTCGGGCCACACTGACACTGACTGATCTCCTCCTATGCTAAAGACTACAGGAAAAGCTGTCTGAAAACCTCCTCTATGATCTCTTGAGGGAACCATAACATTTCAACAACCTCTTTATGAAAAGCTGACACTAAAGAGAGGAGAAGAAAAGCAAGGGAGAGGGCCAGATGTGGAGTGAGGCTGGCAAGGCGGGGAGCACCAGGGACTGGTCTTTAAAGCTCCTGGAGAAAGTTCTGAAACTTGTTTTGCCAGAACAGCCTTTCTACGAACCTTGAGGCATTATTTGCTGTATATACCTATCCTGCCAGTGATATTATTGTGGTTTAGGAATGGTATTCTCCAATTTAGTACTCCCACTAAAACCATGCACCACTTTCCCCCTCCAACTGGAGGCACAAATGCAAGATAACAGGATGAGATAAGAGCAATTTACTGGAAACAGCAATGAGACAATGTACTATACTGTATGTATATACTATTACTAAATAAGTAATAGCAACAACATTAATAACAAAAGGTGTAAGAAAACAAATTATTCATATGGAAAAATTCCCTGATAAGAGACAATACCAGATGGCTCCCTCCACCCCCTTTTCTTGAGTGGAACAAACCCTTTCTTTCTGGAAGAGAGTCCCTTTCACAAACTCTGAACTGATATGAGGTGGTAGGGAATAACCTCCATGTCCTAACTATGCCCTTTCCCAGCTAGTGCAAAAAATTAACCCTGTCCTGGCTGGAACCAGGAGAGACCTTTAGATCATATGCATGAAATCATTGAGCCCCAAGTCAGACACTGTTGCTCCAAAACAAGAGACAAACAGAATGTCTGATGGGAAATTCAGCCTAAAAATCCCTGGGGGAGAGGAGAGAGAAGGTATGGCAGCTGGGAATATGAAAATGTTTAGAAAAGCCTTGCCACAATTGTTACTTCTAAAACTGTTTTAAAAAATAACCCAAGTATAAGAATGCACTCCTTAAACACTTTTATTTATGATAGCAGCACCTCAGATTTGGGTTTAAAATCAAGCAGAAATATCTACTTGCAAATAAGAATATCGCCTTCTTTAACTATAGAACAGCTACTATCAGTAGGAAGAGAAAACAGTAATTTACAGCCTATTGAAATGAAAGTGTGTTTAATAACACCAACATGCTCTTTAAGTCCCTGAAGTTGTAAACCAGTCAGACAAACATGCCAAAAAATGAATAGCACTTTAAACCTGAAACTTCATGAGTTTGGGAGTTACAAAGCCCACTGCCTGTAATTTTGCTCCCTCAAAATTTGCTGATAGCTTCCAAAACGTAGAAAATCCTGCATGTGCTAGCCTGACTTCAGCTACCAAAGGACATGCTTACCCTATGAGACAGTGCCCATAAAAGCCACAGTTCATCTACACATAATTAATGAAGAAGCAGCAGCAGCAAGAGCATCAATTAAAAAGAAGCTGTACATTTGAAGTAGGTAGATGCCTAAACACAATCATGTCCCAACATGTACACTCAGAATACTATCATATGTACATAATATTACATTCATAGGGTTAAAAGCCCCAACCTGTCTCAACTGAAGAGTGACAGAGTACTTTAATTTGGACATTTCCAAAACTATACATTTTAAATGGGTCTGAACAAAGAATGAGATTGCTCAGCATTTCTAAAAGTATCAAAAAATAAGTTTTGCATCCAAAAATAAGAAATTATTAAGAATTTTAGCCCAGAGATCCATAACACAAATATTAGCAAGGATTATTAATATGTCAGCAAGAACTTAATGAAGAAAATTTCAACCAGCTTTCTAGTTTTCAAAATTACTATCAACACTATTCAAAGCTATGTGAAGGTTAAAAAAATATTACTAATATATGCCTGATGTCAAGGCTAACGTATTATTATAGTTGGTATGTTACAGGATATAGCTCTCCTCCTATTGAAACATGATTAAATTACTGTGTATCCTTTTTTCAATAGTCTCAAATAAGTTTAATTTAGTTTTTTGTTAAAATGCTACCAATCTCAATTCACAACTTTTAATCATTTACAAAATTTAAAAACCAAAGTCTAGTAATTATATAAATAGATAGTTAAGATTTTAAAACATCTATCAAGTATGTGAAATTTCAAACATGCTGTATTTGAAATGGATCCTAATACATATTGCCTTTTCCAAAAAGCAACCTGACATCATCAATTGCAACAAAGATTTCTGGATTTCACCTAAACCACAGTTTATTAAACATTTCTCTATTCTGGCCTACCTCAGGTTCACTCATAGTTTATACAGGTGTGTTCACAATTCATCTGAATCCTAGAATTAACCAAATAGCAAGAAATGGCAGCTTGGATTTTTTTTCTTGAAAATAAAAATTATAGTAACAGGAAATTAACTACTCCATCAGTGCTGACCACTTTTACAATTTATTTTTTGGTTATGAAGGTAATTTGGAAAGCTCCAATATCAATAAATCACTACTGTACTTTTTCTTAAATAGTTTTGATTTTTTTCAACAAGCCTCCACTCTAGGCATTTCATATGTTTCACTTCTGTAATATTATTTGTCATTTCTCGTGTTCTGTCAGCAGTGCTGCTATCTCATTTGTCTTTATTTTTCTAAAGCATTCCTCTTGTCTGTGACTTTCTCAAAACAGCAACAGTTGACAGCTTTTCCCCTCCCAGTAGAGTTCCAACCTGTAATTTTCATTGCTTAGTTACTAAAGCAGAACAAGAGGCTACCTAGATGCAATGTTTTTATAACATGCAAGTGAATGAAAATCAAAGTAATATCAGCAACAAGCCCAGTGATGACAGAAGCTTTGGAAACCTTTGCAGCTTCTTATGATTTCAGCTCAGAGGATTCCATTCATATGTTTGCACTATGAAGAGTTCTGCTTGCAGACAGTTTGTTGCTATACTTGCTACCAGTGATCTCAGCAGGGGACACTTACATCATCTGCCAAGGCTGCTGCACCATGGAGTATGGGCATCGGGTTCTGTTTTTCATAATAATGCAGTTTTTCATGAATCTGGAAGACAATAGTACAAAGTGATAAGTTTATATAGCAGCATGAGAAACAGTACAAAATAACCCTGTTGAGTCTGTTGACTGTCTGTAACAAAACATCCTTATAGTAACCTACAGGCAGCAATCATGTAAACGCAATTCATCATCATCCTCGGTTGAAGTGCTCAGAAAATGACATCAGATGGAAAAAATGCTCAGTATGCAGACCAACCCACAGAAAAACTAAACATTTGTGATTTTTCTCTCCTGGCTTTCTCTGTCCATATTTCTAACATATTGCTTCAAGTATCAATTACATTTTATATTGCTGCTGAAAACACAAAGCATAAAGTGTTTATCCCCAAGATGGATATAAAAACCCCTGTAAATTATGATTTATGAAGTGAAATAATAGCTTGCCACCCACATCTTGACAGACAACTTGACGGAGCGGCTGCTGTCATCAAAATAATTCAGAAACAAGGGCAAAGCAGTGCTAATATTAATTCTAACACGTGAAAGAAGGAGGCAGCCCTTCAGCAAGTTAAGGTTTTTAATGAAGTGCATTAAAGATGCACTGTGCTTTGGTTCTTCCAAAAAGGGAAAGGATACACCATTATTTAAACACCACCCTGTTCTCTCCTCCACAAGTTATGCACTTTGAAATTTAGATTTTTTCCAGTATGAATGCTTTTAAGACCCAAAGTATTTTAAGACTCCTAACAAGTTTCTTTCTAGCTATTTCAGAATAGCATAAAAGACTATATTAAACATTTAACTTTATTAACATTATTTTCCTGAAGATACATGGATACACAAATATTAATTAAAATCTAAAAAAAGCAAGCAACAGTAATCTGAACTAATGCAAATATACCCACCCCATTCTTAGATTTTGTGTTTTAGTTCTGCTGCTCTGAAGAAGGCATGAACTCCAGATGGTTGGAGGAGTTGCAGAAGGAGCTAAATCAAGGACTTCTGTGCTTGGCAAGGAGGGGAAAATGAGGTCTGGCAGAAGCCGTGGGGTGCAGAATTTGGCTGGGGACTCCCTCATGTCCTTGGGAAATGGGATCCCCAATGATACCCTAGCACTCCCCAGCACACTGCTGGGGGAGGAGTGGGACAGATGCCAGACAGCAGGGACAGATTTAAAGAGCAACCAAACTACTCTTTGCACATTGAAACTGTTCAGAGTTGACCAGATCATCTCCATTTTGTACCAAGTGTTCCCTCCAGCCTCCCTCCCTTCTTCCACATTTGCTTTTCTCTGCTTACTTCTCCCCCAGCAGCATCACTCCTATCGCTGCCTAGGACTCCCTCACTCTAATTTAAAGCTCATTCTTTAAGCCCATTCTTTTTAATTTACACTGAATGGTAATGAATACATCCATAACAAGATAATGCCATGTCAGTGACACTTGTGCTTGCCGTTTTTCCTGTCTTCTGCGGTGCTTCAGAACCCTAAGTCCACATCTGTTTTTCCTCATTTAGACTGTACATTCTTCGAAGCAAAGAGCATGTTAATACAATATGGCATAGCTAGATTTAAGTCTTGATTGATTCCTTCATCATTTCTGCAACCTTAACAGGCCTATTTCAGTATGTCATTGGTCAAAGGATGCTGAAGTTCTGACATATCATGGCGAAGCATGAAAGCACTACAGTCACTTAATTTATAAATTGTAAAATAATTTGTTCTTATCTGGAAACTACATGGAAAGTACTACTGTTTCCAGAACATGAACCTGAATTTTACATTGCTTATGTAGACATTGTTTACTCAGCAATTACTTAGAGTAATTAATCGTGGATTTAACAAAACTATAAGTGACCAGACAACTTCATATATCTAGCTCACAAAGCAGAGATATGAAACAAAACAAGGAGTTGCAGCTCCCCGAGTTGGGCAGAAATTTGTGGTTTACCTGGACTGTTAAGTTGAATAACTAAAAGGCATAGTAAATAAAAAAGTCTCAAAACCATAATTTTTTGATTGTTTCAACAACATCTTGATTTTATCCAGATTGAGCTTCTGTCAGCTCTGAGGTAGAAGCAGTTGTCTACATTACCCCCTAGTTACTCAGAGAAAATAGAAGTGCCACTGCCAATTAAGCTGCTTCTATCCTGGTCAACCTGTACATATCTTTACCACTGAAATTAATAAAAGGAAAAAGTCAACCAAACAAAAAAAGGTGGAGATAGCCTTGCTTAACCCATCTTTGAGAAAAATAGCCTTGCTTAACCCATCTTTGAGAAAAATGTTACACAACTGTAAATTCATGCAACAAATAATAGGTTTTCAAGAGGTGGCACAGTGTAACCTGAACTTGTTACTGGCTCTGTCTATAGCCAGAATTTGCAGAAATGACTGAAAACAAATTTTTATTTTCCTAAGAGTGCATATTGGATTCCAGTTAAGCATTTAAGGACAATCATTAAGATTTTATTTAATTAGGGAGGAATTGTAGAGAGTAACTGCCTAACCAAAAAAAAACCAGAAGCTAAACAAGTAAGCAGGAAAATTTAACTGCTACTAGACAGTTCTAGATATTGGCTTTTACTACATCAGGTTGAAAATTTTATTAGTTTACTGCATTAGCACAAGGAGTGACCCTAGGGATAAACATTTCATGGCCTATAGCAACAGACACTGCAACTTCAGCACACTTCCATTCAAGATGCAATACAGAATGGGGCTTTTCCCCTAAATATCTGATTTTATTTGACAGTAGTTTGCTTTCTCAGTCGAATCTATTTTTAAAATCAGATCATTAGATGACAACATCTGTCTTTCACATTTTTGTAATTTAAAGGATGTACCTATGGAAATTAAAAACCACTAGTCTCTGCACCAAGATGCAATCAATGTGCAATACAGGGATTACCTTTCATATTAGTATAAAATTACCACATGCATCATAAAAACAGTTACCTCACACCTCTAACTTCTAGATCAGTAATGTATCCATAATGCATGCAGCACTTTTATATAATATATTCCTGAACGCAGTAAGACGTGATATTTAGCGCAACTCCACTGATAAAGCAAAAATTTCAGTAAGGCAAAAATGCATTTCCAGGCAACTCCTTCCCTCCTTGTGTCTAAAAATGTATTCCAAGATTATATGTTTCCATAATTTCCCCCACAGATCACAGCACTGCTGACTGGCCTCTGGTTCTTCATGATGTATTTTTAGGCCTTTTTTGAAGATGAGCACAGCTCTTGCCTTTTCCTACTCACTGGGCACTAGGTCATCTCTGTTGTCTTTCAAGAATGACAGAACACATTTGCAAGCTCAGCTGGTAGCCTTTGAACTTGCCAGACTTCAGGGTGATGAATGACTGCATTTATGATAAACACCTTTAGAGAAACTACTGTGCATGCAGCCATATGCTTTGGCAACCTCTCCACATGCTGTCTTTCAGTTAATTATTTTCCCAAATATGAAATTTTTACATCATGCTAATATATGCACGCCAAGCACTGCATTTCCAAATTTCAATTTTTATACAAATAGAATTTGAAATTTGAATACCTAGATTAAGTGACTACATTGATGAAAATTAATAACGTCAAGTAGCCAAATATAGAAATGAAAAGCAAAACAGGACAAGGTGGTGCAAATATTTCACCCCTTTACAAACATCACTCAATGAAATTTAACTCTAACAGAAGTTAAAACTACTCTGGAATACTTTGAGAGAAGTATGAGAGTGGATTCAAAAGTAGAAGCAAGAGCATTCACCTACTCAAGATAAGATGTATCATATTTGCAGCCATTTGTTTGAGCTTCAATCTAAAGAATTCTATTATATAAAAGGCAACTTTAGGTTACAGTGTGATCTTGGATGTCCAGTTACTTTAATACCATTGCCTTCTTTCTACTAGAAACTTATGCAACGTATGGAAAACATAGGACTGTATCATGCTTAAAAATAGGAAATATAGTACATCTGTTTTAAGTTCTTCTGACATTTACATGTAAAGCCTCAATGCTGAAAATCTCTTCACAGATGAGACCAAGTCTGTTAAAGCAAGAATCATATATTGTAAATAAAACATTAAAAGCTGTTCTGCTGAACAGATGACTAAGTTGTGCGGCTTTTTTTTTTTTTTATGACTACCTATTCTTTTCACTGTAGAAGAAGATCTATGAGGTTCTGCAAAAACTGACAATTTACTCTGAAGTTATGCCCCAAGAGGGAAAAATAATCATTTGCAAATTAATACAATTTTTGGCACACTTGTAGGCAAGAAAAATTGTTTCTGGATTTTCCCAGAGACACTGAGTTAAGCTTTCTATAATAAAGCAGAGTAGTGTCCTCAGCCAGAACTATTTCAAAACTCAAGAGGATCTTTCTAAGTCAGAAAAATAATCTTAAGCAAAGAGTCCTACAAAATTAGCTTAATTTCTCATTTTAGATTTCTTCCATGTACAGTTCTAATATCATATGATTGAAAATAAAACAAGGGAGTGGGATAAGCATGTACCAAAGGTGCCAAAGAGTTTACAGAAGACAAACTTAGTCTTTTTGACAGAACAGTTGGCATAAGAAATGAGTAAGTGTATGTAAGAGTACAATATGCAAACACTTGTAACCCAAAAAGCATTGGCCATCAATGAGCCATAGCAGCACATAAAAGACAAGAACTGTCACACACAGTGTGTGAAAATGTTCTGCCGACCACACAAGGGTGTCACCAGCTACTCAGACATGTCAACAACTCTGGATAAAGTTTTTTTTTATGGTAATGACACCTTCCTGACAAGAGGTGCTGAAGAAGATCTTGTGAGTATTTGCACTGACCATCATTCTGGGGCAGACACCAATTCTGGACCAGAGTGCTTCTCCTTTTGAGAAACATCAGAAGCTCATACCCTCTTATGAGTTATATAAACATTCCCTTACTTGGGATAAACATAAGCATAAAGATACTGTACCTGCAAAATTCATTTTAGCACCATATCATATACATTTCTGGAGTTTTCCTCTGGACTATTCTAGTCTTGCCTGCTGAATACCCATTAGCAGCTAATCTGCTAGTTCAGTTTCAGCAGAAAGGAACTAATTTCATTTACTGGACTGCTAATGTAAAATCAAAGCAGCAAAAGTTGAGAAGATGGGAAATTGCTTTAAAAAATCCACTAGAATGTCAATATAAACACACACACAAAGCATCAAGATGTGTCTAGAAGACAGGCATTGAGTATATTGTTGTAGAAAGTCCATAACAGTTAGCAGAACATCTTCTCTAACTGCTCTCTGAAAGAGAAGTTTTTCCCTGAAAGTAGGTTGTAGCCAGCTGGGGTCAGTCTGTTCTCCCAAGTATCAAGCAATAGGACCAGAGGAAACGGCCTCAAATTACACCAGGGGAGGTTTAGATGGGATTTTAGAAAAAATTTCTTCACTGGAAGGGTGGTCTCCAGTGCTGAAGCAGGCTGCCCAGTAAGGTGGTTGAGTCATCATCCCTGAGGTATTTAAAAGATGTGTAGGTGTGGCACTTGGGGACATGGTTTAGTGGTGAACTTGGCAGTACTGGGTTAATGGGTCTCAGTTTTAAAGGCTCTTTGGTTTTCAGCTAAAGGGAAGTCATGGTATATGAGCATAGTGGAGGTATTTATTAATTTTTTTTGTATTCTTTGGTGATACTAGCATGAAGACAGGAAATTCTAGATTAGAAATATTACAAGACATAGCTCTGAGACACAGATCTGCAGGCACATCCCACTGTTCATGAAGGACATATTTGTTAACACTGTCAGTAGGAGGTATTTAACAGATATTGAAGTACTTTTTCTAGTAAAAGCAAATGTGATGGGGAGCTGAAATTTAAAAGCACAGTAGATATGGTACAGAGAAGCAAGGACAGGATCAGCAGATTCATCAGTTGCCCACCGAATGTCTGTCTTGGTTTTCTCAAAAGAGAGTGGAAGAGATGCTTTTCCATTTTACAATAAAAATCAAGAGATGTGTCCCTACAGACCTGATAAGATCTTGTTAGGACAAAATCAAATCTGACAATGCCCGCATGACCGTGTCAGCTTAGTCTTAGAGCTGCTACATCTGTGAGACTGCCTCAAATAAACTCCTGAGTGCCAGTGTTCTTCCTGAAGCATTGAATCTTCTCTGTCTTCATCATCCTCCTCAGATGCTGCCCAGATCATCAAGGTCAATCAAGGGTGAAGGACAAACAAGGTAATGAGAAAAGTGTTAAATGATTGACAAGGGAACCCTGAAACCACAGATTTTTAAAAAAATGCAGGGAGAATAAGATTTTACTGTACAACTTACTGCAGTGTGCACAGGCATTTTTTCTGTCTTGAAATTTCTGGCTAGACAATAAAAACTAGTTATTTGACTGGAATGACTCATAATCCATATGACTGGAATTTTTAGCAAACCTCATTTTTCTCCCTAACAAAATCAATACGTAATTTGATTTTGTCAGTTGAGAAAAGTTGCCTTCTTCCCCGCAAAGGTTCCTTTCTTTCATTTATAGCATGCCATGCTCCTTTTATTGGCTTTAGCTTTATAATTCATAAAAATCACATGGTATTTGCTATCAGTGTTAACTGTGCACTTCCATTATTACACCTCTGTCCCACATCCACGCTCTTCATAACCAGGTTCTGGCTGAATCAAATTTCAAGCAGCATTTGCTGAGAGTCTGATTTGGAGCTGTGGCCTCTTCAAGCACCACTGCTGATTTGCACTGATCACACCTGATTTAAAATAATGTAACTTTGTACATCCGTTGATAGCACATCATTATACAATTTTTACAAAACAACCTGACAAGAAAAATGCCCTTAAATGTGATCTATTACCACATTTTTTAACTTAGAAAATTACTATAATTGTGCATACAGTTCTGAAAATTTATTTCTGAACTGCAACGCAGTTAGAAATTTCTGGAGGAATTCTGTCTTGAATATAGGTAATTCTGATTGCTGGATAAAGAACACTTTTGAAGTGTCATCCAGCACGTCCTGGACTCTTAGCAACCTTATCTTTAAGAGCTGAGCAATGCTAGTGTAGATTTAGATTGAACATAAGGCAGAAAGTTTTTATAATAGGGGTGGTAACACACTGAAACAGAGAAGTTGTGGATGCCTCTCCTTGTAAGTCTTCAGTGTCAGGTTGAATAATACTCTGAGCAACTTGATCTAGTGAAAGTACCCCTGCCCATGGCAAAGGGTATAGACTAAATAATCTTTAATGGTCAAACCATTCTATGATTCTGCACTTGGAGTTACATTTGCATTCTTTTAACACAGCTGCAGAAATTTTGGTAACCTCAGAGCACTTTGGTCCCAATATGCATGTTTAATTGTTGTCTCTCTTTTCAAATAATGCACTTCAAGTACACATATGACATAAAAAGAGTGTTGGAAGTTTCTTTTGTTCATGTGTTTTGCTGTAGCACAAAACTGAACTAATATTTGTTGCAACTTCAGGATTGTGGAAGCAGGCTTCTTTTCCTGTGATACCTCTAATGTTCCCTGCAGTGTTAACATGAGTGGGTTTAATTTTCAATGGATATAATGTTTTAAGATGACAGAAATTAACAAAATCCCATCAAGTTCAGTCATAGACCTCATTTTTGAAACTGTGTTAAAATCTCCAGTTATAACCCTTGTCCACTCCTCAAAAAGTCAACTCTTGTCACTCCTCAAACTCCCTTTAGCAGCAGATGAGGTAAGGCTCCAGCTAAGGAGTTTGGGTTTCTGCCCAAGAATGTAGATGCCCTGTGGTTATTTCCTTGTTCTAGCTGGTTATGAGAGGAAGAAACAAGTGTTGTGGAAGGAGTCACCACCACCACCTGACCAATGCCCATCCAGTCTCCAAACAATAGCTGCTTTGGAAAAACGGTCAGCTGTCCCAGCTGTGTCCCCTCCCAGAGTCTTGGCCACCCCCAGCATACTCCTTGCAGGGCACAGAGCAAATTCAGAGGTGGCCTTGATATTGCACAAGCACTGTCCAACAAAAGCTAAAGCCTTGCTCTGTTATCAGCATGGTTTTGGTCACAGATCTACAACACAGCACTATACAGGCTGCTAGGAAGAAAATGGGCTCTGTCCCAGCCAAGCCCATTGCAACAGTTTATACCAGACAGTCTGAAGATTTTCTGATTCATTAGTGATTTCATCCTATACTGATAAAGAAAATTTTAATTCTTTATTATAGTGCAAGTTTTTAGTTTTTCATTAGGGTTATCTGACATGTTCTGAATTTCTTCTAACTTTCAGCTGTTCAGGCAGAAATATTTCCATGCCATTAAGCCTGTATTTGAATTGTTAGGAAATTCATGCTTCTGCTTTTTGGAAAGGATAAGGCCATACTATTAGTGAAAACCCTAATTCTTGTCTTGAAATCCCACTGTGTAAATGTTAGAACTATTCACTAACGTGCCTTTTACAGTCATGAGTGCCTTGGAATGATTTCTCTTGCTTCAAATATTTCAGATGGAGAACACAAATTGCAGATTAAGCCAAAGCTAGCACTTACTCCTCCCTCAACAGTTTTTCTTTTGCTTTCTTTTTCTGTTCTCTTAATCTGCTATGGCTTCTTCATGTATAGATGCTCTTCTTTGTGGTAGAGCATCCACAGTAAGAGCAGTAAAGTCTTCCCTGAGCCTCTTTTTCTCCAGGCTAAACTCTCCCAGCTGTTCCTCATCAGACTTGTGCTCCAGACTCTTCACCAGCTCTGCCGACCTTCTCTGGACATGCTCCAGCACTTCAATGTCTCTCCTGATCTGAGGAGCGTAGTACTGAATACAGAATTTGAGATGCAGCCTCAGCAGTGCCGAATACCAGGGGTTGGTCACTGCCCTGGTCCTGCTGACGACACTATTGCTGACACAGGCCGGGATGCCATTGGCCTTCTTGGCCACCTGGAACCCTGCTGGCTTGCGTTCACCTGATGTCAGCCAGCACTCCTGGGTCCTTTTCTGCCAGGCAGTTTTTCAGCCACTCTTTCCCCCCACTGCAGGGGTTGTTGTGACCCTTGATGCCCTTGTCCAGATCATTGATAAAGATATTACCTGGAACTGGCCCCAGTACCAAGCCCTGGGGAACACCACCAGTGACTGGTGACCAGGTGGATGTAGCTCTATTCACCAACACTCATTGGGCCCAGCTATCCCAGCAGTTTCTTTGCCCAGTAAAGAGCACACCCATCCAAGCCAGGAGATGCTGTGGAAAATCATGTCAAAGGTTTTACTCATGTCCAGGTAGACACATCCACAGTCTTTTCTTCATCCAGTATGCAGGTCCCCTGGTCACCTTGGGAGATCAGATTGGTCAAGCAGGATCTGCCTTTCCTAAACCCTTGCTGGTTGGGCCTGATCCCCTGGCTTCTCCTGTAACTGCCACGTGATGGCACTTGAGAAAACCAGCTTTATGACCTTCCTAGGATCTCAGGTCAGGCTGATAGGTCTGCAGTTCCCTGGATCCTCCTTCCAACCCCTCTTAGAGATGTGTGTCACATTTGCTGACTTTCAGTTAACTGGGATCTCTCCAGTTAGCCAGGGCTGCTGGCAAATGATGGAAAGGGGCTTTGTGAGGACTTCTGCCAGCTCCCTCGGTACTCTTGGGTGGATACCCCTGGCCCCATAGACTGATGTGTGTCTAAGGGGTGGGTGTGGTCACCCAGTACATCCTCCTGGATTACAGGCCTTCATTCTGACCTGTGCCTGTCTTCCAGCACAGGGGCTGGGTGCCCACACAACTGGTCTTACTGTCAAAGACTGAGGCAAAGAAGGCATTAAGTACCTCAGCCTTTTCCTTGTTCTTTGTCACTATTTTTCTTTGTCACTTTGTGGTTTTCCCCACACCCACTAAAGGATGGCAATTCTCCTTTTGTTGCTAAAAGGAGGTAATACAGTAATAGCATTTGCTATTTTATTTTTGCAATGGTAAGCAAAACAGATTAAATACTGGCTACAAACCCAGTTATTCATGCAGAGTTTCTAAAAATGTTTATTTTGCTTTTAAAAAATTAACTTTGAATTCATTGTTCCTTGTACAATAAAATAAAGGTCCTATTATATAAGATTTCACAGACTTCATTCAAACAGGCCTTTTTTTGTCAGTAATAAGCAAAGGTTTTGATGACTTTGCTTATAGGAAAAGGGTCCCTAGATAGACAGAGGAAGTTCAGACCAAAGCTAAACAAGTTGCACTTGCTCCAAAATAAATTTCCCTGCTCCTTTAGAGCCAAACAGTCTACATGGCTACTGTATACAGTATTTTTAAAATTGTTTTTCTGTACTTTTAACCCTAATTCCAAAGGAAGGAGCATCAGAACAATTCCAAATTTGAATGAAGCTCTCTTATGTGAGCTAAGGACATGAGACCCTTGAACAGAAAGAACAGAACAGCATCACACTTTTTTTCCTTTGAAACAAGCAGTCTTCAAACTGCAGTCTGTAGATGCTGAAAGATCCCTACAATTTTAATGCATTGCCCCTCATAAATACATTTTCAAATGAAATCTAAGGAATAAACCCATCATGTCCCAGTCTGAATAGCACCAGTCAGAATTTGATAAAAGTATAGCAATTCTCTTCTCCAAAAGCACACACTGATCTGTGTGAACACACCTTAAAATTGTAAGTTTGAAGGAAATATTTCATTAGAGCAATACTGAACTCAGCATTCCAGGTCTCAAATTCTCTTCCGAGTTTATGGCCCTTCTGTCTACTACTACCACTACTACTACTACTCCCACTTTGATGCTCCCTCCTCCTCCCCTCAGTATTATTACTTCAATAAAAACACTTTTCAAATTGAAGCATTCAGATTTAAATGGAAGACAGAATTTGAGGTGGGCTCACATAAGTGTCTATTACTCTCTCTTCCTTTCATTAAGAAAGTAATAAGGGTTAATCATTCACAACACAATATACCAAATCTTTCATTAAAGATCTTGACTCAACTCTCAGGAAATTTTGTCCAGTACTGCAGACAAAGCCAACTGAACATTCATACAGCAAAACTCTCAAAGTTATATATAAAGACTGTAAGGTTAAACAGTAACAGTACTCAGAATTATAACCATTTTTATCCAAAGATTTAAAAGCACATTACCAAAGGAACTAAGCATCAGTTTCCTCATCACCAAAAGGAAGACAATGGCTAATCACAGACAAAAAGTGTATTTGATTTCCAAACCAATATTACTAAAATGACATCTCTGTAGAAAAAAGTACTGTAAGCTTACATTTTTTGGTATTTCAATTACCGATGGTGACATACATATCACCAACTGCAATATTTGTTTATATGTCAAATATATCAGGAAATCTTTATTTCTAAGTGACTTTTAAAATATACTTTTACTTAAAGAATACTTAATGCAAGCAAGAAAGGATTTGTAACTCCCACTGAAGCCCTTCAGTTTTGAGGAAGAGCACACAGAAAAGTTGCACAGTTGTAATGAAACAGAGATGGAAACAACATTTACTGCAATAATCAAACAGCTGTTTATATAATGATTCTAAATACAAGACTTGATGAAAAACATTTAATTCAAGACAATAATGAACTAAAATTAGTTAAAACAAAAATTATCTAACAAAAAATAAAAATTTTCAAATAAAAATTATCAAGAAAAGATATACACGTCTCTATTATTTCAATCCTACATTCCAAAAATAAACTTCAGGTTTTGTTTTTTCTTTAAGGGCACCTTTCATTTTTTCTCACTGAAATATTTCCTTTTCAGGTATCACCTGACTGTGTCTAAATAATGCAACAAAGACTTGCAAAATGTATGCCTAACTAATTTGAATTACTATGTATAACAAATAATCCAAAGAACTGACCTAAAACACCAGAAATTAAAAACTTCAAGTCTTGGTATTGGTCAGATTTTAAGAAATAGAAAAGTTTCTTCAGCTTTATAGCAAACACTTCATAAACAGAGCAAATATAATGTTACTGTTTTATGTAGAAAAAGTCTTTCTCCTTTTGAGGTCTGGTATTTTAAATTTAAATATCATTATGAATTTGAGAGGAGGAGTTTTTCATTTAAAAAATCAGAGAAATATAATCATTCTTTGATCCTGCATATCAGATTTGAATACTTCAAAGAAAAAAAAAATCTAAAATAGATATGCATAATTATACTGATAAATATGAATGGGAAAAGGAACAAAACAAAACTGGAGATGGTGATGAAATATAAAGAACAAAGATCACATCAACAGCTGAATGCACTTTAGAAACTATCATTATCTGAAATCCTTCTAAGCAGAAAACACCAGCAACGACGCTCCTCTTACTGCTGAGGTCACCTGGGAAAACGACAATCCCGAACATTTCATGACAGGTTATCGAGTTTGAATATCTATTCAGCAATTTTAAAAAACCCAAACCAATATTCCATTATTTCTTAGTGCTTTATATGTTGGTATGTTGATTAGCAAAGAAAGAGCCATAAAGTGAATTCAAACAAAAATTTACAATACTTTCTGTGCCAATACTAATACCCATTC
Source organism: Dicaeum eximium (assembly GCA_013396995.1). NCBI lineage: Eukaryota > Metazoa > Chordata > Aves > Passeriformes > Dicaeidae > Dicaeum > Dicaeum eximium. The sequence goes on from VWZP01005528.1 coordinate 905,938, forward strand.
ATGTTACATTACTCCCAAAGTTCAATTTAGAGGACTGAAGAGTTAACTTGCTAAGAAAATGGAGATAGTATGTTTAAAAAATTAAATTAAATTAGAAGAGCACTTTTCCAAATAAAAAGGTAACAGGACAGGTTTTTAATTAACAATTGTATGGTCCTGTTTTGTGAAACAAATTACAGCAGAAGAAGAAACTTTAACGTGAGACAGAAGTGAAAGATTAGAATTGTCTTTGGAAATCTGCTAAGTACAGAAACATTGTGCGATAAGAGCAGGTCCCCAGTTCACTGCTCATAAACTTCCTTGAAGTCTAAGTCAAGGATTTAATTTAGAGGCTCGAAACAAAACAAATATGTGCCTAGATTTAATACTTACCTCAATAATGCCTCAAATGTCTCAATGTTTTCTTTCAAAAAACACCTACACTTATATAAACATTAAAAGGATCTAATTCACCCACAAGTATGTTTATAGCTGTAAATGTTCTGCTTTGTAATTTCATTTCTTCTGATACTACTGTTTTTAAACATCACAAATTCAAACTGATGTTTTTATTTTTATCTCATTATACAGAATAGAATTCCCAGACTTTTTTCCAAAAGCAAGTGACTTCCACTGTTCTGTTAACAATATAAATCCAAAGGGAGGAACTTTCCTAACCCTGCTCACCGAGTAAACACAATTCTAACAGGAACGGCAGCTAAACTACTTGTTTGATTGTCAGATGGTTGCTCTTTTCAGCAAGCTCCATTCTCCGCAGAATTACAATCCTAGAGAAATGCCAATTAAATATTAATTGAAGAAAGCAGGATTTGCTGCATACAGGCTAAGACACTTTGGCATAGAATTGGGCTCTTTCAGTTTTACTATTCAAGCAGAGACTGCTAACTTTAAATCATGGAGAGTTTGGTTTATTCCTGCTTAGTACAGTAAACATCATCCTTACAGTCTGTACTCAATGCAAGCTAGTCCAAGATTGAATTTGATTCAGGTTCCCTGCAGAGATCACTTCTGTGCAGCTCAGAGTTACAGAATTAACCCATTTGATACCCAAACTTCATTCACTGGCATGGACATCGATGCTTTGAGCTAAAATTAAATTCATATATAAAAATATACAGAGACATACATTTATCAATTAGCACCATCTAGTGGGGTCAGTACAATTTATGTGATGTAAGAAATACGCAGCTCACTTTCTGCGTTTTCTACATCCTATGCAACATGTCATGATATAGCACAGGTCACATAATTAGTAAAACTCAGATGCAAAGACAAGAATCAACAACAACAACACAAAAAACCAAATAATTCACAACATAAGTTTTAGGTTTTTCCCTTATAAATTACATTTTAAGAAAAACACTAGCATTAAAAGCTGCATGTCCATACATATGAAAATTTACTGATAGGAATAAAAAACCTGATCTTTTAGGCATTCATACACATGCAAAACACAATTACATTAATTAAATTAATTAAATTTAATTACTATTTTCTATTCTAACTCTTTTGCTTCCCTTTGCCTCAAGAAAAATCTTCCACTCTTTAAAAGAAGCCACTCTGAAGCATCAGATAATGCAAAAAACTCTTTAATTTAAGGCCTCCATCATCAGAGCAGAATTCTACTATAAATACAACTTTTGCTAAAACTGCATCAAAGTCTCACAAACACTGGATCCCAACACAAAACCCTAATAAAATAACAGAGTAAATACTTTTGAAATATTCACAATCATTAATTTAAAAGAGGTCAACTGTAAACAGATACTAAGGACTAACCTTAGCCATTAATAATGTTTCTCAAATATGAAATATAGAAATAGATTTTTAGTCAATTCTGCACTTAAAACTGCAGGAGACTTAAGTCATGCAAATAAACAGCGCTGAAGAACTTCAAATGTAAAAGCCATCATGGGTAAACTCCCTCGTACACCAACCTTAGTCAAGGCAGACAGACAGACAAATAAAAAGCAGCTGCACGTGAAGGTGCTTAAATGCACCAAGCAAAATCTTTACAGCCTCTGCCAACAGGCAAGGGAGCTAAAAACATCACCATTCCCTTCTCCCTCTGCCTGCATACAGTCCACATTTAAAAACCAAGCAAAACAAAACAGGAAACAGTTAATTACTAATATTATGTTCATACTTAAGATTATTAGGACAAGTCACCAGTGTAAAATTAAACATTTACTTAAATGTTCTTTAATGAAACCATGGCCATGAAAGCCAAGAACACCTAGGAAGACTTGCTTTGAATTCAAGTCTTCCCTTGTTTCTAAACAGGTGATTGATTGCAAAGGCTTCCAAGCAGATCACAACATACCAAACAGACCTTGGACAATGAGGGACAGACACAAAGTCACTTTTTTTTTTCGTGAGAATAATGGCAAAAGTAGGTGAAGAAAAATTGAAAAACGTAGTGAAAATATGTAAATTGAGGGGCAAAGTTAAGATCAATAAATGTAAGATGAAAAAAGAGGCTGCTGAGGCCTGCACACTGCAGCTAGGGGCCAGGCTACAATTTAAACTGCATGGAAATTTAAAAAAAAGAGATTTTAATAAATCAATTAATACCAACAAGCAAGATTTACAGCAACAATTTTAATTTAAAAAGACATGAAGACAGCATCTTAATTTTACTTAAAAGGATACCGATATGTTAGGAGTAAAATGTCCCAAGTAAGTTCACCCAGAAAATTACAATAGTTTTATAGGACAGAACTAATTCTCAACCTTCCCTGTAGAGGACAGAGAAACACCAAGACTTAAGTGCAATGTGTGCTGTAGGATAAAGAGAAATATGAAAAATAATGACAAAATATTGGAAGAAAATTGCAGTAATTTAGGAGAGATTTACTGCCATTTCCCCATACCTTTTCAGACCAACGCACTTTAAGTTTTGCACTAAATCATCTAAACATACAAACCTGTTTCACAGGAAGCTTCAAATCAAAGCAAACATATTAATTTATTTTTATATTGGAAGGGGTAACACAACTGTATTTGCACAGGTGTACAAAATTACAGCCTCACCATATCTTTAAACTTTGGAAAGCTGGTAGAAAGCAGCAGAAATTGCCCAATGAGAAGACAAGAGTAACAAAGATAAGGGAGCTGCATTGATCATCCTACCATTACAAAAAATAATATAGGGATAAATTTAGCAATTTCATTCTTGTAATAAGGATCTATAAATATACAGACCAGCAACACAAAATTATCAACTGCTTGGATGCCAAGAGATTTTCTGACAGTTTCCAACCTGGAACTGTTCCCCTGCTCCAGTCCCCTTTTTGCAAGTAGGATTCAACCAAAACATTAGCTAGCATGACCTAGCCTGGTTTACACTGTATTTGAATATGAAACCAGCAAAAATTTAAATATCAGTAGTATCATTATCCAGCGATGTTTTGTTTTACATTTTTATGCCACAAATCATAACATTAACAGAACAAAAAGGCAACACATTTTCTTTTCTATTGTGCAAAAATGTCAATTTACCCTTGATAGAACAAGAGATCAAAAATAATGATCCAGCTTAACTCACTTGAGTTCCTCCATCTCAATCAAAGTACTGAAGTACTTTAACTGTACCCATCTTTAAATTATTAGCTTCAAGTGTATGAGAGGTCATTCTTGCCTGCATTATTAGATCAGCAGAAAAGCTGAAGTAAGTAAAAACCAGGATGACATTCTCACACAGAAGTCATGACAGAATAATTATGAAGGGATAATAAATGGACATAACACAAAGGGAATTAAAGGGCTTTCATACATTAAAAATTCATTTAGTAATAGAAAAAAAAAAAGGAAATAATTCAGTTCTAATAAGTTAAAAGACCAATATGCATATTCAGAAAACAGAGAAAGGAGAAGCAAGAGAGTACATGGGATCAAGCTACACATAGGTGTTCCACAGTGGTTTCCTGATATACCACAAAAGGAAAAGATTGCTTCCCCTTTGGGAGAAGACAATAATAAAACTTGGTCAGATTATTAGTTATAAATTGGTGGAAAGTGTATGTTTCCAAATGAAAGCACATAGGCGCACAATTACAAATGCTTTGTTGCTTGGCACATGCTAGGGTATGATTTGTAGTTAGCTTTTAATGATACACTAAACTTCAGTATGATCAGCTTAGTATTTCAGATGCCAATTAACATGATGACAATTATGGGTTACTTTTTTCCTAGAATGTTTGAAACTTGGAAATTCAAAATTACACCCTGATTTATGGTTTGATCCTGATTAAAGCTGTGTATGTCTGCAGTGTCATTACTGGATTATTTAATCACTAAATCTCAACAAAAACTGCTCTTTTCCATGAAACCCAATCTGTAAAGCACATTAAAATTGAAAATATTTTATGAAGATGATATCCATACTAAATGTAAAGCAGTACTCAAGGCTATCCCATACATAATCCCTAGCATTTATAGCTGGCAGGACTGGGGTGTTTTTTAACTCTTACTATCAAAATAATTGAGGCTGTCATGTTTGTGAATAACTGAAATCACTGGAATTACCTTCTGCAGGTTTGTGATTGCTAACAAAAGCCAACAAGAAAAATTAGAAAGAGACAGGGAGACAATACAGATTTAATTTCTAACAGACAAAGACTGTTTATCCCCTGCCATGCTCTCCACTCAGTAAACATCATGTTTTTCATAAAGAGTCACACTGTACCTGAGCCACTGGGGCTGAAAAAAGTCAGTGGCTCCAAAGTTCAAAATCTCCTCTGGGGAGCAATGATTTCATGTTACTGCTCTATGAAACAGAGTGAAGGAGAAAGGCAGCACGACCAAAACCAGAGGGAAAACAACCTAAAACTGAAGGAGAGAGCACTAAGTGCCAATTTAGGATTAACATTCTCTGAAACAAACAGTTCTGAAGCGCTGGCTAGCAAAAGGATCAAGAGGGTTATGCTGATGCATCTAGTACAGTGTGTGAATTATAGATAATGAAATTAAATAAGCAATGGAATTCAGAAGTCAAAATGATGAAAAGAGTATGTTTGTATTTCCTTAATGGCACAGCCAGAAATAAAAGGACACTCTTATCTTAAAGGACTTACAGTCTTAACCTGTGGCTGGGTAAAGAGCTCAGGACCCAGGCATGGCTATTCAGCTGGACTCAACACCTGTGCTGGTATTTGAGGAATCTACAAACATGGATCTGTTTAGAAATCTAGAGCGCAGAAGGGTGTGTGTTGTCAGCAGTGCCTTGATCAGCTGGAGATGAGTAATGGGACCAGGCTGCCTGCTTTTTTTTCACTGAGTGCCACTGGTGCTTGTGCTTGGCTGAAGCACTGCTCTGCCTGTGGTAGCATTTCTGGTCAGTTGGCTACTGGCGCAGGTGCTCAGCAGTGGCCATCTCAGTGCACCAGACTGTACCTCCGCAGCCAAGACAGAGGAGTCTTCCTCTCCTGGTATTTGCAACACTTGGCAAACTCAAAATGCCTTCAATTCCAGCACTGATGGAGTATCACTTAGTTTGCATCTAATGAAACAGTGTAACTTTGCAAATACATGAAAACAATGTAGCAAACTAGATGAAAGAAGTGTTTTCCCTATGAATTTATATAGCTACGTTAGCATGGCATACAAATATTTCCTCTTCAGACACTCACTGTCTTAATTTTCCTAAGAGACAAGGAATTAATCCAAGCCTTATTTAGTAGACAAGAAACAGAGAACAAGCCTGCAGACATACATGGGAGAGCATACATGGGAGAAAAACTGCTCTTAGGGAGTGGGGGAAGACAGAAAATACCTGACAACAAGGTATGCATGTGCAACTCTAAATGGCCCACTGAGGCACCAGCGTTTTTGCAAACAAATCCAAGACAGCTCTAACTTTAGACCACTCCATGTCACCACAGGAACAAGACTTTTTTTTTTTTATAGCACTGATACTTCAGAGTGGTTCAGGTGGATCAAGAAAGCGTGAAGCCCTTTCCTCTGTAGCATGGAAACAGACTATGTCACTGTACTGATCGAGATGTTATGTCAGTGAATCTGTACATTTAGGTTTCACTACTGTATTGAAGGCACAGTTAAGTTACAGCAATTGCAGTTAAGTTACAGCAATTGCCCATCATAAATTACTCATCCTTGGCTTGCTGACAAGGTTTGTTTGGCATAGCCTGGTTTTTGTTAATGGGGAGGGCCACACAGGGGGCTTCTGTGAGAAGCTGCTAGAAGCCTTCACCATGTCCAGCAGAGCCAATCCCTGATAGCTCCAAAGATGGACATGCCACTGACCAAGGCTAGGCCAATTAGAAATGGTGGTAACGTCTCTGTGTTAACATATTTAAGAAGAAATCAAAACAAAGGTTGTGGTGCAGTTTTAATTCCAGCTGGAGAAGAGCAGGAGCAAGAACATGTGAGAAGGATGACTATGCAGACACAAAGGTCAGTGGAGAAGGAGAGGGAGGAGGTGCTCCAGGCGCTGGAGCCGAGATTCCTCTGCAGGCCGTGGTGAGGACCATGGTGAAGCAGCTGTGCCCTGCAGCCCATGGGGATTCACGGGGAATGCAGAGTTCCGCCTGCAGCCCGTGGGGGAGATGCCCATGCCTGAGCAGGTGGATGCCTGGAGGAGGTTGTGGTCCAGTGGGAGACCTGTGGAAAGAGGAGCCCCTGCTCCCAGGCTGGAGCAGCCTGTCCTTGGAGGACTGCACCCTACAGAAGAGTGACCACGCTGTAGCAGTTGAAGGGGGACTGTTGCCTCTGAGATGGATTCACATTTCAGCAATTCACAAAGAACTGTTGTTAATGAAATGGACTCACGCTGGAGAAGTTCACAGACAACTGTCCCCCATGAGAGGGACCCCACAGTGCAGCAGGGAACAACTCCTCTCCCTGAGCAGCAGCGAAGCCTCAGGTGATGAAGTGACCATAACCCTCATTCTGTGTCTCCTTGCACCACTGGGGTAGGAGCTACAGCTGGGAAGCAGGAAGGAGTGGGAGGAAGGTGTTTTTAAGGGTTTATTTTACTTCTCATTATCCTGCTTTAATTTTGTTGGCAATAAATTCACTTTGTATCTCCAAGTTGAGCCTGTTTTGCCCTTGATGGTATTTGCTGAGCGATCTCTCCTGGTCCTTATCTCAACCTGTGAGCCATTTGTTAAATTTTCTCTCCTCTGTCCAACTGCAGAGAGGAGTGAGTGAATGGCTTCTGTGGGTGCCTGGCATCTGGCGCAAGTCAACCCATAACGCACAAAAAGTAAGCCTTATTCTTTCCATGCTCTGAAATTTTATTTATTCAGCTCCTAACTGGTTATTCTGCAGTGACTGTGCACCAGGTGGAACGTTCTGGTGTCTTAACCACTTACATGGTGCAGCTCTCAATGTAACTTATGTTTGAAGTGAACTTCACTGACACCACCACACCTGCAAGGTGAGCACTGGGTTCTACAAAGATACACAGGAACGGCTATTAGAGAAAACCACCTGTGGTTAGAGAACACTGCTATGCCATGTGGAATAGTCTAAAGGAATAGTGCCATGGAATAAGTGTGGAATTTAAAGGAATAATGCACACCTACCATACCACAGTGCTCTCTTCTTCCATGCTTCAAAAAAGAGGAAAGGAGTTAAAATAGAGAGAACTGAAAAAGAGGGTTGATTTTGGTTTGGGTTTTTTTTAAGTGCTTAGGGCAATACAGAAGAACAAAAAAAAAAAAAAGAAAACATGAGTAAAATCCATGCTTGCATTCCTGTATTTCATACCAAGGAAAGACAGTGAATATGTGTCTAACATATCAAATATTAGTGAACACTACAAATGAACTTCACAAGAATTAGCTGGAGAAAGGATACAACCAAGACTTCCAAAAAAAAGAAGGAAAGCTAATATAAGCAGTAACAAAACCTGCTGGTAGGAAACACTGGCAGGCATTTTCACTGGATCTTAAAAGTACGATTTTTATTAAATCTTATCGTATTAGTTTTCATGCTCCAGAAAGATTTTGTAACTATCACATCCCATCCCATCCTTCTTAACTCTTACAATGTTTTCACACTGCAGAGGTTGGTTTGGGTAGTTCTGACTTTCTGTTCTTAAAAGGAAAACAGTCCAAGACAGTAACAAAATAATTGTTTTAAATATTCCCTCGCATGTTCTGCCACAGAACTTCTGGTCCAAGGAAAAAGAACACTGTAGAAAAACAGTTTAAAATTACATTATCCTTGGATGTCTTGGGTTTATCAGACTATTACTGAGCAGCTTATGAGACCTTTCATTAGTCTCAGTATCATAGACAAAAAATGTATCACTTTGGTTAAATAAATACTGCACAAGCTTTGTAAGGCAAGAAAAATCCGGGTATGAGCATAGATTTTGGTTCTAAAAGTTCCCTTTGAACTGCTGTGCCAGTTTGGTCACCAGGCTGGTACACTGCCCCCTTGGTAACAATGAAATTACAAACTATTTATCTTAGAAGGATTGATTTTCTTATTTTATGTCCAGTACATTTTGGCTGGATTTCTGCTACTCTTTGGAGGTTTCCCAGCAGAAACTTTAAATCAATTACCACTGATCCAAAAAAAAGCCTCTGTCTGGACTTTAACCTAAACCAAAGTTTTTTCACATTCCAAAGCACTGATTTATTCACAAGTTTCAAGTAATACTCAAAGACAAACACTTCACACCTCTGATTTAATAAGCTTATTTGCTTTATTTTTCATTTTAAAAGTTTGTTGGTGCACCCACCTGTAGAGACTTCTAATATCAACCTAATTTCTACACCTTTTATGAGACTAAACCGTCAACAAGACAATTTGATCCTTTTGGGATCTGATCTTCAGTTTTTTATTATTATTTTTAACAAAGTGAATTGATAGAGGAGTTGATGACAGGAACAGGACTTCCTCATAAAAATCTAGATGAAAATTTGCAAGTGCCTATTACTAAACACATTAGCAGCTCCAATGTAGAAACTAAAAGATCCTAGACACACGAAATGTCTATACTCCTGACAAAGAAGTTAACACTAGATATTCAGTTAAATTTCTACCAAAAATACAAAATAAAAACACATGGGAAAAAAACCCACAAAAGAAGTATTTACCACAGGAGAACCCATTCAATACTTTGAATATAAGGACAAAGTGATTATTTATGTCCACCAGCTGCCTACTTCCTAGTAAATGACATACTAGCTACAATTATAACAAATACTTTTAGTTGAACAATCACATAGGATCCATATTTCACACCTGTATTATTCCACCCACTTGGCCCTAACTTGCGTTCTTCTACAAATAAAGCTACACCATCTAAAGCTATGCCTAAATAAATAGGAGGTGCATTTTTCACTTAATGGAAGGCAAAAATAAGCACAGGTATGAGTGAACACTCATGGAAAACCAACTTTATCTTTACTCAGAGAAGAAACATGGAAGATTGGGGGATTTAGCTATTATTTCAAAAGGAATCCATTCTTATTTTGCTTATTTTTGCCCAGTTATTACCTGATGCACTGTATTTTTATACTACAAAAGCAGAAACAAGTCAAAGGGCTCAAAACACACAGAGTGACCAGAAAATACATTAATCTTAACAAGAAAAGCAATAATTTGCTCAATGCCTGGCTGCTACCTACCTTTTTTCCTAATGTTTTCATGGAAACAATATCAGCCTGAATAAAGATCCTGTACTATTTTCTATAAAACCTCAATTACCTTATTTTGATTAATCTGATCACTGTTCCCATGGAAATTAAGTTTAAAGGCAGCTGACTGCCTCCAGCTACGCGTGATCTCTTCACTTACAGATTTCAGTTGCTGGCAATTGAGCAAGTCTCAAAAAATCACTTTGGCTTCAAAAGTAACATTTTAAGTTTATGTGGCATTTCATGAGGAGTAACACCTTGCATTACACTTTTTAAAATGTAATAATTGTGATGGAAGCAAAACGACTCATTGCTTCGGTAGTAATTACTCCAAATACAAATGCAAACTATTGTCAGCCATCACATGTCAGTTAAGAGGCTTTCCTATAGAGCATTATTTTCCTAATACTTTTCAGCCTTTGGTAAGTAGAAAGCATGTGGCAAGTTTCTATTTGGTATATTAATTAGACTATTACCTACAAATACTTTGGATGAGATGAGAACTGAAATTCTAGCATTCCTCCATATATATTCTGTACCAAAAACCCAAGCAGGAAGCTTCAAAAATTAGAGATCAACCTTACTGTCCAGAAAATGAGAAAAATGAGAAAAAGAATGAGGAAAAGAAAAGTCTTTAATTTCTTCCATGCAGCTTTAATTCATCTTTCCAGATTCAGTATCCTAATACTGTCACATGCACCCCACTATACCTACTGCTAGGTAGTTCTTTAGAGCTGAAAACTGTATCATTTCTCTGATGATCTGGATTTAAAGAATGACAAGTAACTCCCACCTATTATCTAATTCATCGTTATTAATGACTTCAACCATAGTAAATTCCTTCTCCTCTTGCCAGAAGTAGCTAAAGTTTCCACACCAGCACAACGGACCACATGTGTGCACTGTTTGGACAGTCTGTGTTACAAGAGTGATCATTCTGCCATGAGGAGGCTTTGCTTGCTTTCTCTGACTGAAAGATGTAAACTGTAACATATGAAGCAACCTTGCTTGATTCTCCTTTTAAGTATGAAGAACAATTACATTTCATTGTCCATGAATTCTCACTGGCTATCAACCACCTCCTCCACACTCATACTTCCTCCTCCTGATGTCCAGCTGGGTAAATCCTTACTCACACTGCCTTTTTCTTCATTTTTCCTATCTCCAAGGCAAACAGCACTTCAGACCTCCACATGAATTTAGAGAACTGCAGCCTATTCCCTTTAGTGGGGAGGCACAGCCTTTTAAAAATAAATATGGTTGAGAACTCATCAGTAAAGAAACTTAATGACTACAAATATCAAAGAAGGATTTTTCTAATTGAGCTATCGGTGTCAATGATTCCACCCACTCCAAGATGGTCCATACATCTCTCCAACTCTCCAGTGCTTTCCCCCCAAACCACAACCCTCTCACTCTTTTAGATAAACTGAGGTTAGGTACAAAACTCCAGTCCCACTTTCTCTTCTTGTGCATTTTCTAGGTTTGCAGTTCTTAAGTACTGGAGCTCCTCTGAGCTCCTTCTGAGGTGGCTGATTTTGTCTGCCCTGAAATCAGAAACCACTCTCACCATTGCCTTAACAGGTGCAAATATATTAGCCACCAAAATCCCCTTGCAAACAAACCCTGCTCTCTTTCTCTTCTATATGATTAACATGCAGAAAACAGACAAATAGAACAATAAATTATGAAGACCGTATAAATATTAGTTCTAGAGAAAGTATATATGAAGAACAAACCAATGGGACAAGAAATAAGTTTTGTATGTCTAGCAAAAAGTATTTCAATGTCAGTTTCAAACTTTAGGTGTATCAGTAGTCAACATATTCTACCACCAGCCTTCCATGCAGAAAGCCAACTCTATCTCAGTATGATCACCAACCTTCATTTTTATCATGTCATGCTCCAGTCTTACACTACCTAATATATTCTCCTCAGCCATGATCTACTTTTCAGCTACACTCAGAGATGTCATTCCCTCCATCCGTGGACCATCCCCACCAAAAATACAGAAATAACTGGAAGTCCATTTTCTCTGCATTTTTATGGGAAGAAGACCCAAATCTTTAGATGCCTGAGCTTGTGCCTGGGCAGCAGCATGCACCATTTGGATGCATGGCACGGGAGGTGAATGCACAGATCTGGGCAGCACACACCTGGATGTTGGCTGCAGCACAGCTGACATGTCACAGGGTAGGGGAGAGCTGCACCATGGGAGCTTTCACAAAGGCCAAAATAACCTGCACATCTCTTCCCATGAACAGTGCAGACTGAAGATTTAGTACATCATCTGCAGATAGTTGATTTTATCACTGAGGATGTGTCAAATCATTCTCTTTTGCTTTGCCTTAGTCAACTTAGTTTTTGTAAACACTATCTTCATTTTTCTTACTGCCAAAAATGAACTACAGTATACTGAAACCATCTACATTTACATATTGAAAAATCTGAGTATTACACTGAAAATTTCCAATGCTTCTATACCACAATGACTGTAAAATTTGGGCTATGTAATCATGCAATTCAATTTACATGCCAAAGAAATCTCTTCAGGATATACTTGACTAATTTATTTTTGATATGTTTTTAACAATTTACATGGTCAAGCTCTAGCACATACAAAATATACTTTCTTAGAACTTCAAGTCAAATCATATCCAGGTGAAACTAGGACAACTAGCACAAATTCAGGTTTTGCAGGGCCAGTGACCAAAATACCATGCAGTTACAATAAAATCAGACTTGATTCACCAAATATTCCTTACTTTTGCAGTAGTGTTTTTTCCTAGTGCAACATATAGCTTTTTGAATGTGCAAACTCTTCCCTATCAAGAGAAAGTGCAACACCACTTGCTGTGGCTTCTTTTTCATAATGGAAAGTACAGTATTGAGCTGGCCAAAAACAAACTGCAACTGGTGATTAAATACTTTGGTAGCTGTGCAACAGAAAAGTTTACTCAATTCTTGAGCATTACATCCACAACCAGAAATTTTTAAGGCAACAGTGTGAGTGGAAGCTTCATCCTGGAGCTAAACAGACAAACAGTAAAACGTGTCTGGTGCACTAGCAGCAAGAAAACACACATGGAAATTCTTGCTGCTCCTCTAAAAATAATCCAGAGAAGCTAGAGCACATCTTTATTTACCCTTTCCAAAAAATATCCAAGCTGAACACGTGTACTATTTCAGGTATCAGCGACGTCAATGCTTGTAATTACCCTGAAGGATCCTCCCCTCATGTTTCTATCCTAAAAGTGTCTACAGAATTAATGGCATCTCTGCTATTTAAAAAAGAATGAGAGGGCTGAAGATTTCTGGTAAATTTGAGTCATGTAAGAAGACAAGGAAGTAACAAATTGAGGGAAGCAGAAACAAATTTTAAACACTATCCAGAAACAGTTTTCCCTTCCAAACTGTCAACGCCAGTTGTGGGTTCCCTCTTGTTTATTTTACTTTGTAAACTAAAATCTAGTCAACAGATTCCTTTGTGAAGAAAAGTGACTGCAAGAACAGTTGCATCAGTGTTTGCTGGTTTTACTAACTACAACAGGAATGTACTGTAGGGAACAATCCAGTATTTGCAGGGGAATGGATTGGATGATCTAATACAACTTTTCCATTTCTGACTTCTTAGAACAGCTTAGGCTCTTCCAAGTTCTCAAAGAGATTTCTGTCCAACAAAACTGAATTAAGAGAACTCCAAGACCAGGTCTGGGGATTTTATTTTCTTCTTTATTTTTTCTTTTCAATATTAAGAGAGCCAGAATACCAAACCATATGCTATAGTATACAACCATGAGGAAAAAACTGGAGTAATTAAATACCCAAAAAACTTAGAATATCTGTAGAAAAAGTAGAAAGTTCCTTTCATACTTAAGTCTTCCAATAATTTTGGAGCATTTTATCCTTTTCATAACTTAGGAAGAAAGCTCTTTTATAATATCTGAAATTATTAAGCAGTAAGGTAAGAAGACTGGTGTGGAAATTTTTATTAAACGATGCATTAAAATAGAGAAATATCAGTGCTAATTGATAATATAGCCATGCTCGTTTTCTTCCTACACTGCCACATATCACAATCACAACATCCTTGGCCCAAGGCTAGTGCACATTTTTTCCGTTATTTTTCTTTTGTTATTACAAAATATGTATCATCATTCTCTGTCTGCAGAATTTAAAACATTTGTCTTTGCAAGTATAGTTGACTTTCAGAAGTTACTGGTAGTTACTGCTAGAAGTTACTGCTAGTTACTGTTACTGAAAACAGTCTTTTAAGTAAGACTCCAGAAGTCAGAAAGAAAGATTTTTCACTCCTGAAGTCTTGTAACAGGGAAAAACTACAGCAGATGGGGCTCATGCTCCTGCTCTTACAGTCTCTTCCAAAAAGGCTAGGGACTGTCTTCTCTGAAACTTGAGGGGTACTGAAAAATCCTTCTAAAAATGCATTAAAAGTCAAACAAATATCATGAGTTTCACATACAGTTAAGCCCATCTTGAGGCAGGTATATGAACTAGATAACATTTCGAAAGTTTTTCATACCCTACTTTGTGTACCAGACCTTCACAGAAATCAAATATGAGCTTTGATAGCCTGTGACATCAACTGGGTCAGACCAAATGCTCTTAATACTCTGAATTCTCAATTAGAAAACTTTGTGTCTCAAATGAAATTAATATACTGTGTTAAAGAAGGGCAACTAGCGAGCACTAAAGACATAGTTTCGAAATTTCAAGAATTACACCTATTTTAAGATAGTGCAAGGCTTAAGAGGACATTAAAAGAAGCATCAACAGGGTTAAAGTTACATGTATGTCTAATATTTGGACCTATAGAGCACAAGATAAATAATAAATATGGTTCGAATATTTCAGTGCCTTCTTGCTGTAGTTGCAATAGAGTGACCATTCACTGATCCCCTTTCTCATCTTTCTTTTCTGTTACAGTCAGAAAGTCCAATCCACCCTGCAATAACAAACAAGATGATACCAGGGCATGCAACCAGGAGAGCTGCTAGGAAAGCCAACTGCTCCAAACTGAGAGCATGCTCCAAGTGAGAAAACCAGTTAGGTGCTGTCTTCTTTTGGAATGAGGGGCAAAAGGCAGTAAGTGAAGGAGTTTGAAAAGGTTTAGGCTTTGCCTCAATAAAAAATTAGAGCAAATGTTGAAGTGTCAATGTTTCACAGATCCACACTCATTTTCTAGCCAGCCTTATTTAATTCCCAAACCAGAAAGAAAACTGATTTAGCAGCTGACATAACATTTTGCTTAGATACACACCACTGTCAGCCTACATCAGAAAGATGACTGGTATTTCTCCTACAGTGATCTTCTGAACCACCTGCACAGACAGCTGCAGCAAAGCCACAAGGAGTCTGGGAGCCGTGGCACTTCAGAAATGGTGATGAAATTCTTTAGGCAAGCAAATATTGCTAAGCACTGTTCCACTGTTTGTTACTTTTGCATACCAAATACCAGAGAGCATTTAGGTTTACTTTTATATGTAAATTCTCAGATATTTTGAAGAGTATCACCAAGCACTTGACCAAGTACCAACATTATGATGTCTTTTTCCAGAATAAAACAGCTGAAAAAAAAGGGAAAATGTGATTCTTTCAAACCTACTTAGAAATAATCCCAGTTTTAAGCTTTCTCTAGATCAGTAATTGACAAGGATAACAAATTCTGCACAAGTCTGGATATATTCATGGCATGGGTTACTACCATCTACTGAGTCATTTCAGACTTCAGAATTTCCTTCCAGCTTGAATTAGCTCTGCACTGTGGACTGAAGACATACTTACCGTTTTGTAGGAGTAGAATATTTTTAACCAGCTGATTGGTCCCATTTTTCAGCTCCACACAATTTTAAGATGATTGGGATAGCTCTGTGTACTCCCATGGCATGCTTTGATTTCTTGGTGCTGATCATTTTTGTAGCATAATATTTTACTCAAGTATTTGTCCAACTTATTTTAGGCTCTACTTTAGTCCAGCATATTTATGAGCAAAACACAATATTAAATGGAGACAAGCCAATAGAAGAAACAGCTTACTAGAATTTCAGTTGACTTTGTTAAAGGAAATTATTTTAAATTAATGTGGCTACTGAACTCTTGCCATACTTGACCTCAGAAAATATATTCCTTCTAATTTTTGCTGTGAACGTTTATTTATTTAAGCTAAACTCCAGGTCTTGAATGTTGACCATAAAGAAGTGTCAGATTTCCTGCTACTCTTTCGTACTCTTTTTTTCTAAACAAGGGCAAACAACACATGTTTGTTGCATTAGCATTACACTGCCAAAACATCACTCTTAAATGAAATCATCTATGTATTTTTGGTAAAATCTTATTTAACAACTTCCACCCCGCCAGAAACAGAGTTAAAACAAGGCTGTTTTGTTTTCACTGAGCAACAGTTTGGTCACTGGTTT
Organism: Dicaeum eximium; assembly: GCA_013396995.1. Classification (NCBI taxonomy): domain Eukaryota; kingdom Metazoa; phylum Chordata; class Aves; order Passeriformes; family Dicaeidae; genus Dicaeum; species Dicaeum eximium. The sequence continues at coordinate 921,986 of VWZP01005528.1, forward strand.
ACTAGATGGCGCTCAAAACATTTTTCCATATGCTCTTCTCAAAGAGAACCTGACTTAAATGTGATTTACCTTCACCAGTGAATGAAGGCTTTTTTCACTGAACATATCCCAGAGGAAGGTCAGGTCTTCCTGGCTGTCCACATGTGGCTGCAGCTGGGCTGGCAATGCAGCCAGCAGCTCGTACAGACCTATAAAATGAAAATAAAACACAAAGTGTGATCTAGGGTGATCTCATTAATTTCACTTAACAGTTCTGTGTAATTGGCTGCCTGGAGCATGTCATTTTAACTGAAGAGGGAGTCTGCAGTATCCAGCACAACATTAACTTGTAGAACCAAAAGGAACATTTAGAAAAAATTACTAAGAAACAAGTATTAGCAGGGTACTTTTTACCTTGTCACAGTTGTCAAGCTTCTACATCCATATATATTTACACAAGGTTATGCAGAAAAACCAAAAAGGTTTTGAGAAGAGGACAAACCCAGAAAAAAACATACATTCCTTTGCTTAATCGTTATTCCATTTCCCTTGATGTTAGCCAAAGAGTGAAATGAGTCATGCATAGGAAAAACTTCCTTAAAAGAACAGAAACTGGATAGGGTGGTCCATTAAAAAAAGGTTTGTGGTTTTTCTAAATATTTCTTGCTAATATATTGCTTAGTATTTTTTTCAATCCTGTATTCAGCAAGGATCCACAGCAATACAAAAGCACCTTCTCTGTTTTGCAGGATTAAACTTTTAAAAACAACACCAACACAGTTTTCCCAGACACACATGCACACAGAAATATTTCAGTAACATTTTTAATTTGCAGGTATTTGAGATTCTCTCTAGGGCTGCAGCAATTGCTGTTCTCAGTTATTTGTGGCACACCTCAGCAGCGGTCTCCGAGGGGCAGACAGTAGCGCACTGTTCCACAGTAGCGTACAGCATAAAATATCCATCGCGCACACAGACCATCAAAGTGCTGTCCAAGAAATGCAGCAACAGTGTTTGCAGCCGTCCTCTTTAGGGAGGTAACCTGGCATGAGCTGATATCAATTCATAGCACATGTTTAATTTTCCAGTGGGATTACTTGGGGTAAAAAGGACAGAATGCCTTTTTCTCCTGTCTGCTGTCTACAAAAACACCAATAGTCTCCTGGGATCCAAGATACACGGTCCTGTTATTATTTTTAGTCTGAGTAAGTGCTGCTGTTCATCATAAGAACAGATTTACAACATATTCTACTGGTAAAAGAACATTGTTGTAAATCACAGATTACCTATTGTTATTATGTTTATTATCTCCCTAAAACTTATGATTTAGAATATTTAGAATATTTATTAGAAAACATTCATTAATTTCACAACCTTTTCAGGCAGTACATATCCCTTTCAACATTACATACAGTACCTTTGGATTCTGATTGTTTATATTTTCATCTTTTTACTGCCTCTCAGTAAAATATTCTGGGGAAAAAAAGTTCTTTCCAGATACATTCTTTTTGTGCTCCAAGCACTTTTTGGTGGTGCACATTCATTTCTCTTAGAATCCTGCTTTTATTTAAATCTGTTCTTGTTTCTGCTTCAGAAATACTGCAAAAGGAAGATACAACTCAAACCACTACAATTTTGAAGACAGAAGAAAAGACCATCAAGCTTTGCCTAGCAAGATACAATCATTGATTGAGCTGACAGGCAGAGAAAAAAGGTCTGAGCGGGATTTGTGGCTTCAACTTCCCAGATTATTAGAACTTCAGAACTTAGCAAAAATTTTTTTTTATCACAAAATTTATGAAAACATAAGTTTAATTTAGAAAATGAAAAAAAAATTTAAATAATTTTAAAAATTCTTTACACTTGACTACTTTTGCTACTGTAAATATATTTACCTCAAAATAACCTGAAGGCTGTAAGAAAATGGATCAGAAATTTTCAATGTAAGCTTGCACTGTGGCTTAAGTGCTTGGGGACAATTCCTGTGTGTCATTCAGGAGAAAGAAAACAGTAACTTCAGACACTTCATTCAAATAAAAGGTGTGTAACAGAGTAAGCTTTCTTTTCCTTGATCCATCAGATCTGCTTAAATTCCATATGTAATCAACTATAAAAACTATTCTCTCCTTGTAACTTGCTCCTCAACACTTTGATAATCAAACCCCTAGTGAAAAATAAAACAAAAGTTTGTATTTCCTGATGGATTAACTATTAGTGACACAGGAGGAGACTGAATCTGCCCAAAATAAGACTTTGGTTTTACACACAAAACTCCCAGAGTAAAACCCCACCTGCCAGCACTCCAGGAGTGCCGAACCCTGCAGGTGCTCACATACATGAAGATTTCACATCCAGCTCAAAAGTTCCTGTGAACTTCACTTATTTATATAGCCCTGAATTGCCCCTTTCAGGGAAACAGGTGTCCATGTTCCTAGGGCACTACTCCACCTTCAACAGCAATGCACCCGATCTGTGCAACTCCCCTGGAGAAGTGGAGACAATTAGACTGGTGCTGACTGATTTTATCCAATATCATAGCCATGCTTCTAGTTCTTCCCTGCTTTGGCTCTGGAGTCCAGTGTTTATAGCTTTCAGCCAGAAGGAAATGAGAATCCGTCCCATCTCCGCAGCAGTGGAAACTCAGGACTGTGCCATGCAGCGTGCTGGAGAACATCACACTCTTGCTCTTCAGACTCCTCCCAAAACTAAACACTGTGTAGCCAGGAATTACAAAAACAACTCCATCAAGGAGCCCAGTAAAAATCAGGCAGAAGGAGACCTTAGTGTATTAACCTGGGGAAAACAGAAGACAAAGACCTGGAACATGTCTGAAGTGAAATTTGTGTGATTACAGATCACCTGACTCAGCTGCAGAAGGCAATGCCAGAAGGTGGTAGCACCTGTAAAGGCTTACCTTTTCTCTTTTTTCTTCTTGTTCCATCTGTGGTGCGCAGTACCACAGAATCAAACATTTTCAGATGGGCATCCTGATTTTTATATATTAAGAAATAAAGTATGTGGATCTTCTACACACACCTCCAAGTAAAACATGATTTTTACTTGTGTCTAAATTACATTAAATGTGTTGATGTTATTCATTCCACTGTGAAGAAACAGTGAAAATTGTAGCTGGCATGTGACTTTAGCAGCACATGGCATATTAAAGAAAGCGCTTTTGTGATATGGACAGGGACACAACCATCTGTCAAGTTAGTGTAAACTGGTAATGAAGATGACACCACTATTTGGCAACAACACAGTGGCCTAATTCTACTTACCAAATCTGAACAATTGTCCCATGCATCTTTCCTACGTGTGAAGGGCAGTAGCTCAAATTCCTGCAGCCCTGTAAGATCTCACTATACACTATGCAGCAATAGAAGTAATCTGAATTTCATAGTAGAGATCAGATCAACATCAAACCTCCTGCAAAACTTCTAAGTAGTATCTCAGGTGGTTCTAGAAGTCAGAGCCAAAGGCCATGGAAAAAAAGTGCAAGTTTAACAATGGTTTAAGTACTGCCAGGCCGTTAAAACCAGATTTTTAAAAATTGTTCCAGTAGCAATTATGTAGTCTTAAAGAATGCCACACTGAACACTTTTGATTACTTCTAAAAAAAAAATTAAATTTCCAAAAGGTCATAGTGATACTCCCTAAAACACAGGTTGTTTGGCAAATTAAAAACACATATTCATTGCATAAGCCCCAGAGATGTATCAGCACCTCCAAGCTGAATGCTATCAATGCCTGCCAGGCCTTGATTGTGCTTTTGGTCTCAATTTTGATGTTTCCCACCTCCTTGAGTCATATGGCATGCTTGGACCTCATATTCTTTTGAAAGGTGCCCACAATGTAAACAAACAAAACCAAGAGCTTTTAAAAAGTGTATCTAGAAGTTGTTTAAAAAAAAAAAAAATAAAAGCCAAAAATAAAGTCCTGTTGTTTTTAATGCCTGATGTTGGCACTACTGTGTGGAGTGTCTTGCAAAAAAAAAAAATTTTTGCTTTTATTATACACTGTTGCTATTCTACTTAGGTTCTTGATATTTTTTTAGTCTAGTTTGCCTAAGTTTAACCAGCATTTATATTCAAAAGGAATCATGCACCCATTGGAATTTACTAGTATCAAAATACTTCAGGTGTCAAAAATCAGTAAAGTAAACATGATTTACACAAGAAAACTAATTTATGTTGACTTTTAAATGTAGATAATTTATTCCCAGAAGACCTGAGCATACATTAAAAAAATCCTATCAATGTGATTAAACATAGAGATGTAAGACAATTATGCAATTTTTTAATTTTAAGAGGGGAAGTAAATCTGGTCATTCCAACAGCTCAGGAGGGAGGAACCCCAAGACCCATCACAATGTAATCACACCTAAAAGGGTAAAAAATAAATTTCAACTGTTTTCTTCCAACACACTTAAGCAGTTACTGTCTTCAGAGCATCTTCAGCTTTTTCTAAACTTAATTAATACCATTTAGTTTTATTTGATCTGAAGACCAAAATGTAGAAAAATGCTAATTCCGATTTAAAAACGTGTACAGTAGATTTGCACATGCAATCGGATTTAAGAGTAAGAAGCAATGGAAACCTTTTAAATCAGAAATAACAGGACATAAAAGATTTTTCCAGTTTTAGAAAATTGCTTCCTTTCTAGTGTTATATTCTACAGAAGACTGCTTGTTCCTAGGAGGAGAATAAATGGCTAAGCAATTGATTAAACTGTTCCCGTACCGAACCACTCACATTGCAGATTCCAGATGCTCTACATTCTTGACATCAGAATGGAAAAATTTACTGTTAGTCTAGAGAAATTTAATATCACCATTCTTGTCATATCCTTCATAGCTTCATTATTAGGACAAGTCTGTGGAAGCTATAAACTAGTGCTAAATGATAAAAAATATGGTCTCTGCGTTCCATCACTCTTGCATATGACAAGAAAACACCAACTTTGTTTTGGTTAGCGTAAGGAAAGAAATGGAAACATGCATGTGCCTTTGCTTTCATATGCTAATTAATTTCCTGAATTAGCATTCTGAACAATGATGCCAGGCTTCAAATCTAGAATTTTTACAGCAACTGAGGGATAATAAACACTAAAGAACATATATCTAAAGGCCCAGAACAACACTGTAAAAATTTATTGTATTAATAAAATGGGACAAACCAACCTTTAAATTTTCCACTTTGTCAAAGGTAAAATAATCAGCACCATTTGCTGCCATTTATAACAAGCTAACATTTTTTCACATTTGAACTGTACTTTACAGTTCTACGAAGGCTCAGACGTTTGCCTTACACACAACCAAGCATCGATGCAGTAGAAGCACTCATTCTGACATCCTTGCTGTTGAATAACAAAATCAGTCACTAAGACCACGTATTGAAAATTATTTCATTCTGAAATTTGAGATTAGTATTTACACACAGGTTCAAATAAAAACACATGCAGTATGTCTGCATATTAGGATGGACATAATGCACTGTCCTATCAGACTCCAGTTGTAAAAAGACCACAATGTGTTCAAATTTATGTGCTGCAAATAATTCTTTTTTTATGTTCTCTTAAGTAATGCTGCTGAATATATGGGCTTGCTGACACTACAAAAAGTTAAAGAGTAACAATTTTTCTCTGCAGAGCCAGATGGATTAACTCATTCCAGTAAGTAAATTTTTTAAATTTTGCTGTTTAGTGTTTCTACCAAAAAAAATTAATTTTCAAGGTACAGAACACCAAATAACTACATAATGCACTTGCATAACTAGAACATGCAAGTGATCGGCATCTTGGGAAAAATACCTGTTTTGATTTATTTGCTAATTCACAAAAAAAATGCTGAAATCCTTGCAGATGGCAGAGCAACAGAAATACCAATGTTGTATATTTTTTCTAATGAAAAAAAAAGATTTTGCCGTAAGTGTCCTCAAAGAACAAGACTGCATTTTCATAAGGGCAGTAGTATTTTAACTTAAAAGTTGTACCTAACTTTTATTCCTCCAAGCTACTGTAAATTTGTTAGACCACCTTAAAACAATGTTATGACAGAAAATGTTGAATGAGTAATTATTTAAACCCATCACTTGTAAAAATATTATTTCCTTCAAAATGGAAAAGTCTTTAGTTTTGGAACTTGGCTCCTGGAGCTAAAGAACACGCAGTTGTTTGAAACAGTTATTGGTCTTCTAGGATTTGTCTCAACATGTGTATTTCAGATTTAACATCCCACATACCGTTAGCGTTCTGAGAGAGTTAGAGTTGATCTCTACCCTCATCCATACAGGGCAAAACTTGCTGCAAAGTTCCTGCTTGTATGGCTCATCAAGGCTGTTTCAAAATCAAACCCCCTCAAAAATGTAGTTACTAGACACTGTGTCAACATGGATATTCTCAAAGTTCATAAAATGTACTTTCATGAGTATTCAAAAGTCCACCTATTATCTGCAAGAATAACACATACATAAAACTGATTTAAAGTGACCCATCAAGGACAAATTAACAAGCAGCTTGTGGAAAACTCATACAAATTTTCTTTTTTTTTTTTTTTTAATCCTGTCTCCTCCAATGAAGCCTGCATACTATGGCACCTTGAATAACCCTGACTAATTGACTGGTCCTTCCCAGAGACATCAGCTTGGCAAGTCTTTAGTATTTCTATCTAGATCTTCATCAGCCCTAGAGGAGGCAATAGCAAGTACCTGGCAGGCAGTCAGGAAAGAACTCATTCCAGCATTAGGAAGGCACTGAGCACACTGGCCATGTTTTAACCCTTCCGTCACCATTTACAAGGTTATAAGAGACTTGGCACTGGGGAAAGGCTGCAAAGACTACTAAACATAGCATTTCACATCTGCAAAAGGAAGACAGAATATCTCATTAAGAGCCTGAATAAAGACTTCTAACAATAGAAATCATTATTTTCAAATCAGTTGGGTCTAAGAATAATGGAAACACTGATTACCACATATCTCAACCTCTCATGGTCAAGATACATGCTAATCATGTATCTCATACAGGATATATCTGTCATGAGAATAGAAGAAAAAGTCCTACAATCCTAGGCAGTACTGATGCCTGAAATCAAGTCAGTATATTATTTCAGTGTTATGATTCACTCTAGGACCTAGTTTAGGAATTAACATTCAAAACAAGTTATGCCATTACACAATCAGTCATATATATGCAGCCACATACACTTGATACTAAAGTTTATAGATGAATATAGGAATATACACAAATTTTAAGAGCCAAGTATATTGACAGACTGAGAAAGTTGGGGCTGTTCCTCCTCACACAGGAGGAGTGTGCATAGAGACCTCCAGCAAACTCCCAATATCTGAAGGGGGCCTACAAGGAAGGATGGAGAGGAACTCTGTCAGAACTACACTGACAGAACAAGCAGTAATGGTTCAAACTGAAAGAAGGGAAATTTAGGTTAGTATATGGAAGAAATTCTTTGTGGTGAGATTGGTGAGGCACTGGAACAGACTGTTCCCAGAAGCTGGGGCTGTCCCATCCCTGGCAGCGTTCAAGGCCAGGTTGGATGGTGCTCTGAGCAACCTGGTCTAGTAAAAGGTCCCTGCTGACAGCAGGGGGTTTGAAGTTAGATAACCTTTAAGATCCCTTTCAGCCCAAACCATTCCATGATCCTACATCATCATCTTCTTTTGAAAGTGTGTTTAGGAAAGTAAACTATTTGAAATAATTAAATTATTTCATAGTTTATCTGTAAAACTAATATGTTGCTTCGAGGTGTTCTTTGTGTGTGTTGGGTTTTTCCCTAAACCAATGTGTTATTAAAAAAAAAACAACAATTCTGAATCCTTGTATTTCACAACAGGCAACTAACAGCTAGCAGGGAAGTTTCTCCTTACCTCTTAGTAGTAATAAACTGCCTTCTGATTAACAGGTTTAGTTCTTTTAAATCAGCCAGGATTATATTGGGCTGAGAAGGCACAGAACCTTCCATCTGCCATTAAATGCACGCAGTATGCAGGCTCTGCTGGTAGCCTGGATGCTGGCACAGCTACACTTGAGGGGGACAGCACAGCACTCTGCTCTCAGCAAAGGACACCCAGCATCTCTGGAACTGCCAACCACTTGTGTAACTACAGCTTTCGGTCCAACAAACAGAGCCACATATAACAGAGCCTCTGCTTAGAAACAGCATAGGCTACTGTACCTTCACATTTACTACAAAACTACACACTGCTCAGAGAGAAAAAAGAAAAAAAAAAAATTGTTCCAGCTGCCAGACCATTTGATTTAAATGTGTCGAAAAAATGTAACAGTTTTAAAGAGTTTACCATCAATAAATATACTTACACACATTTTCTTATTCCACACTACTGAATCAGTCTAGCAATATTAACACAAAGCAGAGCAGTTTAGAGAAATTTAATTTCACTTTGAAGGAATTTTCAAAGTCATCATAAATATGTTGATACCAAAATAAATGACCTTTCCAACACCAGCAAGTTGTATTTTTAAAAACTAAATCAGATTGCAACTAAAGCTAGCCATACATCTCATACTTTCCCAAACCTCCCAAATTAATGTTATCCTAAAAGCCATTTAATGCCTCTGGCAGATGGAGATGGGGAGAAATCAAGAATGCAGGGATAAAATATTGTCTATTTATGAATTCAGTATAAATTTTGCCTCGGCTGTCATATCCATTTTCATGAATATCTGGCCATACCTATGAATTTCAATGTGCTGAGGAATTAAAGTAGCTTTGAAATTGTGATGCATCCAAAGCATTACATACCACACTTGCTGCAGCACACCTATACCTAAAGTTATAACAAAGAGTGTAAAGCAGGCAAGTGAAGGCTTCCCCTCTGCTCTGTTTCCACCACAGGATGCCAGTGGGGAAGCAAAGGCAGTTTGGAGCGGGAACCGATGACCCTGCAAGCCTTTGCCCTGGCAGCCTGCAACATAAGAACAACTCTCAGAAAACTTTCCTTCACTGCCCTCCTAAATTCCCTTTCTCTTCATCTCGTAACAATGAGATGGCCAGATCTTTGGCCACCATTTTATGTTGCAGCGCTCTTCAAATAGGCTGTAAAATTAGAACTCTCTGATTTCTATCTCCCTCTGAATCCTGAAAACTGGGTTAAAAGGCTAAAATTAAAATTTTAGCACTTCAGATGAATTTGTCCTTCTTCCACTATAAATGTTTCTGATGCCCCCCTTTCAGCTTAGCCAACTAGTCAGCTTTTTCTTCATATTATTACTTTTTTCTCCATCTATCATCAAATTTTTCTTTTTTCTACCTCTATCATCAAATTCTCTTGGAAAGCATCATGTTGAAACTGACAAGCTGATCAAAATGCATTAATATAGTAGTAAGTAAAAAGAAGACATCTATATGAAAACAATAAAAGCAAGACAGTTTCTTTTTGTGTTCAGGTCACTGCAAAATTATCTTTGAACTTCACATTACTGGCAGTGGTCTCTGACCACTGGGAAGTCAATCCATACGAACTATCCCAGCAAAATATTTCTACCAGCATTCAGCATATCCACATCAACAGCATGCAGCTTCAGAGTGTAATTAAAATTCTAAAGAATCACAGAATATATACTATAAATCCATTTTGGAAAAATACCTAACATTTAGAACAGATTTCACATATCTATTTAGTATTATTACACAACAGAGTTGAAAACATGAAAACCAGGAATATTTTAAAGGCCATGTGAACTTAAAATTTGGTTAGTAACAAATGTGGGTTTTTTTTGTAATTAAAAACGTAACGTTTTCAGTTTTGCAGTCTTGTAATACTCAGAAAACTCCCTTATCTGGCACAGTGCTCACTCCTTTATGCACTCAAGGAGAAACTAGCATAAGCCTTCGCACATTTTCTCTTTCTGTAATTTACAATATTCAAATCCAAGAACAGTTTCTGACTTTCACTGTATATAAGCAATCTCACACAGTTTTACTTGGTGCCTAAACTTCGCCCATAAATGTGATTTTCCTGCTGACAACACATGAAACAAAAACATGAAGTCTGCTTTGCACATTCATGCACCGGTTTCTGAGAACAAACAGAAAAGCATTTTTAAGCTTGTCAGTTAAGCAAGCTTGATACAGCATTGGGAGGAAAGAAATCTGCAACAAGTTTACGATGTTTTTCACATTAGAACAACACTTAAAGTATAATGATGTCATCTTGGCTCCACCAGAGTCAGTAACAAAGCTGCCATCTACTACTGTGAAGCCAGAACTGCAATTTTACACCTTCCTAAATATACCAGATAAGCGAATGCCAGATCTCACAGATTTGCTTTACCTGCAAAAACGCAAATCTTCTTGCTCAGTCTTCAAAAAGATCTGTTTGGTGGGCTTGCATACAGAGGGCAACCAGAAACTCTTGAAAGCTTCTGACCCAGCCCGAGGCATGAGCACAGCCTTCCATTCACACTGGTTGCTTTAAGATAACTTTGACTTGACACTGACAGAACCATAAACCTTAAGGGTCACACAGATGTTATACACAATGAGCAGCTTTTCTATTATTATTATTATTATTATTATTATTATTATTATTATTATTATTATTATTATTATTATTATTATTATTATTATTATTATTATTACATAAAAATAGGTTTTCTATATGGCTAATGGCGAGTGGAAGAGAGAGAAGCATCTGCACATAAAAGCCTTCTTCCTCTGTCTTTAGGTCAGTGAAGCCAGATCAATCTGGTAAGGTGTAAGATTTAATTAAAAGTCACTATATCAACCCAAATAAATAAAACCATTTTTTAAAAAAGATTGAAAATAGTGTAGCAATGATTTTGATTTATCATAGCTTAAATCCTGGTAAATGCCCCTCAAAACAGATTTAAAAGGCATGGCTTGTGTTCAGAAGATACAGGTTAAAACATGGTAGGACAAAAGCATGTATATGAAGAATGAATATGAAGAAAGCACCTGCAAGTACATGGTGCCACTTCTAATAGAAGCTGTTGACAAAGTAAAAGCAATGTAAAATGAACACAGTTAGATAAACATTTAGTCTCATCAAATACAGCCCATCATGAACACTACCCTACTTTTGACAGTGAACTGATACTTCAGACGATATTAAAAAAAAATTAAGTCATTAATGTTCCCATATGGGTGACTGAATGTCCAGTGGTCCATGCCATGGCAACTTTCAATATTCACAGATTATGTATTTCTGTGTACAAGTCCTCAGGGAATTCTTTCATTTGTTTTTAAATCCAGGTTTATTTTTATTTCACCCAGCATCTAACAGACACAAAAATAGGTTAGGCTGCATTTTGTCTGATTGTATTTACAAAAGAGTCAGACTGAACAGGGTTATGTTCCTACCCTAAAGGTCCCACTAAGTGACTTGCCAAGTCCTCAGTGCCCCAGACAGAGCAGTTTCAACTCATCACATGTCACAATACCAGTCTGTGCAGGCAGAGTAACAGGAAGAGGAGAGGCTTACCCACATAGGAAGAACAGAGGTAGGAAAAACTTTATGCTCATCGATATTTTTTAATCTAAGAGTGAGAGTAACAGCAGAAAAACAGGACTCCACTTAGAAACCACCTGTATCGTAGCCAGGGTAGAAAGCACAGTTTAATGTAACCATCCCAAAAATGCTTAAGAGCGTATCAGCCCCATCAGGAAGTATTGTAAAGAAAGTGGAAGAAAAAGAATTATTCTCTTTTCATTCCAAATGCAAATTTTTATTTAGAGAAACAACTTATGACTTGAGGCAGGAAAAAAAACAAGCTGTATTATTTAACAGCAAGATATAAATGGTATGTATCATGTTTTACTATAAATTTCATGGGACAATGGAGACACTTGAGTTTTAACACAGGTCTTAATTATTAAAGGTATGTTTGCATCATCATATGGATTAAATAGCACAGTAAAACATGCTTAGAGGCATTTTAACACACAATATTTCAAAATTAGGATTATCTTCTAGTTTTTTAAGCCCTTCTCTTTTTTTTATTCAGAAAGTACGTCCATGACTATTACTTTTGGACATATTACAATCTTTAAAAATAAACAAGTAATCATTTTTTAAAAATTAAGGAAGGTTTTGAAAGGACACAAAGGGGTGCATGATAAAGAAAGCAAAGATTCAGAGCAGAAAATTAGCCCAGAGCAGATCCTGACACATCTTCCAAAACTCAGCTTTAGCATAGTGAACAGCTTCAACTCACTTATTTCCATGAGGAGAGAGAGAGAAAAGAAAGGTATGCAGAGATAGAGTTCAGCAAATTCATAGTCAAATCCCTTAAACACAGGAATAGGGAGACAAAAAATCATATAAAACCAAACAACTCTCTTTCTCCATGGCAACAAATAAACAGACACACACCCTAATTATAAAAATCAATATTGTCATCTAGGATAAATTTTATGTGCAGAGAAAACAAAATCACTGCCCTGTACAGTCTACTAAAATTAAGAATCAAATGCAGTTCCTTATATATGTGCTTATACACATATTTTTGGATTCCTGACTTGAAATCTCCCTCCTAATTTTCCAAATCCTGCTGTTACTTCTTGCGCATAAAACTGTGTGGCACAGGGGTGGAAAGGAGGGATCTTTGTATTGTATTGCAACCTCAGCTGGATCACTCTTTTTTAACAAACACTCTCAAGCAAAAATACTAACTTTAGTTATCCCAGACAGAGGGACAAAAATACTGTCAGAGACGGAGAATTCAGGATAACAAGAAGATGAAATTTAACCTTTGAATATAACCTAATATTGGCACAAAGAAGGTGAAAACTATGGAAATCTACATATCTGCAATCCCACTGCCAGCAGTCAGTGACAGGAACTGGGCTCTGACGTGAAAGGCAAGTGAAGGAACCGAACTTGAGACAGTATTTTTCTTCTCCTAATTTGTTACAGAATTGTCAAAACGGAGTAGCCTGTGTTCAGAAATAACTTCACTGATAACTGTAACTCACAGAGGGGATAGTCTAGACTGCTGCAAATATTAAGGCATGCATGATATAATCTTTTTTTTTTTTTTTCCCTCCTCCTCCTCCTTTTTCAAGTTAACATTGTAGGAACCATGCTCAGAGGTGAATTCTTCAGATCTTTCTATAATATATGTTTGGATCTGTTCTTTTTAGGAGGTTGGGGATGCAGGGGAAGAAGGTGGTGGTAGGACTTTTCAAAATTAATATATTTTATCTGTGGTGTTTCACGTGTCTAAATTAACTTCAGGGAGAAAAGGTTATGTTTTAAGTCTTACATTAAAAATCTGGTGAGAGCATAATTAATTATCTTACTTGAAATACAGACTTAACAATTAAGAGGTGGAGGAAACACGGCCTCTCCTTGGCTGGTGTACCTGTGTCACTTCCAGATCCAGTTGATAAGGCTGGCATGGTTTAGTCTGCAGAGCGTCACGCAGAAACCCCAAACCAGCACCGCAGCCAGAAGGCAGAAGTTTATTTCAGTTTAACTGCTTGCAGCCAAGTTGTCTACAAAGATTTATGTTATCTCTCAGCTTCTCCTAGAAAGAACAGAAACAGAATTTTACAATTAAGAACATTGTTAAACAGAATTTTACAATTAAGAACATTGTTAAACTGTGTATTACTGTAGCTAACCAAATCCAAGAATTATCACGAAATAAGCTTTTATTTAAGATTCTCAAAACCAAGCACTAGGCATTTATTTATGACTGTTAAGGTTTTTGTTTCCTTCAGGTGAAGCAAGTTTTGTTTTCTTCAGTCTAGCCTACAATCCCATTCTGCATTAAGGATAATTTAACACATTTCTCTTGTGTAAATTATACTCTTTAACTCCAGCATGTCAGGCATTTTGGAAATAAAGTCTACGGGTATTTTATTAAAATTGTGAATAATTGAGGTAATTCAAATTTTGCTACTACTTATCTCAGGAAAATAAAATTGCTTACTAGCACACTAATTTATTCAGTGTTTCTATTTAACCTCCTTTAAATTGTTTTCAGCTCATTTAAGATTTTTGTTTGTAATCTGGAAATACAATCTAAATTTTAACTGAAGTTGTAAAAAGTAGGACTTGAGCAAATACTTTTCTAAGGTAAATAGCAGTTTGATTTGTGGAGTTGATGGAGCCATTACCATGTAAGGAATTTTTCTGTGATTCATTCCGACAAAGTCAGTGGTTTTTTAACACATATTTTGTAATAATTGTACAGGTCTACTGATAGTAAATTTTCGGTCTTTCTTTTAACCACTTTTTGAGAAAAATTCAGAGTACATGTAACAAAAATTAAAATTAATTTCAAAAATAAGTGAACACATTTGTATTCAAGTATATTAAAATATGAAAGTGGAATGCAAACATATGAAAAGAAACTCCAAGTTCAGACAACAAATGTCTACTTAGAGCGGGGAAGGGACTGATGTGTTTGCAGGGAAAAGGAAGGGAGAGGGGGAAGTAGAAGCTACCAGAAAATAAGGATTTTTTTTCCAGATTTCAGTAAACAAAAAGGATCCTTGAAGAAAGAAAGCAGCATAATTCTCCTTTAGCAAAAGAAAATAAACAAACAGAAGAGCATTTTGCTGCTGCTATTGCTGGTTTGGTTTTTGTTGTTTTTTTTAAAACACATTCATATTAATCAGAATTACTTTTGAAGTCATGTTGGCTCTTGAAGTGCATATTTTGGACCCATTTTAACTTGGCAACTGTCTGGTAGAAGAGTGATATACAGGTGCTGTAAACAGTGTATCCTGTTCAAAATTTTGTTTTTCACTGAAAAAATCTCCACGTGGCTAAAAATATTGCAACGTTCTAAGGGCCATACACAAGATTTTGTTTAATAAGTTTTAAAGCAATTATTAGATATAAGTTAGTTGTTAACTTGCCCTCAGGCATAAGCCTACAGTTTAAATAGTCTGGCAGCTTTTTTTTAAGTACAGGGGTTTTTTATGTCCCCTAAGCATTTACCCAGTGAATCTGGGTGGTTTGGTTAAAGAAGGCAAATACAGCAGAAGTTACCTTCCTGGACAACTTCTTCTATGATGAAAAGAACCAAATAAAAACCTAAAAGCTTATCTATTAAGATTGTCTTGGGGTTTAGGATTTCTTTCATTATAGAAGTTTATGAATAAAAGAAGTTTTCAGTAAAAAAAATCAGCTTAAAAGAAATATTTTGACATTCATCAAATCAGCACAAAAGTCCATTAATTTAAAATTTAAAGCACGGATAAGGAAATTAAGTATTCCAGAGTGAAAGCTCATCTTATGATGACAAGAGCTGTAAAACATCTATATGCAAAGCTAGCCAGGGTGCAGTTTAAAAGAGGGAAAAAACCAAAGACATCATAGCCAAGGACACATTGTACCAATTAAGAAGGAACACATTCACTTTACATTAATTCTGCTTGTTTTCTGTTTAACACATAAAGGAGGAGTCCTGTCCCAAGCTCAGTGACAGTCCCCAGCGCGAGCACACCACAGCAGCCGTATGAAGGGTAGAGGCGTTTTTATTTTAACGTGTGTAAGAAACTGGTGAAAACAAAATTGTTGATTACTAACAAAGCATCTTTGATTTATATGCATATTAAAGTACTTTCATCTACTAAAGAGGAAAAAAAAAAAACAACAGGAAAAAAACAACGAAACAAGGCATTCTCATTATAAGCACACTACTGTAAATCAGAAATTCAGGTTCCTTAAAAAGAGTTCACTGCAAAACGCAGAAAATCTTGTTGATCTACATACATGCAATGTATTTCAACTCCATCAGTCTCTTTTATTTTTCTTTATTTCACAATCAATTATTCAGTACAAAAAGAAAAAATCAAGTTCCTCATTATTTAAGAAACCTATATACAGCATAAAGTTATTGCCCCCAGTTCCTAAATATATATTAATGAAAAATAAATGACCTGATGAAATCCTTACCAGTAAAATGCTTAATATTTTGCTGGAATGGGATGGAGATTTTTTTTTTTTCCTAACGTGCAAATTAAGCTACATTTTTGCAGTGATGATGCTATTTTCTTTGGCTCACTTCATTTGAAATGCTTTGGAAGTTTTTGCCGGAGCCCAGCCATAGGCATCGCTGACTGCTGTATGGAATCGATTTGCTGCAACACAGAAATACCAGCTGTTACAGTATGTCCTGAGAGGGATTACCGAATATTCCTAAATTGAAGTTCAATCCATCTTTCCATAAAAATTAGGAGCCAGGGCCAGGAACGTAACAGCAGTATCAAGTGCACCTGAGGCATTTACAATACCCAGCAGAACAGTTACAAGCGGCCTTTAAAAAGGGCTTATTTTTGAAATTTCATTATTCCAGTTGTACCTTGCTTCTATAGATCGCACCGTATCGGGTTCTGCTGGCAGCTGCCGTGTGGAAACAGCGACGCGCGCGCGGCCCCTCACGGCCCCTCACGGCTCCCGCCTGACCCCTGGCGGCCGCGGGAGGCGCCGCGCGCGCCCTCGCTCCCCACACGCCGCGGCCGGAGCTCCGCGCCGGGCAACACGCGCCTTCCTCGCTTAAGATGAAACAAAAAAAAATGCGTCATTTTAATTGTTTCTGCCTGTGTTTATCTGCGTAATGAAAGACATCTCTATTTTAAGGCGTTCTGGTTGAATGGCAGGTATTGAGGGGAAAAAAACAAGCCTCGGCTGTAAAAAGCACAGAAATGCTCCCGTGTCTCCAATAGCTCCCACACGCTGCAGGTCATCAAACCAGACAGTTCCAGTCACCTTCACCACCGAGGTCATTACAGTGACGTAGCTCACCAGGGGGACACATGTCCCGGTTACACAAGGCCAGGAGTGCAGCAAAAGCCTCCCAGAAGCATCTTACCAAACTGCAAAATTCTAGAATTACAGCTCTCCAAGGGAATCAGTTTTCTGCATATCCCACAGGTAAGAGAGGCCACTTGGCAAAGGATGAGGGGATAGATCTTGTTCCGATCACTCACATGGTCAATACAGGACAGGTGAGAATGGGCAGAGGTCAGGCAGGTACAGCAAGCAGGTGCAGAGTGCCAAAATGCACAGTCTTCCATGTAGTTTCAGCTTTAGTAGCTTCTTTCTAGCATCCTCTATTGCTTTTGAATTGAAATGACTCCATCAGTCATGCATACACTTTATTTTAGCCAATCCATTTTTCAGGAAAACATGATGGAGAAAAGCTAATTCAAATTTGTACTTATGGCAAGCACCATGCAGTTGGAGACAGAACACATGAAGTCTTGGTTCTACCTCAGACTTCCCACACAAACCTCAAAAAAACTCCATAATATTTATTTCTGAAAGGGTATTTTACAAGTTACTCAATATTTGGCACTTTAATGAATATAAATTTATTTTCTTCACATTTGAAAAGCAGACTGAAGACTATTGATTAATTTATGACAGATAAAAACATAAAAAGTATGAACATAGCAATGCTACAAATCAGTAGGTGGGCAGGCTGGGGATGGGACAGATAAACCCAGGTTGTTTGATACAAGGAACATTCAACCTATTTTTCTAAAGGATGCTACAATTATGACGACTACAACCTTGATTTCCAGGACTAAACCAGAATGTCTGCAAATGGTATTCAAACTACCAGATAGAGATTTCATGTGGAGACAGGAAATTTGACAGCCAGTCAGTCTTGTATTCAGTATGGGGCCTCAAGTAATTGAGTGACTACAGACATGTATACAAGACTCCAAAACCCAGTGAGCACAGGAAATTGCCAAGGGAGGTTTTCTAGACTGGCAGAAGTAAATCTATTTCAGTAGACAAAATCTGAATTGAAAATGGTGGTCGACTCTTTTGGAAGCTGTAATGTAACGGGATCTAGTGAATTCTTAAACTCTTCTGAAGAAAGTTTCACCTCCTTAATCACACGGTCTCCGACAGGCTACTGGAACCTGCTCGTGGCTCCTGACAGGCTTCCAGAGCTGCTCAGCCGCCCCTACAGGCACTGCACACTTGTTGGCAACAGGAACACTCAAAAAATCTTCATCTTGAATTACTGTGTGGAGGACATGTGCACAAACATGATGTGTCTTCAAAGATGCTGCAGAAGCAAGAAGCTACCCCTGACTCACTCAGCTGTGTGTGTGTGTGTAATGAAAATTAAAACAAGTGCAAACATCTCTCTGTATGAGCCCACTTTAAAACCCCAGAAATATCCATGGCAACTACCAAATGTTATTAGCTAATACACCAACACAGAAAACATGGACTGTCCCAAACTGAAAAGGCCAACTGCTGCCTTCACTAATTTCCTCATGGTCTTGTCATCATATCAGTCTTCAGCCATAAAATATTAAAGGCTTCTGCGTCTTTTTCTGTATAATGTTCTATCAGTGCTCTCTATTTTATTTAGATTACACCATAGATACGTTAGACAAAGCTTCACTTTGTGAAAAGACTTTGAGAACAGTAGATAATTTAAGCACTCTAAAGCATCCACTGAAAATGTGTAACTGCTTGGCATTTAATTTATACATTTGTGGTTACATCTTTAACAAACAGCAGTTTGGAAAATACTTCTAAAATCATTGTATCTTGTAGTGTGACTTCTGTGGCTCAAATCTGACTGTGATGTCAGTGCATCAGGAAAAAGAACGAAAAAAAAGAGATTAAATTATAAAATCCTTTACTACAAAGAATAAAAAGAGAGAGTATTTAAGAAGTAATGTACAGAAAAACATTAGGACAGTAGAAATTACTATCCCATCAGTCTGTGGTGGCTACTTCCAGCAGTTTGATCAACACCAGAACAAAGTCAGGCTGATTCCAATGAGTGGCCCTCCTGACTGGTGTCTAGGCTACATGCTTGGACCTTTATCATTTTATTCTCTTCCTCCTCAAGGATGAGCTCCCACGAGACACTTCCCTCGCTGGACCATTAACAGAAAACACACTACTTCAATCACTACCTGACCACACACTTCCAAAAACATGCCAGAAGCTCATATATGGGGGAGATCCTCTCTCATGTTTGACTGAGTTTGTTCAAAGGGCTAAGAAGACAGGCAGGAGAAGGAAAAGAGCACTGTGTACAATTTTCCTCCTTCACAACTTCGGCCAACAGATAGGTTTCTCCTCCTGACGAGAGTAATCCTGTGTCAATGGACAAATCTCACCTAAACAGCTCCTATAGCAACACTGAAACTGCTATCACAATTTTCCTTTTTCAGACTGTTTTCTCCCATAATATTCCTTCATGGTCTGGAGCAGGACCATTTATCTAAACACCGCTGTTATTTAAACCCTCTCTAAATACAACTGTGAAATAATTCTTTCAATGAGTCAATACAACATAGAAAAAATTGGAATATAGGATATATTAAGATATTAAAAAATTGGTAATATTGTTATTAATTTATATATCATGATGTATTACAATTTAAGTTTTAGACAGCTCCTTGCAGCCTGAAAACACTGCCATGCTAAAAATGTTCAATAAGTACCAATATTAAAACAGTGGCAAGGCTTTTTGCAACCTGCATCTTCCCTGTCTTTAACACAAAAACCCCTACATGAGCTCTGTCGAGACTTAGATTTTTAATGTCAGTGTTTGAATTGAACACATTCCTTTAAATGCATGAAAACACTCCTTTAAATAAACACACTAAAGCTACCAGTTTAATTTTAACCAGCATCACTGTTGTAGATGTCCAATACCCTTAGACAGATCCAATTTTCTGCAAATAAAATGTACCAACTGACAGAATAATATTAGTTTAATATACTAGTTTAATAAAGCTATTCATTAAAATGTGACCTAAACTATGCCTCAGATCAAAGGTTGCTCTTTCAGTTTGAGTTACTGGTTTGGGCACACTTTTAACACTTTTCCCCTAGCTGCAAACCATTCCTTTCCTTGGAAAATAGCTGTCAGCAGGTACCACAGCCTCTCCATTAATTACCTGCACAAATAGTTTTGTTCTGGCAGTGTTTCCTGACAGTCTGCTTGAAAAATGTAACTACCTACAGTAAATTACAAACCTTACTGACCCCCAAAATACTAAAAAAATTGGCAATTTTTCTATAAATGAGAGTTCAGCAAAACCTACTGCAATGAGTCATCCAATAACCTCAACACCCCCTAACAAACAATTAAAAATGTTTTGCACCTAGGGGCTCTGCAACTCCAATTTTAGAAATATACTTCATATTTTAATAGTATTATAATGCAGTTTGATCCCACATTTACAGAAGTGGATCAGAAATCTGTGATAGAAGTAAAACCAGGATTAAGGACATCCTAAATAAACTAGTAAATATCTAATTCACTTAAATAGTTTAGCCACATATTAGCATCACCAGCACTATTTACGTCTTAGTCCAACAAAACATGTATGCATCAATTCTCAGGTCTGTTTAACAGCCATACCCAAAAATCATCCCCACAATTACATAAATATTCAAATTATTATTTCAAACTCAGAAATATCGCCTCCAATGTCAGAATGTTATTTTTCAAACTCAGAATTTTGAACACCTTTAGAGCCAAATAAGGCACAGATATTTTACAATGCTTCCAAATTTTATTACAGAACTTTTGATCACTCCTCTTTCAGATTAACTGATCTTCTGAACACTTCTCCTTTGTTCAGCATAATTTTCCATAATCCTCTTCTGTCAAAATGTGATGATTTTTTTTAGAGGATGGGTAAAGAAATGAGATGAATTAACAATTAAGCATGGGGTTTATTTTCTGAGAGCAAAATCAGAATAAACCCCACTTTCTTAGCATGTGTTTTTACTCAAAAAAACTCCCACTACAAGAATTTTCATTTAAATCAGTTTCAGATTGCTTTTTTCAATGTGAACTTTTCAAATTCAGTGAGCAATCTGGACAGTACACCTTTAGCTCAATTTTGAAAAACATTTTGATTTTTCAGGTGATAATTTATTAGTTGTATCTTGAGCATAATTAACAAAAAATATTCCTTAAGTGTACCCATGCATAGTAAAAACAGAGTACTGTACATGGACAGACAGCTAATCAGAGGAAGTCTGTGTTTGATTTTCAGCAGTTCACAAGCTTTGAAAGCCCAACTTTTCTGAGATTTAAGTTTGTAGAAGAAAAGAAAGGTGAAGGTCAATGGCCAGTCAATGACACATTCCAGTGCCTTTGCACTGCTGGTACATCAAGCATACCAGACACTTCTTGCAGTCTTCTGTCTTCTCTTGAAGTCCCTGTGACCATCCTTCATTCCTGAATTCTCCAATTCCATCTAACTTCCAGATGCCACTGAAAAGCTCTGTTCCTGCTGCACACCCTCCCCTCTTCCTTCTTGGCAAACTCTGGCAGCACATTGCATCAAAGCCACTGTATGACTTGTCACCCAGCATATACTTCCTTCCATTTTTATTTTCATTCTCTTCCTTTTCTCCATTTCCCTCTTTCCAGGAGAGAAACTTCCCCCTCTCAGGCCCTGCTGTCCAAATTCCACCTTGCAGTTTCTTGCTTCACACCTATTTCCATGTTACCTTTTCCCTTATGACACTGCTAAGCACTCACTATTCTTGTCATGAATCCAAGAACCTCCAGTAATGAACTTAGACTTTACCCCCTCTATTTATAAATATTGCCATCTCCTGATGTTTTACTTTTACTTACCTTACAGTTTTCATTCTCCTGTCTCCACTTCCACTCCCACCCCACTGACCTTTTACACCACTGTTCAAATGGGAAAATATGAATGACTGTCATATCATTGCTTTCTAAACCTAGAGTCAGTTTCCAAATCTATTTTTAACCAGCAAATGCTTGCTTTAATGCTCTCCAAATACCTCCTTTAAGGCTCTTCCCTTTCTTCTAGAACATGGATTAGCCGAGCTCAGACAGGCAAGAAGCCTGAAGTGTGTGGCACATGTTAGCAGTAGCAGACAGGAACATCCACATAGGAAAGTCTGTCTGCCTGCAGCTCTGCACCATCTCCAGGATGGAACCACCCTCAGAGCAGGACTTTCCTGTGTCTTCAGTTACTTACAGGCAACTGCAATACTCTAAAATTTTGGAACCAATAGTATATATAGCTTCCAAAATTATACAGTAGAATGCAAGTGAGATATAGTTCAGTTTGTCTTTAAGTTTGATTTATTCCATGAGTCAAGTCACTCTGCACACTTAAGTTATGTGCAAATTTAATTAGCAAAAAAGATATCACCTGGAATTAATTCTAAGTTATGTCTTGCCAACCTATATAGCCCAAGTAATAGTCCCAGAGTAATAAGAGTGCCTCTGAGGTTCAAGTCATATTTCCAAGATTAAAAACCACTTAATTCAAATCTGAGATACTGCTGGATGAAGAGTCAGGTTTAAGGCAAGGGGTAAACTGTATGTCAAGTTCACACTGCAGTGAAGACAAGCTCTCAGATTTCACTTCATTTGGCCAAAAAAACCATATTCAATCTTTATGAAGAAAATAGTTTAAAATTATAAAAGGTCAATAAACACAAATGCTAACAGAACTAAACTTGGCAGTGCTACCTACATGAAAACTTTTTTTTTCTGTTTTTCTTGTTTAACTCACAGCTTAATACATTGCTTTAAGTCTTAATGCATACCAGGAAAACACAGGATATGCAATGAGTCCAAGTTAATGTTGCTGTTGGAAACTTAATGTTTGCATTTCCTGGATTTTGGAATTTTAACTAGGAGAACAATGCTGCATTGATTCTATTTTGGCATTTGCTAGAAATACCGAAGTTGGTTTTTTCTTTTTTTTTTCCTTGTCTGAAACTGTATAAATGAGTTAGGCAATTTGATAGTGAACCTTTGGCATTTTTTGTTATTCATTGGTCCTCTCCAACTTCTATATCTTGAAGTTTACTAGGAAATGACAAAGGTGCTAGATGAAGCAGTAAGCATACCTGTGCCGTCAAGTGTAGCTAAATTAAAGTGCATAAACATCTTTAAAAATGTAATGCTTTGCAAAACAAAATATTGTGAATACAGAAGTTTTGATGATGCAATGCAGAACTATTCTACAGTAAAATGTTTCCTTGAGCTGTCATTGAAAATTCCCTAATAGCACTGAAGAAGTTAATACAGGACTGTGCACTGTTCCCACGTGTGTCATATACTCCCTTGTACTCCTGTAACAGGGTGTAACCAGAGGTCAATCTTCCCTCTGAATTGAAAAGCTTAAAATCCCTAGAAGCCCAAAAAAACAGAGAAATGGCAGATAACTGAATTCAGCTAAGTGAAGCTACTTCAGGTACAAAAATTGTAGTCACTTCAAAGTAACTGGTCGCTTTCAGTACATACCAATGTGTGTTCCTTGCATCAGTACCCTTGAGATGGTAAGATATGGAACAGAACAGGGGCTAGGGCTCATCTGGCACTCTTGGCTCCTCTTTTGATAGATGATTTAAGGGTACAACACTGATAGAGATTACTTAAATACATGTTTTAATCAACCTGCATTCTCAGAATTCAGAAATGGGTTTTTTGCTTGGTTTGGGGTTTTTTTTAAACAGCTAAGGTAAGAGACGTGTCTCCAGTGCTACCTTTTCAAGTCAGGTTCCTATCCTTGAGAATGATGTCACATAAAAGACCCTACCAAATTTAAGTATCTGCAAAACCACCTAATTTCTCTGAGGATTTGCAACATTGAAGAGGCTGTGAAAGGAGAATGATTGAATAAACAAACGGGAGGAAGCCTCCTCTCTCCTACTGCTATCTAGATGGATGGGAGGGGAGAAAAGAAGTCACAATATATACATCAGCTACTGGAAAACTACTTAATTTTTTTTTAACTTCTTTCTAAACTTACTATGATTTACGGGGCTTTGTACAAAGTTACCACCAACGACTCACATTACTCTTAACAGCTATGAAAAGCATGGGTGGGGCTCAGTGAAGGGGGACATACTGAATTTTTAAGTTAAGAGTACATTAAATGTTGCTGCCATGACCATTCCAGCATGACCAGACCAACAAGAGAGGGTATCTGCTGCCTATGGGGGTACAAAGCCAGGTGGCAGAAACACGGACACTGCACTCAGAGCAGAATCCAAATGGGCATCAAAACCAATTTTTTCCATGACTTTCAAGATACCAGAAAAACATCTCTACAGGTAAGTATTCAAAATAAGGTATTTTTTAATGTGATAAATTGAAAACGTTCCTAGAAACTTGCAGGTTACAGCGCTCTGCGCCAGCAGAGGGAGCTCCTGCACTTTTCAAATAGGTCAATGCAGATTTCATCTTCTCTTTGGAAATAACAAAGCAGTTCTCATCTCATGCCATGCACAGGTCTACATTTCATTGCTTAAGAAAAAGAATCTAGTATGAAACTTTAGGATATATAATGCTCTAACTATATGTGACTGATACTGTTAAAAAAAAAGTTAAAATTTGTCTTATTTCCCCTCCTTATGAAAGCGATCATTTTCACATTGCATAAACAACATTGCTGAAATAACTGCCTGCAAGCTGTTTTAGAAGTGACATTACATGATCTATAAACAATAACACAATGGGTAAAAAACCTGAATTTCCTGACACTCAATTCACTCAATTCAATTTCACTGAATTTCCTAACAGCAAAGGGTGTTCTTCCTATTTCTAAGTTGAAAAAGCTAGAATTACAAGAAATGAGGGACTGGATTTTGGTAATTTTAAGGAAGTTGGGAAACTGGAGAAATGCCAACTAAAACAGATATTTGCAATTTATTACTGCAGAATGTTGCCACAGTTGCATTTTGTCAATCCATCTTTTTATGAAAGTGGTGTTTCTTGAAACATTTCAATCTGGAATAGCTATTAATAAAGTCCTTATTTTTCTCATTTTCTAATCAGGATAAATAAAAAATACTTCACAGATTTTGTGGTGTGTTTCCATACTATAAAGGCAGTATTTACTTAAAGTAAGAGCAGACGACCAAAAAGTCAGAGGGGGACAAAACACAAGTTTTTATAGTGTGCTCTATCAGAACACATTCATTATACCACAATCATCACTGTGATACCAGTAACATTATCTAGGTTCAGGGGATATTCATGGAATAAAACTGATTAGGTATTTAGAAGTTATCACTATGGCAAATTTCTAAATTACTCCTCTTCAAATTACACATACATAGTGAAATGCCTGGTTTAAAACTGAACTAACACACCTTAATCCTACAGGATCCTACCCACAGGAGATAAAATTCTCAGCCTTCCCAGTTAAAATGTCCAAGACTGAGCTAGACTTTACTTTTATTGCTAAGTCTTGTGAACAATGTCCAAGAAATTTCTACCCACTGAAAGAAGCCAATCTCTGAAAACTCCTCACTAGAAAGCACATGCTAGTTGGAAGAGGAAAAATCTAAAAAATGTAAGACACAATTTGGCATATATAGGAAGTCACCTATTTGCCTCTCCCAATGGTTTAAGTTCCAGGTAAGCACTTGTTTCCCAATTCACCTAACTTTCTTTTATTTTCAAAATTCTCAGCCTTCCAGGATCCCTAACCAATATTTTGATATATATCAACTTTAATATATGGTTTTATTTTCTATATGGTAAAAGTGACAACATTCTGTGTTTCTTTTCAAAGGAAATGAAGCTTCCGCTTCATAATTTCTTCCGCTCCTTACTGATGACTGTATTAGCATTTCCCACACAGCTCTCAGCTTCATCAGAAATATAAAACCTAACATCATCATATTCCAGCAACCAATTAGCCATCTGGTCTATGTAACTTCTCATTTGACAACTGTAATATTCTTGAACTAATGCTCTGTGCTTGAAAACAGAATTGATTAACAGCAAAATCTACTCATCAATGAAATCTGGCCTCGTGATTGAGAAAAAATGATGCTCAAAATTTTCCCTTTGCATCTTCTGTGACCTTCAACTAGGGTGGTGAAGGAGGAGAGAAAGAAAAGTCATAAAGATCAAAAGAAGGCCTAAAGCAGCAGTAATATTTGCTGCCAAATTTCACATCACTGTCAGCTTTTACACTATAGCAATATAATTATGTAGTATAAATTTCATGCAGTTTCATAACTACTCTTCTCTCACTCATCAGTAGGCTTCAGATTTGTGGAAAATATTAGCGTATAACTATTTTCCATGGTATATTAATTGCCAAAGTACCACTGTCACAGCTCATTTCAGGTATGGCAGGATGATTAAAGGGGGCTTTGACATGTAACTTAATTTTCACAAATAGTCTAACTGTTATTCATAACATTATAAACTGGCTTAAACAGACATTAGGTCCTGGAAGTTAATTCCCTAGAAGTTACAAAGTGAATACCACAAGATATTTCATCATTATGTAGCCCACCAGTTTGAAACAAAACAAAATACCACCTTTCGGCTGAAAGGAATATAGCCAGCAACAGCCACAGGGAGGGGCAAGGAAATGGTAGTGCAGAAGCATGTGAGCTCTCTGGAAGAGTTTTTCAGTGTGGCCTAAATTTTCGAATCCAACAGCCCAATGGAAGAAACAACTGAACATAGAGAACAATAAT
Organism: Dicaeum eximium; assembly: GCA_013396995.1. Classification (NCBI taxonomy): domain Eukaryota; kingdom Metazoa; phylum Chordata; class Aves; order Passeriformes; family Dicaeidae; genus Dicaeum; species Dicaeum eximium. Next base: position 948,416 of record VWZP01005528.1, read on the forward strand.
ACCCATCCAGTCGTCTTTATTGTTAGGCAAATGGACCAAAACTTTAGAGATTCAAATTAATTTTTGAGAAGGAAATTTCATTTAAATGTGAAGCACACATTAAGGGGGAGGAAAAAAAAGTATTTTCTTTTGAAATAACTCTGTTTTAAATATGTTGTTACTCAAGATATTCCTGAAGCCCAATGCTTCTCCAAGGTCAGCTCCACTGGTCACCAAAGTCTCTTCTGCAATTCTTGCCTCTGCCCTGCCCCTACCTAGCTGAGACAGTAAGGTGTCAGAGAGAAGAAAGAAAACTCATTTCACACTGTTGTCTAGTGTGAAAACAAGTAGAAATAAGACACTCATAACTTCACAGCTTGTAGATACAAATGCAGCTTACTAAATAACTTTTTTTCCTAAGTACCACATCACACTATTTCAAGCAGAGTGTACACAGAAACAAACAGATTAATGATAATAACCAAATTTAAAACAAACAAGCCCCACCCCAGGGGTTAATCACACAAAATATACAAGTAAGTACATGTAAATAATGAAATAGAGCATTTTTGAAGATCAGTAGAGTGTGCTTCTGTGATGAATATGTATCTTACATATTCTCACAGAAGAATATGTAAGAGTTGCTAAGAGTTGCTAATCTCCTTCCTCTTCTGGCCACCCATAAAACCCCTTCAGGCCCTCATGAACTACAAACTTACTGAAAAAATAATCAGAACTAGAACCTCTAGGTTAGACCGTAATGCCAAAATCAGAGCATTGATAGATGATTTTTAAAAATTCTCATTTATTCTGCTATCTTGAATAATACAGAATAACCACAGTGGGCATGCCCAGCCTCTAGCCTCCCCACAGTCACAGGCAAGAGGAAGGAACAACACAGTTTGCAGAATATCCGCCTCACTAAACACCCTGTGAGAACACTATCAGTTTAATACAAGAGTATGTATGTATAGTATATGTATATATGTCAGAGATCAGTTACTAATAATGTCACAGGTGCTTGTGGAACAGTTACTGATGTGCAAATGCACAAGTATTTGAAAAATAAATTACTGCTGTTTGAAGGGGAACTTAAAAAAAGGGGGGAAAGGAAGTACCTATAAAAATGACAAAGTTTCTAACTGTAGATAACTCTGTTATCGACAGATAATAATAAAATACTAGGTATTCAGTAAGTTCTTCATAACCATGAAAAGCATGAAAACATGCTGTTCTACACTGGATTCAGACCCAAATAGGTTGAGTTGGAGCTAGCCACCCTAGCTACCACTCTTCTCCCTTTGCTTTCTGGGACCTAATTAGTTTTGCAACCCACCAGCATCAGCTGGTCAGCTTGATTCCTGAAGCCAGCCACCAGCAGTGACCAGCCCAGCCACCATCTCTTGTAGCAGACACACCAGCAAGCAGCCACCCTGCTGCACACAGCCAGCCACTGCTGGGAAGTGGCTCAGCAGGACGGGCTGCCATGAGCAGTTCTGCATGTTTCACTGCTCTTATCTTCCAACCCCAAATAAACCCACCCTTGCCTGTGGGTTTAAGGCAATCTGCAAAATAGTCTTCATGTGTGCAAGGGGGAGGAGAAGGGTATGAGGCTAATGGGGAAAAAAACTGCCCTGGGAAGAAAATAGCACTCTCTGAGAGCTACAAGAATCCCTGAAAACAAAGTGAAAGCAAATATGACCAAAGGATTTGCTATCAGCGTTACTTCCAAACCTTGATGAAGACACTTGCAATATCTAATCTCACCATAAAAGCCAGCTTGGAAGTGGCTCTTCATATGAAAATCTAGCAAGTATACCTTGAAACAAATTAGGTTCTGTGTTATCTTGCATTTAAATCCATATTTTACAGGTATAAGTAGTAATTCTCTATCTTCACACTGCCCAAAATACGGCCTGTCTCACTCATTGCAAGGACAATCCACGCTCACTGGGAACTCAATTTGTCTTTACTGTCTTATATATTGGCCTTATTTGCTGCAAACCAGCCACATGCAGCTCTGAAGACAGGATGACCTTTTGCTGCTTCTGCATTTACATGCTACTTCCTCAATATATTAAAAGATATTGAAACATTAGCATTGAAGTTAATTCTCAATTTTAAAAAAATCTAAAGGTAAGTACATTTCAAAAAGATATCGGTTATTTTAAGTACATAATCATGGTCCAAAGCAACAAAAGGTAAGAACCTATAAAAACATTAATCCAACAGACTTGTCTAAATTTCAAAGTCTAACAATAAAATATATTAAAATGGGTTCCAATGCACAGAGTTCTCTGGAGTACTATCCTGGATAGTACCACAGCCTTTTTATACATGCAGAGAATATTTCCTTGATTTCAAATTACTCAACAAGTTCAATTCAATAACTAGCCTAAAATACAAGTGACTGAGTAGAACTTCAACATAGGAATGGTTGTTTTCATTTTCCTGCATATAAGTGAAAAAGTAAGCATGACAGGGAGATCTGCTTGTTCTACTTTCTCAAAACCTGGCAAATTTGATGTATTCCACTAAATTATCGTGGAGGTTAGTATTTTTTTTTTTAATGAAACTATATTCATATTTACTAGTAAGTGTTATCATAGGAATGCATATCTGAATTTTAATTGAAATATTAAATTATTTATTACATTCTTTATACTTGCAATTCAAAAATTACTTACTGGCTACTTCCACCGAAATTAAGAGCAAAGTATTATTATATTTTAAAAAATAACAGTTTCCTTTTGGTCTTATCAGTAAAAGTTGAAAAAAAAACCAAAAAAAAAGCAAATTCATGTTAAGCTATCCAACCACTTATATAAAAATGTCTGGAAGTACATTGTATATCTTCGTAAGAAAAAAGTGCCATAAACTAAAAAGAATTAATGTCTTAAGAAAAGGTCAAGATGTTTCAGGGCAAATATAAATCTAGAAATTTATTTTCAAGTAAATGCTAACAAATTGTTGAAAAATCAGTTTATTACAAAACAATTTGACTTATATAAGTTCTCTGTACTATAGTGTAATTTTACAGTTTTCATACATTTCCAAAATATGCAAGGGAGCATCATTGTACTTAATCCCCAGATTCGAAGAGAAGGCACAGATGGCCTTAGGTCAGGAGCACTGATTAATCTGTAGTGCCCTTTCTGAGATGATCTAACATTTAAGGGCAGTTTAATGAACACCTACATGTGCAACGCCACAGTTATGGTGAACTCCAGTCTCAGTGGAACAGACACAGAGGCTATCTGGAAGCCAGCTTCCAGGCACACACTGGAAACTCAACCTCAAGTATATCTATTTAGCAACACCTCTTGAAAAATTTTAATTACCTAGAAACACTAATTAAAATGTGATTAAACTCATTAGAACACCCCAGCTGCAGAGGCAGGAGCATGATGTAGTTCTCCATTCCATTTTCCAATGCTGTAACGATGGCTGACCTTCCCTTTCCCACAACCTTTTGCCATAGCTGTAATAACCCACCCTTACTGTCAGAGCTGTAAGACTACAGTAACTGAGATTGAGACATCTGTTCAAAGAGCATCTTGTACCACACAAGACCAACAAAACATTTATACAAAATGAACTCAATGAAGCTGTAAGTGCAAATCTCAGAACTGCTCCATTTTAGAGCACCTGACAACTATTCTTCTGATATTCTTTCAAATTTGGTTGTGAAGAAAAAGCTTTCCCTGATTAAGAAATCAGTCTTAATACAAAATCCATGTATTATCATGGCAAGCGATCAACAGCTCCATGGCTCAGGAGCTGAACAAACTGGGGCTTTCTGAAACCCTGCACAAAGCCTTGTGGCCAGTGCCCAGTAAGCAGCAGCAATCCTTTACCACCACGCACAGAGACAGCAGCAAGAGGGCACAACACAAAAACAAGAGGACCACACAAAAACTGGCACTACCGGCTCTGCTACACATCCTTAAGGGCCTTCTCAGCTTGTGTATTTTCAGCAGGCCATGGATGTAAAACCAGCTCAGCAGAATACATAAACACAGCATCATCTGGAACATAAAAAGACAGTATTTCCCTGGCCCACTCCTATACAATAGACAGATATTCCAAAACTTTAGTGTAAGTCTCTCAGTCTCCACAGCTCTCCTTGCACTAGAAAGGAAAATCTTTCCAAACTGAAGGAGAAAATGCAAATTTTTTTCTTGTATTTCCAGGAGAAAAGACATAAATCAACCTAACACCAGAGGGAAAGATCTGTATCAATGTTTGTTTAGGCACAATAAACTGCTGCCTTATTTGCTCTGCTCGCTTTCAAGAAACCACATGTCTTCTTTAAAATACCAGCTCAGAAAAAAACTAGTCATGGACAATCAGCAAAAAGAATGTCACATGTAAAGTCATGAAAGAACAAAAAAAAACCCAAGGTGAAACTTGCTCTTATTAATCTGCAGGAGGTGCTGGGCAGCTGCCAAGTTAATTAATTCAAATACACAAACAAGTTAATGATGACCTGAGGGAGCAACACTGGATTTACACATTGAAAAAAACACAGTGCAGGAAAATATTAAGAAACTGAATGTACTCTATATGCTATTATTTCAAAAGCTCTTTAATTCACCAGATGGAACCAAGTACCAAACAGAGAAGCAGAGGCTCCCCAAGGAATCCTATTGCAGTCCCCATTCTCAGCACAGGATTGTAATTTGCAACAGAAACTTCAAAGAAGAGAAACGAAGAAGTCCCCTGGTTATAAGTGCTTTTGGAATACCCTATCATGCACCTTCTAGGGACCAAAATGTCTTACTGTGTTCAGCAAGTTCACATGATCTAAACAAGAAATACTTTGTTTTTTAAATTATCAGAGTGCAATAGAGAGACAAAACCATCACCTGTTCTGACTTTCCATTCAAGCTATAGTTTCCATATTTTACTACCAACAGTGGAAGCCTGAACTCTCTAAAAAGGAAGGAAACATACTTGTTCACTCCTGTGTTCAAAGATGAATACTGAAAGCATTTTGTTTCCCAGTCAATTGCTGATACTAAGTAAAAAAAATACTGTCAGCCTCTCTGAGTAGAGTGAAATTATCCACATTCTTAAAATGCTTTCAAAGTTAACTGCAGGAGAAATAAAAGGCATCATTTCTGGTTTCACAAGTAGGCAGATCAGTTTACATCCTAAAGATGGGATCAGACTACTTATATAAACATGGGACAGAACCATCTACAAATCTACTGGCAAACAATTCCTAAAAGAATTGGATCATGCTCCTGTTTAAAGTAATTCTATACTACATTTCTTCTGTTTTAAATAATTCTCTAAAGACATAAAAAAAAGAACAAATATCTTGCCTCTTTGCCCCTGCCATGCCCCCCCCAAAAATGATAACACTTTCCAGTTATCAGAAATATCTGATATGAACAGAATCACTGTATGTCTTTTGCTCCTACATTCAACCACATTCATATGTTCCACTGCATTTTTATTTCATTCTGAAGATAGAGTAGAATGAAAACAGAACTGATGGTTGTTTTATTATGAATCAAGTATCTCCCCAGTAAGCCAACAACCCTTCTGCTGAATCGGGAAATTCAGAATTCAGCTGCAATACGAGATTCCTACATTGCATTGAGGATAGGTGACTAAAAAATATCTAGATTTTGCTGGCAATACAATGTTTCTATCACAGGACAATCTCAAGCACACTAAAAAAAAAAAAAAACAAACATTTTCCATGCCGAACGATCACCCTTATGAAATAGATACAGACATTAATTATTGAAGTCTCCCTTGTTCCTTCTCATTGCTATGCCAGGCATTACAACACTCCTTTGCTCAATTTGTCTTTAACACATAGGCATATTCCAGTATTTTGGGGGCTACAACTTTGCTCAGTACCTCAGGAGCAGCTGTCCCAATCTTCTGTATTTCATGTAATTCAGGTAATGATATAACAAACTTTGCTTTAGCAGTTGATAGAAGCACCATAAAATGTTCTGCTGAGATCCTAAAAAGGTACACCTTACCTAAAGACCCCACCAGACTTCTCCACACTTTCTAAATGTTTTCATCTACGTTGTTTTATTTAGTTGTGCAGAGAGACTCAGCTGTCATTCTGAGGTCAAGTTCATTTGTCACAAATCGCTGGTGGTATAATTGGCCTGTAGGAATGAAAATTTCTTAAAACAATACTTAAAGTATTATTTTAGTGAGTGTAAGACATCCACATTGTCTGTTTAGGCACTCATTAGCCATCATCAAGTCTGAACCACAGCTAATAAAACCATTACTGGTCTTGCCTGGAAATGACCTGTCCCAATTCCCATCACATGGAGTGTACAGAAGAAAGACTGAACAAAACAGTGTCACCCTCTTGCACACTCTACAGCTGTCTCTTCAGTCCTACCAGAACAAATTAGAACCCAGGGATAACACACTTTTCCATTCCATTCCACATGGACATGCTTGATCTCAATTGTTCTGTGACCACTTTGATGTGGTACTCTAGGGAAAAAAAGTTTAGAAAAATAAAACACCTGTGAAAGTAACTGACTTGCATTTTAGTATAAAATTATCAATACCTAGCACTTACTTTCAGTCACTTAAGTTTCTACTAATCCAGAATGTATCTGCAGTCACTGACACCACTACTGTGTCTCTGTTTCACCGCTTTTTGATCCACTTGGGAATAATGTGCACACAGAGAGAAAGTCAGCTTTGTGTCCTCAACATGCAATCAAGTCATTGATAATCTAAACTCATCTGGTGACCCAAGCCCACCAATTCACATTCTCCCACTGCTGGCAAAGGCATGACACCACCTTCCTGCTCAACAGCCAGCTTGGAATAGGAGATAAAAACAGTAACTAAGGAAACACCCCAAACCACTCAATACTTAGCCACAGTGACAGACCAGGAAGTACAGAATCCTATCTTCAGGAGAGCCAGCACAGAGTATCTGCACACTGAAGATGACACAAGTAAAAATTATTTCCTCCCCCATCAATCAGCAGCAAAGCATCCACCTGGATCAGACTGACTCTGGACTATGACCACTAATGCTGACAGATTTGTAAGCTCCTTGTTGAACCCATTTTTTTAATTTTGACTTTTCACAATATCTTATGAAAATAAGTTCTATGACTTATGTCAAGTGCAAAGCATTTTTTTGCATTGTGTTCAATACCACAAATTCTCAAAATAATGAAAAAATAATATCCTATTAATTTCCTCCCAGTATTTATAATTATCTTTCGTGTTCTCCTTCAAGCACCTCTATTTCAAACTAAAATTAGTTTTTATTTACTTTTTTTTTAATGGAGAAGTCATTCCATGACTTTCCCCGTCACCTCTCTTTTTATTATAGTGGCTTAATATCCAATAAGATTTAGAATCACATCAGTCCAAGAAAAGAAGCAAATGTTCAAGCATTTACAAAATTTTGGTGGGGAGTACTTTTGCCCAGGATTTTGGAAACTGTAGATTTTTTAATTCCTATTCTGGCTGTACAGAAACTCAGAAACATCACAAGATTTCAGCAAGTATGTAGGAGGCAGGGCCCAACCTGCTCATACACAATAACTGGGTCACAGAATTCAACACCCATCTCGTCATGAGACTTGCAGCGGGTGATGGAACAGGGACACATGCTCTACTTCTGATTACAGAATGCTGCATCTCTTTTGTCTTTCTTGATTAGGGAAAAACAATGAATCCAGAGCCTCACCACCCTGCTGCAGAGTTACCTTGTTCTCTCAGTTTTTGAAGTCAAGCATTTTCCTGTCAACCAAACCTCAAAAGTGGGCATTTTCTTCATAGTGCAGTTCCAAAACAAGCTTTCATAATAATGCATGTTAAAAGAAAACAGTTTTTAAAGCCTAAAATGTGCATATACACATTTTTCTGGGCTTATCCCAGCCAAAAGTGAAACAAAACCATTTACAGCAGGATGAGAGATGGCATCACAGCGCACAGTGCAGTAACTCCAAACTACACATGAAAGTGATCACAAGCAGAAAAACTGTGATGTGAACAATGACATACAGGTTGTAACAATCAGTCATCAGCTATGAAATAAACTTACAAGTCCCCAATACTTTAATATTATGTTTAAGCAGAGATGTCTAAGTCTGTTTTCCTTGACATATCTGTTGAATATGGCAAAGAAAATGTGAGATCTTTACCTGCAGCTTGCGAACACTCTAGAATGCAACAGTCAAGATCATTTATTACATAAAGCTGTCTCTCCAGAGTACTTTTATTCATGTCATAAGAAGGAAATTGTTATTTTGAAACAAACCAAGTTCTGACACACATAAGATCGAACTTAAAACCACAGAGCTACCATATGACACTTTCTATAATGTTTCTCTAATGTTTCTATGTTTTCCCCAATTAGGAAAGCAGATTTTACTAAGTTCACATATTAAACCACAACTCTCCATCACATAACAAAATCCTTCAATTCAATACCTCTTTAAACTAGTCATTATAAGTTGCACATTACAATCACTTCTTAACTGATCTAGAAATAAATACAAAATAAGAAACACTTTTAAGACAACAAATTTCTAATGGGAAACAGAGAAAACCAAGAGATAAAGAATTCAGAATACTCATAAATGGAAAAATGTTTTCTGCAATTACTCAATAGGAAGCTGAATAAGTCTATTCACTGAAATTAGCAAATTGAGTTTGCCTTCTTTTCTCTGAATTCTATTAATATACAGACATCGGGAGACAAAATAAGTCTGCACATGCACTTGGATCCATTTTCATGCTGTTTTGAACTGGAATGTCTCGTCTTTGCCAATTTATTAACAGAGACACAGAAACGTGACTATTTCTGCCTTTCTCTAGATTCATCTTCTTTCATCTGTCCCACACGCTTACCTATGTTACATTTGTGACCAATTCCTGTATAAATTGGTAGAAGTTTATACACACTAAAATATTAAGAAGCAGATATTCTTATATGACTGTTCAAAAGCAAATTAGAATATTCCTGTGTTTGGTTTTTGTTTTGTTTCTTGGGCCTTATATAATCATAGTTTCTCGTACAGTCGTGTCTTAGTTTATTTTCTCTACACCTGATCAACCTGCTTATTTGAAAAAAGCAAGTTAATTTCAATTTGTTAGTTGTTTGTATTGCTGAAGTAATTATGTTCTATGTAAGAAAACATTCAGGCGCTGAAGTCCTTAGCATCTGTAACTAACAGTGCAGCTTGTGACTTTAGATCCCACACAGAAGATTTTGGTTGGAAGCGTTGTGTATTTGGTCAACAGTTTCAAGATGGCTCCTTCAGAATTTTACTTGTGATTAAGACCTAATTCAAGGCTAACAAACTACACACCACCCTGTAAAAAGGTAAAATATTTTTAACTGCAGCTATGACACTAAGGTATGTCTGTGAGTTCCAGTGCAAGGTTAGTTGGAACCCAAGGCACCTGCTGCCCTGAGCAGTCAGAACGTGCCCTGACTGAGGGACTGCTGCACTCACCAGAGGCAGAGATCTCCCCCAGCACCCCACTGCAGAAAACAATTCACCACTAAGCTGAGTCAAGCTGCCTTCTGGTTTAGGATACTCTGTGAGAGAAAGCCTCAAGATGTTCTCAGGAAGCTCTGAAGGCAGTCACTAAGGGCTGACTGGAGGTGGACCCCTATGTATCAGCAGATTTCTGGTGACTTTACAACAGGCAGGACGGGAGCACACACTGGAAGGACTTTGAAGGGAGGTCTGGTACCCTGTACAGAGCTCACCTAGAAAGAGGGATGCTGCAGAATTAAAAAAAGAACCACATGATACAATCAACAGTCTTGGAAATTCTTTGCAGCAGAATTCTATTTGAAAGAAGCACAACCAGATCCTGTGTATTACAAGAACAGAGAATACACTGCAGCAATTGACAAAAGAGATTATGCCGTATTAGTCCATAAGAAAGAATATATCCTACAGATAGTACTACAGGATTTGAAATGACTGAGACTTAACTACAGCCTTGACATAATGCTAAATTTGTAAAATATTTTCCTGTTTATGAGCTCAAGTGAGTGACAGAACAATGGTATCATTCACAGAAAATCATGAAAGGACATAAATGGAATTTTAGAAATGGTAATGGCATTATGTTATGAATAGTCTTATTCAAGAAAGCAAGCTTTTTAAAATTACAAGTGTTCCCAATAATTTACTTGAAAATCAGAAATAATACTAACAAAATACCTTCCAAAGCAATTTAACGCTATTTTTTAAAAATTTCACAGTATATTTTCAAACATCGAAAGCACTGAAAAATTTACCTTACATTTTTGCAATTGATGCAATTGCGTTTTTAACTAGTGACACTATGTCAGAATAGTTAAAGTGGCAATGTATCAAATCCTGTCTTGAACAAATGATTGTGCAATCTGCATCCCAAATGTGTAAAAAAGGTGAAAGTGCTAGTGATCATCCAGGAAAACAACACACAAATAATTTAGCCTTTCTAAATTAAACTTAGGTTTGTGCACAAAAATATAATTATAATTATTAATATTATTATTACTAATACTATTTTTTAGCTTTTCATTGAGCTTAACAGTATCATAAATAAAAAACAAGGGGTTTTACTTCCCCCTAAACAAACTACAATTCATTACCTTATTTCTTCTGTACCCCAACAGATCAACTAATGCAATGGTTTCATCTCCTATTGTCACCAGTGAGTGAGCAACTGAAAGAATAGGAAGAGGAAGCCCTTCCATTAAAACAATCTTAAAATAGTATCTGCCCAAAAATATCCACTTCAATTTAAAAAAGATCCTAGCGCGTGTTGCCTTCAAGTAATGATTTATTGAGGAGGATGCCTGTGTAGCTTCTAAGTTAGGACTGACATTTGAACAAGACACACCCAGGCACAAGTATATCAAACTGAAGTAAGCCTGGTTTTCCAAGAAGACAAGAAAGGTACTTCAATCCTCACATAAAATCTGGAAGGCAGCTTTTTTCTGCTCCATTAATTCCATTGAAAGCAATGCACATTCACAAGAACTTCTAAAACAATGTTCTCCAACTAAAATCACTAGTTCTCCTGCTCCTTTTCTGGTAAGTTCCTTTTTTCAGTGCTTTTCATTATGGATATTAGGGGATGAAAGCATTGAACTGTCATACCAAAGAACACAACCAGCTCTCCCAGACAACTTCATCCACAATCAGTCTTTTGGAGAATCTATCATGTTAATCACATTTCTCAGTGCAAGGCAGACATTGACCAACTTCTTTAGGATCCCTTGGATCTCTTGATCCTTGACAATCAGCTTCTCCTGCTTTCCCATCCAAGGAGCCACACAACATTCATTCTGAGCAGCAATAGAGAGGATTCTCTTCCCCAGTCACCTCCTTGCTGATATCTTAATAAAGGTACTATCATCTTCTTGCCCCTACTTCTTTCTTCCACTAGAAACAGAACAGTGCTTAGATTAGCATGATCCTTTATCTACCACTCTTAAGAGAAATTCAGTTATAGAGTCCAGAACAGATCATTTTGCAGTATATTCTTCAGTCTTAAAGAAAACACATTATTTTGAGACAGTATCCTGGAAGACAGCTATGTTATTAGAAAACAACTCCGCATCAATAGCATGACCCTCCTTTATCCATAGCAGTAACGTCCACAGTGCAGGTGCTCACAGCTTTTAGCAATTTCAGTGCTACCCAAAAAGCAGAACTGAACCCAGAAAACTCAGCAATGTTCAGTGGTTGAAGTAGAAAGAAATCTGTGTTTTAACTTTCTACTCCAGAGTACCAGAACAAATGAATGTTGGCTGCATAATGCAAGCCTTAACCTAATGTTCATACTTACATCTGCTATTCTTCAGCTGTCAGACTGAAGAGGAACACCAATAAGCTACACAACTCTGCTAAAGCTGATTTAAATGCAAATGAGAATCAGACAACATGCAGAGGAATAACAAGCTTCTGAAAAAAACCACTTATTTCAAAAACAAAATGATGTTCCAGTGTTTCATGTTTTTCCTTAAAAGCATTTGAACTGAATATAGCAAATACCAGCTCATCTAAGAAGATTTAAGTAAAAAGGTGTGTGCTAACATTGTAATACTGCTTTCTGACTTCTAAATGAAACTGAAGTAGAACACCACCACTTGAAATATCAAATTAGGCAGGAAATCTAAATCTCATATCCAATTTTCTTTCACCAAAGCCTCTTTATCCTCAACATTACAGTAACTTCATTTATTCTTAATATTAACAGGTGCTGTTTTAATTCAGGGCCAGAGACAGGATAGGACATAAGCATAATATTACATTTGGAAACATGAGTGAAATTTGGCAGAAGCTGCCGTGTTGAGGTATCTCAGACACTGCACATGTGCTCCTTGCTGTGACTGTGCCAGCTATGAAAACTAAACCACTTTAAGGCAAGATGTCTTGCAGATCAAATGTATGGACTGCCCTTTCTTCATATTCCACACAATACAGGACACAAAAACCCATCCCATAATGGCTGTCTGGGCACACATTGTTTCCTCCTGCTTTACAGCCAACCCCAAAAGTGTGCATCACACCAGCGTTCAACATGTTTTTTTAATTAATTCTGCTTCATAGCACCCAGGAATTGTATTTTTAAAGAAGTCACTCATGCATGAAGAAAACCATTGTCTCACGCTGAGAAATACAGAAGATTTATCAGGTTGGAGCTAAAAAGCGGCAGTCAGCATGATTATTTTAATTTTTTTCATTGAGGAAAGTTCTTCTCATTCTTTTTTCACTTCCAAGCTAAGCAACTCCTTAAGAGCCAAAGTTGACTAAATTTCATTCTATTACAACTTTGCCCGGGTAGAAGCCTAACTTTTGAGGGTTATCACACAGGAACCAACATAGAAAAATGCAAATAAAAAATGTGGAATTATTTTGAAGTTTAACAGTAAATTTCCCAGCTAGGTTACCCTCTTCTAAGGTCTCCCATTCACTGTAATCTTGCCTTCTTTAACTGAGCAGAATAGGAATTCTTTTCGCAGAAGTGTTATGTCACCACTTAGAAGCAAAAAAGAAATTATTTAACTTTGCAAGTAAATTCACAGTTGGGTTTTCCAGTATAGCCTGCAAATATAGAAAATATCTTTTATTTATTTTAAACCATAACAGCTATAAATACCTGTTTTTTTTCCTGTATCAGGATTCAAAATCACAATGTCTGTCTTTGAAAAACCAGATATATACATGGTTGTTTGGGTTTTTTTTTAAAAAAAAGGTGTAACAGGCGAAAACAAACAAACCAAAAAAAACTGAATTGAAACAACTCAAATTTCATGGCCAGAAGTGATATGATCAATGATGGCCATTACTATTCCATTTCCTTATTACATTATCTCAAGTTGTTAAAAAGTTTTCTGGTCAAACATTAAGTAGAAAACAGTACTCAAAGAACTGCTAAAAATATTACATTAGCATAAAGCCAGATTGTTTAAGTGTTAATTCTCCAGCTCTCCAGTTGCAGAATTTGCTTTCCGGGAAAAGCAGGAAGAATTGAATGCATGTTTGAAGAGAACACCTGACACAGCAGCCTGCAGGATACTTTGCCCAGGAGTGCCACATCCTCCCAGAGAGGAGCTGACCATGGCACTTGGGGACACTGTTTGGAGGTGAGCACGGTGGGGCTGGGTTAATGATTGCACTCAATGATCACAGAGGTATTTTCTAAGCTTAACAACTCGATGATTCCACAATGCAGTCAGAAATGCACGTTGATGGATTCCAGACAGTGGGCAAGAAGTCTGAATCTGCAGTCTGGGAGTAGATCCCCTGCCTACACATGAACCTCTGGCTTATGGCACTCTGGGAAGAGAAAAATGTGGACTTGAAATCCCTCAGGTTGAAAAAGAACCAGGAACAAGGCCTCCTATTTCTTGGACTCATCAGTTAATTAACTGCTGGTCTACTACATATAAGATAGGTACCAAAAGCATCTTCCTAAGAAAAAACTGCAGAAAGGAGTATGGGATTTATTTTCTGATAAATGTAAGGGTCATAAGAATGTCTAAGGTATACCCTGGTTTCCTACCAACCAGCTTCACTGTACCAGTGCTCCACATCACAGATCTCAAATTCTAATCAGGAAACAAGAATCTCATCATCATATGGTCCTTAGATACCTGCCTCCACACTTTCTTAGCCAGGAGCCTGAATGTTGCGAGCTGCAGTGTTGAACATTACAAGGCTTATGTTCTTTGTCAAAACCTGGGACGTAAAACCTTCCACTGCATTTTAAACAGTATTTGCTTTATTTTTTCCAACATCACAGCCTTTAGGATTTTAAATGGGAAGAAATTAGGTCAGATCTTCCTACTGAAGCTTTAAATTTTTTTTTCTTAAAATTTTGTAGCTAAGTTCCGAAAAATGTATCTGCTGTTTACACCTGCCATTATTATCTTTTGAATATAAATGTTTGAAGAGAACACTGATTTACTGAGAGCCTTACAAGTAGCAAGTGTCTATAAATATTAGTCAGAAAAATATTTAAACATTATTCCAGTTTTTGATTCCTTTGTAACACGTCTGATTTATCTTTGATCACATATTTTAGCAGTAAGTCATTAAAAATGCACAAAGAATCTGTGCACAGATCAGCCACAGAATATGATCTGAACATTTAACAGCCTAAGGAAAAACACAAAAAACACAAAATGGAACTCAGGCACTTGAAGCAATCAAACATCTGCCTGCCTTTCAACACCACTGTCATAGGACTGTCTGTATTCCTAAAGCAGAGGATATACCACGAGTCCCTACTGTTTGAACAATCTTGCTACTCAAAGACAATTTTCAGAGAGTTTAAAATACAAAATTTTCTATCTGTGTTTCTGCACTGCAATAACAAGGAAGCTACTATTCACTTCTTTTATCAACAATAGTACAAAGAATAAGACACACCCTTCTCAGGGAACTGGAAAAACCTGCTACGTGAAAGCTGAAAAGTCTCCAACTACTCATTCCTTCATTTTGCTCTACTTTCAACAGAACTGAGGGAGGTTGCAAGGACTTGGCCTCAGCCTAACAAAAATAAATCCGAGCAGAAAAGCGAGGGCTGTGTATAAAAACACTGAAATAATTACAAAACAGTAAGAAAAATCTATTTAAAATAAAAGGACAATCTTGGCACAAGATTGTTACCAACTGATGATGAATAAATTTAGGTTGAACACTCTAAGCAGCTTCATAATGTTGAGGAATTTAGCACTGGGAGAGGCTTCTAATTAAAATAGTGAGGGGAAAAGGCTCAGCTGCTTTTACAGCAGTGCTCCATATGTCTATGTCTGTATGACATAAAGCCTACAAAAGCATGAAAATAAACTTGATGAATAGGCAGGTCCCTTCCTGTCACACATTCCTAAGAGAACAATACCTGTCAAGCAAATAACATCATTCTGATACAACTCTAAGAAATAACCATCTGTCAGGCAATACCCCAGAATAATTACACCACTGAAAGCAAAAACAGATATTAATACCACAGCAGGACAACCTTTGCCAAGAATAAACTTCACAGAGTATATTTTCATAAATGTCTTGGACCCATAACCTCATTCCTCATAATTTCGTGCTGCCTCTGCAGAAAGCACACCTCTCATGCAGTACTCACAAATCTGAAGGAGCTCAGGTTATTTGTCTCCATGCAACCGGGCAGTCCTATGATCTCTACCCTGAGGATTCTGCACACACACAGCAGATCATCTTACCCCAAACAATATGACATCTAGTATGCTCAACAGGCTCTTTATTTGCTACAACCCTTACTATCTTCATCTGGGGCAGGAGGAGCCAGAAATGGCTTTGCTGTTGAAAGGTTCAAATCACCACTTTCGTCCTCATGTCATCAAACAGAACAACTACAGCAATCATGAAGGTCTAAGACAATTGGTTAGACATGAACAGGCACAGAATTAACACATTCTTTAGACTAACCTTTATAACTTGAAAGAGCAGACAGTCTTTCAGGCATACCAGCCTTTCAACTTGCTTGACATCCAGAGATATATCCCTGTTCCTTGCAAAACTGTTGTGATTAAGCCCATGGAAAGTTTTTCAGAACAATAATAAAACTTGTGTCTGAGTCATACAGTTTCTGTAAATTAATCTCAATCTGTATCTTAGCTTTATTCTCTTAGCAAAGCACAGAGCATGGTAGCTCCAAGACAGCATTACAGTCCATTTTCAGTTTGTTTATATCACACCACAGCATTTTCATACCATTTTAGTTCATCTGCTTATAACAGAATACCAGTGCTTTATAACCCTGTCATTCAAACAACATACACTCTTTTATTCATTATGAGAGCCTACAGATCTGATTTACAGTATATTCTGGACATATGACTGCATAATTCAGACAGGTTTGAAAAAAGGTGTGCTGCTGGATACTACAAAAGACCTCCCATTAGTCCTGCTGAGAATAAGCAGACACATTTTACTTGACCTACCCTACTAACCTCAGCAAGCTGGTCCCTAGCAGCAGGTGCCAAGCTCAAATGACCACTTGTACATCTTCGTTGCAACTCCACATCAAGTCTTTGATAATTTTTCATCTGGAAGTACCACATGGATCTCTGCTTCTTGGCCTCTACACAGCCTCCTCATAATCCACCACCTGATCTCCCTTGTACCATGAAGTGGGAATACCCACGTCAACTTTAGCTGCATTTCTCTCCAGCACATATAGAAAAGGATCTATTGGATACAGCTAAGATAAATTTCAGTTAACTGTTTGTGGGTTGTTTTTATTATTTTGCCATAGTGTTAGATAGCAAAATACAAAACTACAACAATATCATATATACAGCCTCTGACAAATTTTGACATTCAGCAGTCTGATACAAAAGTAAATAAGCTGGAGGGTGAAATCTACTTGAACTGGTATTTCTATAAATATTACAAAATTGTAAATACACAAATTGCTTGAAGTATAATTCATTTTTGCAGAAACTTACCCTAAAGTGGAATAAAGTTACAAAGAATATTTTGTATCACAAAATATGTTTCCCTCTAAGGTAAGCATTAAAAAAGGCAACTGAACTCTTCAGAAATACTGTAAGCACTGCAAAGCATACAAAAGGAAAAGCTGTCTATACAAAACTAACTTAGAGCACTCAGAAAATATGCAAATGCTAAGAACTGCACCCATCTCAAAATACTCTTGCTTTGTGTCTTCTGCTTCTTCCAAACTGCACCCACAAACAATTTATAGAATTCCCTTTCAGATATTCTGATTACTCTCCTACACTCTCCCAGGTCATTTTCCAGGCAGCCTGAATTATTTTGCTTTGTCACTGCAATGAGAGCAAAGGAATGCTGTGTCCCAAGCAGGACAGCCCTTTTTTAGCATATTATTTTGAAACAATACTTTCTGAAACACTGTCTTGGAACTATGACACGGGGATCTCAGGGATAGCTGTTTATGCTAGGCTTCAGGCTGATAGTCACAAAAACTTGCCGTTTTTACTGTCAAGGTTCTTCTTTCTTCATTTATATTTAATTCCAAGTTTGTAAAACTGCATAGGACATTCTGGGAGCTGGTTCAATCCCATGCCAAGTCATAAGCCAAAGACTCCCATGAAAATAGGTCAGATCAGGAAATCTCTGATAAGACATCAGCAACAGAGAAAGAAATCTCTCTCACGTTGACTGCCAGAACACAGCCCAGTTCAGCTACATGGAGGAAATGTCTCAGCATCACTTAAAGAACCACTACAAGGAGAAGTCCAAGCCAGCCTTACAATACTGTTTGTTCTCTCTTCAGCACTGTCTAACAAAGAAAAAGAAACTGAGAACAAACACTATGCCCCATGACAATGCCACTGACTGATTGAGAATCACTGACCTAGGCTGTGGTACCACTACATCAATTCATGCCAGGGCTAAAGCCAGTTCCTACCTGGTTATCCAAATAGCTCATCCCCTGACTCTTTACAAACAGGCTTTTATTTAAAGTTTTTACCATCCATCTCTTGTTACAAGATTCTTGTGTGATCCAGTGGATTAGCTGAGCTTTTCTTTTAGCTTTACTATTTCCCGGACTACTTCTCTGTTCCCTTCCAGCTTAAGTTCAGAAAAAAAAAATCTCCTGAAATGTGCTGATTCTACTATAAGAATGGCAAGCATCTGACATTTCTCTTTCTGCACCTCATCACTCTTTCTGCTTTTTTGCCTGGCCTGAGAAAGCTTTCACTGAAGAGGAAGGTGGGGAAGACTCATTAGTGTGAGAGCTTTAATGCAACAATCATCTGAAACTCAGGGTCAAATGTTTCCCTTGGTAACAGCTGCAGATGCATACATTCACTCTTCTTGCAGTGAGGACTGTCTTGTATTGAAATACATACATCATGAAAGAAATTTTGTACAGTAGATGTTCATATGAGGAAGAGTTTATGCATAGAAACATCTAACCCTCCCTGAAAAAAGAATATCTAATTACAAAGAAGAGAAACTATGTCATTTCCCATGTGTTTGTAACTTCTAGTTTCTAGATTCGTGACTGGATCTGCAACATGTAAAGACTGGATTTTGGATTACCTTTCCTATTATAACATAGT
The DNA here is from genome assembly GCA_013396995.1 of Dicaeum eximium. NCBI lineage: Eukaryota > Metazoa > Chordata > Aves > Passeriformes > Dicaeidae > Dicaeum > Dicaeum eximium. The sequence goes on from VWZP01005528.1 coordinate 966,960, forward strand.
AAAAAATATCACAGGATTTAGCACAAGGTAATTAGACATTAGGCTTTCGGTCAGGCTGTGGCATGTTCTTACTTCTCCATTGGGAAGGCAGCCTGTCACACACACCCATATCAAATCTCATATCTCTAGTCAAGCATTCAAGTGGGGAGATAACATCTTGGCATACTACTCAACAATGAGTTTTCGAGAAGAAAAGGTCATATTATTACTTACTAATTCAGAACAATATATTATTTAATGCCTCTAAAAAGCATTCCAAGAACTACAGAGAGATCTATTTCTTTCTAAAGGCAGCAAAAGACATACAGAGGAAGATATACATTCTCTTAATTTCCACTATTCAGGAAATGACATAAGGGACAAGGGTAGAGAAACATTAACAGTTGTTAAAGCAGAATCAAAACCGAGCCCTGTTGGGAGAGGAAGAAGGTGATAATATGCTTTTCATTCATGTGTGATGGCCAGCACATGGGTTGTAAGGCCCATGCTAATTGGAGGGCACAAAGGGAAAGTTTAGCCCTTTGCTCACTGTCCTCTCAAATGCACACCTAAAAATAAGGGAAATCAGCATTTGAATTTGACCTGCCAGTGAATGAGAAGCACCCTAGTGCAAGGACAGGGATGAGGATGTCTGGCCTCCATAGTGAGGACACTGTCCTTGTAGCCTGGGAGCCAGGAACAACAGGAGTGTGCTGGAATCCTGCAGACAGACAGCAGCAACTCCAACCACGCCTGTGCAGGCACTGGAAGAAAGACACACTCTTATTTTTATCCCACTGCTGAGTGACCTTATGAGCTGCAATGAGCAGCTAAACAAATGTCCAACCATAAGGATCACACACAAGATGAGATTTGCTTTTAGACAACTGAAGATAACTAAATTTATTACTTATATCTTTACAATGTGGGCAAATGTAAGAAATCTCAATTAAAATGTAGCTGCTCTGACACAGGAGAAATTGTTCATACAAAAACACTGAACAGCCACAGAAGGTCCCAATAGTTAATACTTCCCTGTTACTATGGTCTGCTAGTGTTAGACCATATTAATGTGCATGCATGTTTTCTTGTCAGGAATCTGGAGATACCCCATTCATATTACCAAGATGATTCTTTCATAGAATCATAGAATGGTTTGGGTTGGAAGGGACCTTAGAGATCACCTAGTTTCAACTCCACTGCTGTGGGGAGGGACATCCCCCACTAGATGCAGTTATTTAAGACCTCATCCGACGCAGCCTTGAACACTGCCAGGGATGAGGCATCCACAACTTTTGTTTTTATTTCCTGAAGTACCTGCCATCCCAACTGAACAGCTTGTGAAAATGTACAACACACCTCCTGGCACTACATGCCACTCTAGACTTTCACCTGTGATGACAGCAGGTTTGTTTTAATAAGCTGCAGTGTTTTGATAAGTAATGCATGTGTCTATTGAACTGATACATACATTTTAAATATTAATGCTGTATCAAAGCTAAATGAAAGCTTTAGAGAAGACAGAGTAAGTGATTTAATAAGGTAGGACATTTAACTCCCTGATGTAAGTTAGCAGCACTTAAAATGGTGAGCTCAGTCCTTGGATAAAGAAAGCAGAATACCTCTTGTTTTCTTTCAAGTGTAATTGCTAGCACCCATAGGAAGTCAAAACAGCTATCTGGAATTCATTAAAGAGTGTAGTAAAGCTGAAAGTCTGAGGACTAAAATACAAATTCAACATTAATGAAATGACATTTACTCAACAGCCATCCCCGATTATACATATCCACCCACAGAACAAAGCTACAGAATTAAACATTGTGTTACAATTGCTGTCTGCCTCTATTCACAGAGCAGTTAAAGAGGATTTACCTAAACCCATCTTCCTACAGGATGCTTTAGCTCCGGACCATTAGAGAAAGCCAACATCACCTTTGGTTTGCTGAGCCAGAAGTGAACCACTGGGGATAGAGTTACTGGGCTGAGATGACCCATGTCCATACTACACATGTTGGTTATCCGTACTTTTTCTCAGTCAGTTAAGGTGATAATAACCAGCCAGAACTGATTTGGGTCACACACACCCCAGACAACTCTTCCCTAAATATCGAAAGAAAAAAGAGTATTTGGCAAAATTTCTTACATTCCCTTGGTATTCTATGACTTACTAATATAATTAGCAGATCAGCCAGCTTCTACTATTAGAAAAGGTTACTCAGTTTGCAAACATTTCCTAACAGGTATTACCTAAGACTCCTGTGCTGTGTGAAATGTGTGGGCTTGTTTTTTTTCCCAAAATCCAAATATTTGTCATATTAATGCCTGCACATGACTCTTTAAATCAGGTGTCCACAAACAATTATGTTTTACAGCTGTGCTATCTTTCTGTACCTGAAATATTTAAAATCTTCTTCCACAGCCATGTCAGCTGAAGAGTCTTCTTTTCAGACAGATTTCTCTATAGGTTTCTAACACCCTTCTGTTCCCATCCCAAGCTTTTTTTCCTTTGTAAAGGAAGGTATTTAATAGTCGTCATGTATCAATGTGACCAAGTTTAATAAAAGGCCCTAATGGGAAGGAATCTTCATTATCTTCATTAAGTAATAAATGCATATGTCATGAAATCGGGAGTTAAGATAATGTTTAATACAGTACATAGTGTTAGAAAAGTTTCCACAGCTTCTGGGAAGCAAAAGCCTTCATAGCTGGCACAATGAAGTTTTCAGCTTTTCTCCAGTTGTCAATTTGGTCATTTGACACCCAGTAAGCCACTTGTAACTTGTCCCTTTTAACTTCCCTCCTCCAGTAACTGCTTTGTGAATCCTGCCCTTCGTGGCAGTCACAGCAGAACTTTGCACATCTAACTGCCCAGGAAGACATTTTCCTCTCCTCTCTTTCCAGTCCAGAAATCTGCTATTTCCAGTGACAGTTTCTCCTTCAGTCTGGCTGACAGCACGCCCACCATCCACTAGAAGCAGCATCTTCCAGCATCTCTAAACAGATGGAGACTACAACAGCATTCAACCATCTGCATTTGCAAGTTGCAGCCATGGTTCTAAATGAAGGAAAACATCTGTCTTTTCTACACTCAATACAAAAATGTGTTTGCTGGACAACTGACCTCTATCTTGCCTCAGTACTCAGCTGCTGCACATGATTTTTGCTCTCCATTTTAACCATCAAGATTTCTTGAAGGCAGCCAATCTTCCCTGGGAAGCGCCCAGGGTGTCTCGCCAGGTCCCACGGCACAGACACATGACTCTCACAGCAGTCAGATGAGGGACCAAAGGCACCCTTCAGCACTTGGCTCAAAGCATGCCATTCACAGTTTTATCCTCTGAGGTTTGCTTGCCATTTCCATACCCTTGCTCAGACTGCTGGAGGCAGCTGGAAGGTGCTCCAAGTCGCTGTCTGTATCACATTTCAAACACTCGACAAGCTTTCGAAGCAGGGTCACGCACTGCAGCTCGAGCCCTTTCAGACCTGTTGGGCTGTACTACTTGTAGTGTCATTTCAATACCAAGACAAAGTTTCTAGCATGTATAATTTTGATGTTTTAAAGTCACAGATTTGGATCCTTGGAGAACTTACCACTCTTTGAATAAGAAGCCTACAAGCTTTATTCCTGTGGGAATAAATGTTCCCATTCCCCACAGGAAAAATGCTGGGACTGAAGTTACAGGTTAGCTCGATGTTTATTGGAGGTAACACAGATTTACTGAATCAGTTAACCTTGGAGACCAGGCAGCAAAAGGCTCCTTTCAGGGTCTCTGGGATTCCCAGATGGCAAGAGAGCAGCAGCAGTGTGAGGACAGGGGGTGCCCCAGGCAAGCCAGCTAACAAAGGGCTGCTGTTTGTCCTGGTGGGAGCAGCACTAACTGCCTTGGGCTGGTAGGAGGGAAAGAATTAAGGGAGGAGCAAGGATTTTCAGATATGATTTAGAGTAGCGATTTCACACCTTCGTTATGCTTTAGCCTTCATTCACCTTAACTAGGCAGCAAGCTGCTCAATGGGAGGCTGGTTCTGGTCACTTCTCCAGCCTTGTTAGTTCCAAGATGATGCAGTTCTGCTGCTCCCCCTTCCACATGCACATTTCACTTACAATGCAATCCTAACACAGAACTTAACTGTGTTCACAGTTTCCCAAATGACCCAGATTACAATGAGATAATTAACTGCTCATGCACAGCTATTCACTGAAAACGTCTATGACAGTATCTATTAAGCCATTGAAAATCTTCATTACTGTATCTGTCAAATCTCTGAAGAAATTCAGGACTGTTTCTTTAGATTCAGAATTAGACCAGATTTAGTTCTTGTTTTCCAACTCTCCTGGACCGTGATAAATAAGCAAGGCTTTTTATCAGCTGAACTTGTAAGGTGTTTTTTTAAAACCACAAAAAACCCTCTCCATATGCCAGTTGAAGCTTCTGCTTCGGTCACATCAACGTGTGAAACAAATATACTTCACTCTCATGTATAATTAGCAATGTCAAGTCTGTTTCTCTAGATAGCATTCACAGCATATTGTCTGTGAAACAGCAGCTCTGCATTTCATATCTGAAACTACATTGCTCCTCTCAGAACAGCTTCACTGGCTAAACCAAGCTCAATCCACCACACAATACATTATGAAAGTAATCAAAGTTTTCTATGCTATAAAAGTTTTTATACATGGATGTGTGTGTTCTCAAATTCTGCAATACAATTAGTAGCTCTGATGCAGTTTTACTCTATGCCTGAACTTGCTACACAATTTATAATGCAACATGTTTCAAAGTCAGCCCTCAGTCACTGTTGGCTGTACTTGCAATATTTTCCTATTTTTTCGAAACTTCTCCTATCATACATTATGGAATAACATAAGAAAGTTTAGTCATTCTTGACTCAAAAAAGAGGCTGTCTTTACAAGACAATAAAGCAGTACACAATTAGACAACACACAATAGTTATACCTCATAATGGTACAACACTTTCACAACTTCATTTATTAATACTAAGCACGATATGAAATTATCCTTGGGCTTTAATACTGATCTACACACATCTATTTATTGCTCAGGATGGCAGAAAACAAGCAACAGCCTAATTCAGTATCAGAAAACAATAAGCAAGAGTCATAACAAGGGAGTCCTACCTGGATAACTGTTTTCACTTCAACAGCAGCATAAGATAATGCATTTCTCAGATTGCCAAGCTGGTTGTCTATGGAATCTGAAAGAAAAGGGAAGAGGTAATAGGAATATGACATTCTAGTCAGTATTGGAAATTCTATTTATTTGCTTTTTTTTCATTCTAAATGTTAGGAGAATAAATTTAAAGTAGTTAACTTCCAAATATCTTATTCTCTATGAAGCCCTGCAGAAACAAGGTAAGTCAGAAGACTTATTTTAGCTGACGGGAGAGAGGATTTCAAATTGCATATTTATTCTGCCTCCACACCTGTTCTAGATAAATTGGTCTTAAAATTACAAGTAAGCAAAAAAATTATTATAAAATGGGTACAGGTAAGCTTTATCTAACATATAATATTATCTTTAAATACTGATGTCATTGAGGATATAAACGATGAGTTCATTTAGTGAGCTTTTTGCTGCAGGCTTATTACATCACTGATTTAAAAAAAAAAAAAAAAGTGTTGGCCACTGTGGCAATATGTGATTCCAAAAGACTAAACAGACTGAAAACCCTTTTATATTAGCAACTCATCTTTTCTTCAGAGCTTACAATTGTGAGATAAGACTGATTCTAACCATGATTTGTAGATTGATAAAACATTTTAAGGACAAAATCTGGAGTCCCAAAGACTAGTCTGCTTAATGATACTGCTTAAGAACACATGGAATCTGTTAGCCTACCAAAGTGGGGGGAAAATTCAAGTTGTGTTCTTTGCTAATTAAGCATAGTGAAAGCAGATATTCAAGAGCATCAAAGTTTTGTGCATATTCAGACATGCCTTATTTTTTATTTCTGATAGGTTTCCCCTAAATGCAGGAGTGTCAGCTAAAATAAAGTGCATGTCAATGTATCTGTCATCTACTGCTGTCTTTGAAAACTCATTTGTCACAGAACTTTACTGAACACATTTGATAATGCTCAAAAATGATTCACTAAAATACAAAAACATGGCATGGGAGCTGTTCTCAGAACTGCCATATGGCCAACATGATATGGGACAGAGCTATGGTCTGGGCTGTCAAGGGCTTTTAAGGATACTGCAGTGTAAGTTATTTGAAGTGCATTAAGTAATGTTTGCACTTTGTCTATTTCTGTAATACAGGGCAAGGTACTGTATTAGATAAGTATATGATATCACTTGTGATAGAAATGTCCACTGAAAGCAGGTATAAATAAATTCAGCTATATTATTGTACTTCTGAGACTAAATTTAGGAGGACAGAATTTAATATAGTCCATCTTTCCTTTAACAAACAAAAACCAGCAGCAAGCAGGAGATGAGGTCAGGAAGAATATACACACCATAGCCTGGGATTAAACTGCATTAGCACAGCTATGTGGGAAGCTTTCATCACTCCTACATATAATTCATGTAGTTCTAGATGGTCAAACTTGCTTAACTCACTGCAACAACTTTCCAAAACATACTCTAGAAGGCAACTAAGAGACACTTTGCTAGCAGCAAGACTGGATTTTTTCCTGCTTCTGCTCATTATCATAGCAAGTTCTGCAGTAAAACTTAAAAAAGCAGAACCAGTTTGGAGGGAAGATACTACTGAATGTGTTTTTATAGATCCATCCTGCTCCCTTCCACATGCTAGAATTAAATGAAAGGCTCATGGGTGGCCCAGGTGCTTGCCACACAGAAAGGGAAGATTCAATGCATGAAAGCAGAACTAAGGCTGGAGTTTCAACGTTGCAACATCGTAAGATGGGAGTTGCAGCAGACTGAACATCATCTTTGTGAGAAGCACAGTACTCCTACAAGGCACTCAGGAAAGGACAGGAAGTTGCCACTTAGAAAACATACTTGTGACCATTTCCTATCAGGTGTTGGGATGTTAACAAAAATGCAAATAAACTTCCAAAGTAATAATACATTCCTTAGCCTGCTTTTTCTGTACCTGGTATTGACTTTTACACTGTGCTCTTAAAAACTTACAGCTCTGACATATGCCAAATTTAGAATTTAGCTTCCTAACAATGTGCTCCTACACAGAAAACATTTTATTACAATCACAAAAACGCAATACTAGCTAAAGTTCAAGGTCCATCTGACACAGTATCCTGTTTCTAATGGATACTGCTAGTGGATGCATAGAGAACAAGACCAGAGTAAACATACAGCAACCATTCCTTGATGTACTTTGGCAGCTGACAGCAATCTGCAGCTCTGGGATTTCCCATCTCCTTTTAAGTGTACACATGTAAATATAAACACATTCACAATAAAGTCCAAACCTAGTCAATGTCTGAAATAATTTAAATCAACTCCTCAGCATTTAGGTTACTGCTTTACTCCTTTTCATTCACATGAATAAACTGGCACAGCTGAAACTGATGACTCTCATTCACTCATTTCCTAGCTCTGCATGATTAAATCACAAACCCTAAATTAACTGATGCTTTAAGAGAGCTTTTAGAAGCCACATGCAGTCACACACCCTGAATGCAAAAAGTCTTAATCCAAACAGTGACATCTCGCAAAATCCTAATGTTAATTCTAAGTGAGATTATAGATTTGATCATCCACATCAATTAAGGACAAAGAATACTTTCAGTAAGTGAATAACCTAGTAGTAAATTAAGTAAGATATTTCTATTAAAAATGGCCAAGGTATAACATGCCTGCATAAAAGGGACCTGATGGATGATAATACTTCATACCAAAACTCTAATTACTATATTTTAAAATTAACACCTACAAAACAACATGCCTCATTAAAATGGGGCTCTTGATCTAAGTAAACTTAAAATAAGAACTCTAGACCTCATCCAAAAAACCAACCATAAACACAAATTCTGAATTCAGCAGCTACCAAAGATAGCCATGAGGTCTAATGATGTTGATCACCACTGTCCAGCCTGTTCAGTCTTCTCCAAAGGGAAGAATTCTGGTGCTGGGAGATATGGTTTAGTGCTTTAGGGGTTACAGTGATAGTGTTGACGGGTTCACGGTTGGACTTGATCCTAAAGGTCTCTTCCAACCTTGCTGATTCTATGATCACTGAAAGCTACTCCCCCTGAAGTTATTCTACAGTTTATTTAGAGGGAAGAAACAGCAAAGATATGGCAAGCTGTTTAAGAAATCAAATCAATTAAGAAGCTTTGGAAGCACAGAAAGGTAGGTTCTTTTAAACACAGGTAAAAAAAAAAGGAAGCTAGGAATTCAGAAGCGAAAGTACATAAGGAGCATGCAAAGGCACCTACTGCTCTTCGCAGCTCTTTCATCAAATATCATCTACCTTCTCCACATGCAACACGCCAAATTAATAGCTATTTATTGCTCCACACAGATTAAATGTAGGCATTAACAGGAGCTGGCCTCACAGGTGAATTAAGTTATTGCCAGCCAATTCATAAAACGCCTCCTGTTCCCGATACCCCATAAATTGAAGTTGATAGGTCTCCGGAGCCCGGCTGCGCAGCCCGGTGTCCCTTAATGGCTCAGTCACATCCATTCCTTGCCAGAACGAGCTCTGCGCAACGAATCCCGGCAGCCCGGCAGGTTTTAAAAGCCGGAGCACTCGCCGTGATTAGATCCACCGGGAGCTCCCCCGCCCGCTCCGCGCTGCCCGCGGGGGGGTCTCGGGGACCGGGCGCTGCCCGCACGGAGCCGGGGCAGGGCAGCGGCTCCCGGGGGCTCCCCGGGGAGGCGGCGGCGGCCATCTCGGAACCGGCGCCTNCGGCGCACCGCAGCGCCTCGGAGCCCCCCGCCGCGATCCTCGCCGGCTCGCGGACCGCCGCGGGCTGCGGCTCGTACCTGCGGCCGGGCCTGATGCGCGAGTGCGGCTCAGCTCCGTCTACCCGCGGCTCCGCTCGCCCCGGCTCCGCATCGCCGCCGCCGCCGCCGCGCTGGGNCCGGGAGCCCGCGGGGGTGAGTCCCCTCACGGATGGGTCCCCTCGGGGATGAGCCCCCTCACGTACGAGCCCCCTCGGGGATAAGCCCCCCTGGGGCGAGTCCCCTCACGGCGCGCCGAGCGCGGGCCGTGGGAACCCCGCCGGGTCCGCCAAAAATTCATTACGGTTCTGCGGGAAAGCGAATGCAAAGCTCTTCACACAGTTACCATTTCTGCTGTTAAGCTTCTTCATATTTTTGTTTACTTCTTATGCCAATGTATTTCAAGTCTTTGAGTTAGAACACCTTTGCATGCACATATTTTCCTCTCTAGAAATGTGTTTAACTTGTTTGCTGGACATATGAACTCGCATCTTGTTTGGACCTCTCTAGCAGCAGAGCCCTCAGACATTGCAGGCAGAGGCTGCAAACCATCGGTCAGGGCTGTGCGCAGGGGAACAGCAGCGATCTGCAGCAGCTGCTCGTCCAAGCCCGGAAAGGAGTAGTGACAAAGCAAATTAATTCATTTGTCAGCTCCGTGCCTTCTGTTTAATGCACATTCTAGCAGTGAACCACATTGTTTCACTGCGATCCAACTATTTCGTGATAATGCGACGATGTTCCTCTAATGCTTATTGAAAATATCCTTAAAAGGTCCGGTGGGAAAACAACACTTGGGCTTGCTTCTCCTGCTGGTTTTTGTTCCCTCCTGTTTTGTTTCACTCTGAATGCTCAGTGTTAACCCAGACACGATCCCCAGGCTGGGCCGGCAGCCCTGATGCGGGACCTCCCGGTGTGCGCGGCCGGGGACTCCGCGCTGCTCCGGGGGGGAGCCGGAGGCACGAACAGCGCGATTAAAGGCTCTTGGCATGCGGCTGAGAGACGGACAGGGCTTGGCAGCTGGCAAGCTGGTGGCTTCCCCAGAAAAAGAGGCTGCAGTCCCACCTGTGCCTGAAAGAACGGGACTTTACTCGTTCGGTGAATTGATTCTTAATGGGTTTGCTTTTCATATAATAAAATATGCCAAGGATTCTTTCAGTCTTTTCCAAGCAGAGGAATACACTGGTATTATAAATAGGTATGTTTGCAACAGCAGTGCTGTCCAACATCCACACAACTCAGCTGGACTGCCAGCCTGCAGAAGTGCTCCCTGGTCTACAGCATGCTGTACTGATGCTAGTTCCTGGCTAATCTCTTCAAAATATGTCCTTACAGGTGGTTTTGGACAGCTGTAATTCTCCTGCACGGAGAGGGGCCTTTTAGCATTGTCTTCAATCACCATCTTGAATTAAGTGCTTAATTGTGCCAAAAATTCATTGCAATACATAAGCAGTTCCAGAACACTAGTTTCTTACACTTTCCTCTCATGTCTTTTATTACTAGACATATGGTTCTGTGGTATATAATGCAACTACTCTCATTCAGCTTCCTTTGACATTTGCTCCTATTCAGTTTAAAATTGCAGTATTTGGCACACTACACGAGTACAGGGTTTCATTATGTTGTCAGTCATTTTTTGTTTAGATGAGCAAATCATTACCAATTACTTCCCTTTTATCCATATCTTCAAAGACAGGACATGGTCCTTCCTTTTGTGATCCATCAGCAGCTGAAGTATTCCTGAAAGGAAACCTGTTGAACATACATGGTTAGTTTTTGAGTAAGTTATTCATAAAGCCAGTAGAGTAATTACAGAGCCTAGAAAAGCTAGACACATCAAATGTAGCTCAGTTCCTAGATAAATACTTTTTTTTGAGGGTTTTGAGATCACATTTTAAATATTCATCTCACTGTCCTTTTAAAGAAATGTTTCACAAGATTAAACAAATGCCAAGCTAATAATTTCCTTCTTGCTACGCTGAGTAGCACCCAAGTACTTTGTCATATCTTAAGACTTACCCTCATTTGGAAAATTAATTAAAAAATAAATAGTTCTGAGTTCTGATACTTTATATGCAAACTTTAGTTGCGGTCAGGCTCTGTTGTTGGAGAAATTTAAATTCCCCAGGATGAAAGTGCTGACAGACACTAAGCAACAAAACTCCAAAACATGCCTTCCAGCCAGAAAGATGAATTGCCATTGTGCCCATCCATGTATCATCCTTCCTTTCCTATTGTAGGGTTTGGCAAGAGTGAGCTGAGCCCTCTATTGGTTTTGAAAAAGGGAGTTTTCTCCATAAATCCAAAGCAAAGCAGCTCCCGTAAGCTGAACACTCAGTAATAGCAAACGTGATGAAACTAAGGAGACAAGGAAGAACTTTCCACGGGTGAGTGCTTTTTCCAAACCCAAGGGCTTTTCTAAATGATCTTCAAAGAACATTTTTTAACATGACTTTGGTTAAGAACTAAGCATCTCAAAATCATTAAATGAGTCCAAGTCTGAATGTCTATGAGCCAGACTAGAAAAAGATCGTTAGGGAGGTAAATTTAGACAAATTGGATGATCTGCTCCTTTTCATTTCTTCCCAGAGGTTTTTCTGGTGGAAAATGGCAGGAAGAAATAAGACACTTCAGGAGGTGTTGAGACGCACTGGTCCTCAAAACACTTTAGATATGACTGATGTGTCTGGGATATTTTCTTCTGTCCTGCTGACATGGATGGAAATCTGCAGAATCCTACATCTCTCTCAGGGGGATGCAACAGTAGAAAGATACCTCATGTGGTACCATGCCTGCATATCACTATACATACTCCACCCACAGAATCTTCCTGGTTTCCTCTAAAGATTTAGCCCATCACAAGGTATTGGCATCTCTCTTTCCAGTTGCTAAGCTGTTTTTACAAGGCAGTTAAAAACATATTAAATACTTTCCTAAAATTATTTTTCCATGCAGGCAATTGCTGTATTTGGCACAAAGCTATTATATGATCATTAATAGGAAGTGAAACTGAGCCAGTTTTTCTTCAAAGTGTGGCCAGAACTATGGGACAATTTGAGAACTCCCGCTTCAAATATGTTTAGTTGTGTTTGTGTTTAGAAACTGCTTTGGTGTTATTCACCTCCTGACACTGACACTTTTGCTGTGCATAGCTGAGATTCTTGCATAATTTAACAGAGCCATCTCAGGTGTCTCCCACTCTGTTCCCAGCATTCAAGCTGTGTTCTCTTCATTGTGGCACACAGTTTGTGGTACATTACATTTACTGAAGAGTTTAACCAACTTGCTTATTTTGAAAATTTTCTAAAAAACAGGTTGGGTGGGGGTTTTTTCAATCACATCTAATTGATTTGCTCCAAAAATATTAATGACAGCTGTCTTCAGCCATGTTTATTTCCTTGATTTTTTCTCTGATATGAGTATAAACAATATTCTATTTTTCATCTCAAATGCCAACATTGTTGATGCAAGTGAAATAAATAGACATCTTTTTTTTTCTGTTACATTTTAAATACTTGCTTTTTTTTGTGTTACTGTTTCATCTTCATAGTATTCCAGCAGACAGGCTTGTGGATAGCACAAAGGACTGTCTGAATGGAGCTGGAACCAGCAAAGTATCTGTTTCAGTCATTGCAAACTGAGGATACTGGAAAATATAATGTTTCAGTCATTGCAAATCAAGGATACTGGAAAATATGTTAAAATGGTTTCATTTATTAAAGGCATATTTCGTTTGTTTTCTCACTTTTTCCTATTATAATTGCAAAACCTTCTGAATTTTTTTTTTTTTTTTTTGTTCAGCAATACTCTGAAGTATTGCTATCTAGGTATAGTGAATGAATTATGCAAATTATTTTATTGAAAGAACATGTACATTCATGTGTACACATTATTTGCCTGGTCTTCCTCTTACAGATGCAACTTGTAGTAACATCCTAGTTTGTTAAAGCAGAACACTGCTCTAGAGATTCCAGATCTCTCACTGATACAGTAGAAATCTGTCATGTTTGTGTCGGGCATGTGGATCTTGAACACAACAGTATGAATAAGTATTGAAATAAGTTGAACATTATTTTTTGTTGGTTTAGGTTGAGAAATTTTTCTAGCTGCTCATAAGGTAATTTTAACTTTCTTCTTTCATTATATTTATAAAAGTCTCAAAAAACATCATTTTTTTTCCTTCACCTTGTAAAATTTTTCTGTCTGTAATGTTAGTAATGGAACAGTAGGTTGGAAAGGACCTGAAGAATTTTCTGGTCAAATCTTTCTTGGCAAAAGCATCATCCAGACCAGATGGTCCAGCACCCTGCCCAGACTAACCTTAAAAGTGTCCAAAGTTGGCAAATCACCACTTTTTTGGGGAGATTATTCCAGTGGTTGGTTATCCTTGTGAAAAATATTTCTCTTGTGTCCAATTGGAATTTCTGTGGATGTAACCTGTACTCATTACCTTTTGTCTCTTCCATGTGTCTCATTTTAAAAATTGACTCTCCATCCTCTTTGTAGCCACCTTTTAAATACTAGAACCATTATCTCCATCAGGTCTCCCCTAAGCCTTCTTATCTCAAGCCTGAGCAAGCCCAGTTCTCTCAAGCCCTTCCTCACCTTGCTTTTGAGCCCTTGGATCTTCTTTGTGGCCCTTCTCTAGAGCCTCTACAACTATTTTTTGTGTAGCAGGGACAAAAACGGAATTCACCATTCCAGGTGTAGTCTGGAAGTGCTGAGTAGAGCGGGATAATGACATCTTTATCTCTGCTGGTGATGCCCTTGTTGATTCAGCCCAGGATCCTGTTGGCTTCTTTGCTGCAGCACCAGACTGTGCACTCACATTCAACTGCTTGTCCAGCTGGGCCAGGTTTCTTCCTGCAGAGCTTCTCCTCAGCAGCCGGTAGATCCCAGCCTGGGCTGCACTCGTGGGTTTTGCTTTGGGTACTGGTACTGGGTACTTTCCCAGGTGCGACACCTTAAAGGTTCTTGGTAGCTCACTCTTCCAGCCTGTCCAGGTCTTCCTGCTCTTCATCCCAAAGTGTCCAGTCTCCCACTCAGTTTAGGGGAAGCAAAATTCATCAGGGTGCACTTGACCCCGTCATCCAGATCGCTTTTGAAGATATTAAACAGTGCTGGGCCCAATATTGATCCCTGGGAGGCCCCACTTGTGGTAGTTGCCAGTTTAAAAGGAGCTGTTTGTCACCCTGCTCCAGGTGCAGCCTCTCAGCCAGCTCCCCACCCACTGTGTGGACTCTTGTCTAGACCACAACACCTCAGTTCTCTAGGAGGAGCCTGATGGAAACTGCATGGAGAGCCTTGGAGAGAGGCAGGTAGATAATGTCCACTGCTCACTCCACATCAACTGAACAGGTTACTTTGGTGTAGAAGGTGATCAGGTTGTCAAACACCATTTACCCTGGGTGAACCCATGCTGGCTTTCCTAACCACATGCTTCCTCTGATAGCCCCAGAAGGATTGGTTCCATAATTTTCCCAGAAAGTGAAGTAAGACTAATGGGCCTATAATTTCCTGGAACTTCCTTTAAGCCGTTAATGTCATTAGTCTTCTGGGTTGCCAGAAGTCTCCACACTTTTCAAAGCTTGAGAAGAGGGGCCTCATAACAGCATGTACCAGCTCCTAACACCCTTGGGTGGATATTGTCAGGCACCATTGGTTTGTAGGGGTCAAGTTCCTATGGAGTTCATCTACCAACTCTTCATTCACTGATTGTGGGTCTGCATGAATATGGATTTTTATTCCCAAGGTCTGGGGCCCAATAGTGCTGGTAAAGAGAGGTGAAGAAAGGCTTGAGACTTTTAAGTGTTGTTGGTGACTAATTCACCTCTCCTGTTTAACAATGGGCCAGTATTTCCCTTCTGTTTCTGCTTGTTGATTACATACCTGAAGAACCCTTCCTTGTGGTTTTTGATATCTCTGGCCCATTTCAACTCAAGCTTTTGCTTTTCTGACTGCATATCTGCACATCCTGGTAGTTCTCCATGAGTATTCATTCACTTCCATCTCTGGTACCTGTCTCTTTTAGTGTTGGACAGACAGAGTTGCTCTCAGTTAAGCCAAGGGGGTCTCTTGCTCCACCTACTTTCCTTGCCTTTAAAGGGGATGAACATTTTGTGCTTCCAGGAGAACATTCTTGAAAAATTCCTAGCGCTCACTAACTCCTTCATCCTCCATGGAATCCCTCCCACCTGAGCTCTGAGTGAGATAAATTTGCTCTTCTATGATCTCAAACCTTTGTCTTAGTACTAACCTTCAGTGTACTCAGCCAGAACCCAGTGTTTTTCTGTGGGATCACCTTTAGGATTTGTAGTATATGATAATTTCTCCTCAGGATCCAGCTATCATAGAAGTACACACATCCTCAGATCTGACCTTTTTATTCTGCATGCTCGGTGAGCTTACCATGGATGTTCTTGTTGTGCATAAGCTGTTTTGAATATTCATGCAATTTTGATAAATAACCAAGCTCAATTTTGTCCCTACTCCAAATATGTCTTGTTTTTCTTGCTCAGTGTTAAAGTTTTCCTTACTGCAAACATTGATATCCTTTCTGCCATTCAGTATGTATATGTATATGTATATGTATATGTATATGTATATGTATATGTATATGTATATGTATATGTATATGTATATGTATATGTATATGTATATGTATATGCTTGACCAATCATGAGACTACTGTCCAATTTCTGGAGCTTTGCAAAACATCTATTGATTCTCCCCCATCCATCTTGAGAAGTTTTGTCAGACAACTTGGAGTCTTCCTGTTCTGAAAAGTTACATTTATTAGGTTATTACATTAATTATTAATGCTATTTCAGGTTTAATGGTGGCTGGTTTTCAATTCACAAAATTCAGTGGTTTTTCATACAATTCCTCATTGCATGATCAGTAGCCATCCCTTGTTTTTCTTATTAGAATTTTACATGCTTTATCAGTCATGGTTTGCAGTTAAAATACTTCCATTATTGACATGAAGAAACCAAACTTCTCCTCAGAGTTTTGCTGCCACCTCCTGATCCCTGGCACACCTACTGGTATTTTATTTAGTATTGTTTAATGGCTTGGATTTGCTTAACTAAGCCACCTACCACCACAAAACTGCTCTGTACCAAAAGCAGACATGTCCTTCATACTTCCTTAATGTTAATATTATATTTTAAAATGGTATTTGGAGAGAAGAAAATATACAGTTGTTTGCAATACTTCAAAACCAGGGTATATTTATGAGTTAAATGCTGATGGTAAAGTTTCTTACAAAACAACTCCAGGATTTATGGAGGAGTTGTGGAAAAATTAAAGACATAATGAATGCAAAGTTTAGAATGTATCATCCCTAATTAAGCTTCCACTTTGCTGAACTCCTAGGAGGGTGAACTGTTTGCATCACAAGATAGTTAAAATTTCACTACTTTCTTTATCTTTCCTGGCAGTTACAGAAAACTACTATTATTAATGAATTTGGATGTGGCTGCAAGCCAAGAATGTGCTGTTGCACGAGTGTGATCCTGCATCTGCATTTTAGTCTTCCTCTCAAAGACTAAAGAGAAGTCTGATGCTCAAAGTCAGAAGCTGGGAAGTGGGATCCACTCTGTTTTCGAATGGCAGGCAGAAGAAGTATGAAGAAAAATAGAATATAGTCAGATAAACAGTTATCATTTCATTTTAATTTGCCATGTGATTGCCTGATCTCACTTGCCTACATTTTCTCCACAAAGCCCTGTCTAAACCTCCCCAGTGCTAAGGCAAGGAGCAGAGTTTGCTGCTCCATTCCCTTTGGACAGTGTGTGGAACTGAACAGAAAACAGATCTCCCTTTAGTATATCCTAAATTATCATCATGTGCAGCTGAAGTACTGAGCTAAACTTTTAGGAAATGCATTGGAAAAGAGGCTACTGCTCAGGTACAGACATGACACCAAGACTAACAGTAAATATGTAACTGCAGTCCCACAAAAGCACATTAACTAATTAAGATGAGGAAGCCAGATGCAATTTTTCATAAATTGGCATACACTTGTGGCATGTTTTGAGTTTAATATTCTCTCATGGGGCAACTGATGCTGAGTGCTTCTGGCAAACAGTCTATTCCAGAGGGAAAGAGGGTTGCTGTGGAGCTAACCTTGCCCTCCCAGTTCACAGATGTTGCTATGTACGTGGCTGCAAATTGGGGAATATCGGAACAGGAGCCGCAGTGCCTGGGCACTGCAGCACCACCAGCACTTGTGTATTTACTGAGTGGTAGAGAGAATTTTCTAGACTGAAAAATGAGTACCTATTACTGATAAGTAATGTAAGATGAAAGATGCTAATTATCTATCCATCTGTTACCAGTCATTAATAAGCATATTTGTTCTCTATCAGATAGTTAGACTACTCTTTACTAGGCTTATGTGGCAAAAACTGAGCCGTGTACTCCTCCAGATACCAGGAAAGACACCAGAATTTATTTTCCTCCTGGACCCAGCAAGATCTACACCTTTCTGTTGCACCTAACAAGGTATAGTAAAACCTACCCTTAATATGAGGATTGCACCCAGCTATACTGTTCTTACTCTTCACCAAAGTGCCTCAACAGCATAAGATTTGAAGCTTCCTGATAAGTGCCAGATACTTTAGATATGTGCTCATTCATTGTCTCTGGATGACTCAAGCACAGTGAGTTCCTTGCAGGCAGTAGTGAGACTGGTCTCAGATTTCTCTCTTCCTAAGTAGAAGCGGAGATACTTTGAGTTCAGGCTGCAGCAAAGCTCACATCCAGAAAGAAGAGTGTTTTCTCGAGAAATCCACTGGCACACCATTCTTCCTTCCTGGATGAGGCAGTCGTTGCTTCTCAACATTCCCAGAACTCCTCCTCTATGCTTGGGCACAAGGTCCTGCCTGTCAAAGGCGATTTACACCCAACAGGACCATAAGCCACTCAGGATCAGCGGAAATAGGGACCTTGAGTCTGACCAGAGCTGGTGAATGCCACACTCCTCTGTGCTCACACTCCTCTCTGCCTGCTCTGGAGAAGGCTGAATTGTGAGCTCTACTCTTTCTACAAGTGGAAGATTAGTGCCTTCTGAATCTGACTGAGAGAAAGGCAAGTGGCTGTAACTTAGAGCTGTCACTTTGTCTGAGAGTGGTGGTCTTTTCAAGCCAACATTCTTACCTCCCTAGGCTGGATAACAGATTGTGGCTCTTTGGTTTCTATTTTTGCTTATCTCATCTAGAGTGAATTGTAAGCAGGCTGGCTGTGCTTGTTGCCTGCCAGGGCAAGCCAGCCAATCTAGTGCAAAATCTGATTATAAGTCTTTTATTTTCAACTCACTTAAACTCTAGTACTGTCTGGGTCTGCCAGAAATGCTGCTCTGTCTCTACAGGGGATTGGTCTTCCCTGCCTGGAGGATACCTTTATCCCCATTCTGCTCTTTTTTTTTTTCTTTTTTTTGGTGTATTTATGTGCACATATAAGGGAGGGATGGGAGGAAGGAACAGCTCCCGTAGGAGACAAACATCCATTTCTCTCCCTAAGCTGGAAACCTATTTAAATCTGCTTGATGGGAATCAGCCCTTCAGCTGATTCCCAACACATGTACAAGGTAGAGTGAGCAGCTCTGCTGAATTTTTAAAGAGCCCATACAGCCTGTTACACAGGGTTTGACATTTCCAGTGCAGGACCCAGCTTTCGGCTGTTTGTGCCAGGCTACCCTGATTCACACTGGAAAAGTCAATACTGGTTGTTTGTATCACGTGCGTATTTTTCTTGCCTGGGGAAAATATCAACCAAAGGATTTAGTAATTTCTGAAATTAAATTTAGGAAGGGTATATTGGTTTTTAATGGGAAAAAAAAGAACTTTTTATGGAGAAAATTTGTTTTGAAATGGAGCAAGGGAGGCCTTTGTCATATGCTTTTTCATGCCCCAAAGAAAATCTACTCTCATTTGCCCAAATTTTAGATATTTCAAATCTCAGTTTATGGAGAGACTTGCTACTGCTTAAGGGTTAAGGTTGTCCCAGAGCAAGCTTTTGACTCTCACAGTTACAGTCCTGTTCGTGCATCATTCCCACAGTTCAAATAAGGCTCTCCAGTCCCTCTCAGCTCCTGGCCTGGGCAGGCACTCTCCAAACAAAGCCACTACACATGGTGCAGCCAGGATTACACGATGGAGACAGAATTTCTCAACAATGGCTGTTTCCAGCTGCCACATGCTGAGCTGGACCCAAGCAAAGAAAGGAGAGCAGGGACACTTTCCTGCACTTTCAGTGACCTCTCTGTTGGCATCTAGGCAATGTGAAGGAAGGAGCTGTCTGATTCAGAGGCAAGCAGTGCAAGAGACAGATCTGAGGCCTTCCTGAGGAGAACCAGCAGGCTGAACTGGAAGTAGGAGCATGTGGGGTGAGAACTGGGACTTGCAGAGAGGGCAAAAACTCTGGATTGGCAGGATAGGAATGCTGTTTTGAAACCATTAGAGAAAATTACAATTGGCAGAGACTGAAGGTCCAGAAGAATATTGGGGTTGTAGGCTGAAGAGGTGAATGCAAGATGGGGGGAAAAACTGCTCAAGAAACTGAGGCACAAGAAAAGGAAATTGATAGAGAGATTGCTATAAGGAGGGGGGGTGTTCTGAGAATGCAGTCCCAGGAAAGACACTCGCCCTAGAAACCAGTGGATGTTGGTGGCGTTGGCAAGTGGACAGAGTGAGCATACCCAGATGAGAGAGAGCCAGGACAGAGTCAGGAGGGAGTTCAGAGTAACTGGGCAAGGAGCTGTGGAATAAAGGCTTAGCTTGGCTTGGAGTTTGAATACAAGGGCTTGTTTTTAATGAGTGTTGGGGAACAAATAAGGCAACAATTGCAACAAAACAAAAAGTAGCCAAATTATCATCTTCTTGTCAAAGACAAGTGTAAATGTACACTTGGGGAAGACAAGAGGAAGCCCAGGACAGGAGCAGCTGCCTTGTTTGGACACAGGATCCACCCTCACACTACGTGCATGCTGAACTGGCCACTGCCAGAGGGGACCATGCCATGCCCACTGAACCAGCTCTAGCAGGGATTTGGGAGCCCACAGTGGGTAGGTTTGCTCACTGTGGGCATTCCTGCAAGTGACACTGCAGGCAGGGCAAGTCAAGAATGTCACATGCTATGTGTGCATCTTTTCCAGGGTGGACCCTCTAGATCTTTTAATGTGATTTTTACTTGCTCTGTCCTTGCCACCACTTGGTGGTCAGGCTGTTGGCTGCATTCTTACTCCAGACAACAGGGGCAGAGGTTCTGGCTCTCTCAAATAACAATATGGCTTTTAATGATTTTAAACTATCAATCATTAATTATGGCAAGATAAAAACAGTGAAATCTGCTGTAGATTAAATGTATTCTAGTATTCATCAAATGAATAGCAGGTAATGATTTTTGTACTTAGCGCAGCTTTTTTGAATAGATCCTTGCACTTATTTTGGAAATAGTTCCTGAGATTCCTCCTCTGACCAAGGTGTATGGGCATAACTGTGAATGTTCAAGGTAGGTTGATCCTCTTGCTCAGGGTTGGATTTAATAAAAACTCCAGCTGTCTCCAGGTTTCTGTGTGCAGAAGGTTGTAATGCCACACAAATGGCACACAGGCCCATGCATGGTTCTCAGGTCTTCATTCCTCTCTGCAGCAACATGTCATCGTTTGGGTTGAGCCAATCTTACTCTCACAGGTTCCATCAGCATTTAAGAGTCTACGTGGCTTTTTCTAGGTAATGACCAAATATGTTTAATAAGGTGTTAGCACAGAGAGGAATCACTCTCTGGAGCTCTGGGTGTGGTTTTATTGCACACAGCCCACTGAAAATGTTTACCACAGAGTAACACCTCAGTTGCCATTGATAGTCTTTGAGAAAGGATGTCTGAAGGCTTCATCTGTGGACTGATCTAGCCCTGGTAAGATGGTACCAGAGGTTACTCTGAGCTGAAATCAGCTACATTTCTTTCATTCTCTTGACAATCCTACTTAACATAGTGATTGGGATGGTGTTGGTGTTTTGTTCCAGCTGGAAATCTGACAAAATGTCCCTCATGAGACCTTACCAGTGCATGCCATGGATAGCACCTGTGCTGCCAGGAGAGCTGGCTCCAGGCATTGGTGGCTGCAGCTCAGGAGAGTGCTGGGCAGTGCTGTTGAAGTGGCACCTTTGTCTTCAGTAGCTTTTTACCATATTGTGGGCGTCCAGCCCTGCAGCATCAGATGGGTGTGGAGATGAACAGACAAGGATAACACTTCTTTTTCAGTTTCTGTAGCACTTACAGCATTACATTGTAAAACTGCCATACTAAACTAGATTAAAAATATCCCCTAATTTCAGTCTGTGATTTTTATGATCTTTTCCCCAATAATACCCAATGCTATTTATCACTTTGCATGTTCAAAGCAGTTTCTGCATCCTCAGCTATAGTTATCTTCAGGATGTCTACAAATCAAATCCTAGGTCATCAGGTCAGCACCCAAAACAAAGGATATGAAACTAAGGAGTAGCACAATAAGAACTCCTCTGCTGAAACCTTCCAGCAGAAGCAGACTCCATGCCCCCAGTGACAGAGTTCTGCTACCATAATTGTAAAGCAATCTTATTTCTTCATGCAGTTGCCTGTGGCATCATTCACCATTCATTTTCCATCTTCTGCAACAATGGGAACAAGGGTCTGGCAGACAACAGATACTTTTGGTTCAGAAATTGTGTCATACCCACACCAGGCCCAGAAAATAAATATGCAGTGTTGTAAGTGAAAACTATGCTAAAAGTTAGAATTACAAAATTAGCTTTGTCAAGTTTTAGTGGTTGATTGTGCAATATTAATACTGTTGGAATGTATTTTTTTTTTTCTGAATACAGATCCATATATGTGTTCTACCTGTTTGGCAGCTCACAGTCTTTCTCCTCACAGGGGGTGCTGGGAAAAAATTATAGGAAATAAGATAAACAGGAAGTTAATTTGGACTAGTCCATGCAGGCACCTGGAACATGCTGGCATTACCATTTCACTGCCTTTTAGAATGGGAAAGGCCAACAGAAAGGGCTCAAGGACATTTTTGCAGACAAACTCCTGGAAGCAATTATGTTGGGATAAGCATAGGACTACACATATGCTGTTTTATAAGAAACATTATAGTCCCTCTATAAAAGGCTTCTGCACCAGAAAATATGAGTTGGTTTTATAAAAAATATCTGAAAAGTAGACATAGTAAGTGATTGACTTTTCTTCAACTTGATGATTCATGTGGAGTTCTGGAAATACCATATCTAATCTTGCAGCAAATAATGTGGTCGTTTCTACCACTGAACAGACCAGAGAGAGAGAGGGAGGTGGGACTGTCTGGTTCCAGGCTGTTTATGCTGTACATATGTCAGCACTTTGTGTGCAGTCTGTGTCACTGTGTGCAGGTGGCCTGTAGTATATTCTGTGTAAGGTACTACCTTGGGGAGTTTCAGCTTTTTGCCCACTGATTGAGTGGAAGCTCAGAACCACTCTTCTCTCTGGAGCACTCTCCAGACACAGCATCAGAACTGCAGTGTTACTAAATACACAAATAAAATACAAAAATATTGAGGGAAAACTTGTGGACCAAGTACACTGCTTACTAAACCTGTTTGTCTTTCTAGACACCAGCAAAGGGTGATGAAAAGGAGTCTTCTATTGAAAAAAAAAACAAACAACCCAGTCTGTTTGTGAGATGTAATATTATTTCCTTTCAGAATCAGGTTGGCAATGTCTCTTTAATGTGCAGCACTGTGAACTTAAAAGAAATCTCATTATCAGCCTTCCTAGCCTTAAGCACTTCATCAAGTATTCCATGACTGCTGGCTTGCAGATGCTGCAGTTAAGGTGCTGGATGGTGGGGTTTTGTTTGCGTTCCCTTAGGCCTTTTTCTTGTTTTTGTATGTGGCTATAAATATCTTACTCCTGAGAAAAGACATGAAAGTACTTACATAGAGATTAATTAGACACCGTATGATTTTTTTTCTCGAATTCTGGAGTCACAAAGCATAACTTTTAATTACCCATTTTTGTTTGGGGAATAGTTGTTTCTTCTTCAGGCATATATCAAGATGATCAGAAACGTGTATAATTTCTTCTCCAGAATTCTTGATTTCCCCTGGCCAACTTTTAATAAATAAGAAAACATTTATGCCTGAATCAAAGAGTTATGCACCCCTGAGTAAAAGTTCCAGTTCTTCTGTTGTGGGTCTCAGCAAAGTGCATCTATCATATATTGTTCACAGAGATCCTCGAGATAAGAGATCAAAAACAAGTATAGTTCATTTCAGTTAATTCTTAATATCTAACTTAAAGACAGAAAACTTAATTCCAGTGTAGTCCTATACAACGGCTATGCAAGTAACTTTTAAAATCTTTCCCTGTCCCCAAATAGTTGCTAAATGAAACCATATCACCTAGTTTAGACTACATCCAGAGAACAGTACATGCTCCTGCTGTATATCCAGGCATGAAGGAGAAGACTCCTTTTTGCAAAATCCAAGCATGTGAGTTTAGGCTGACTGGTGTGGTATTTTGGGGAGGTAGCTTTCATTGCAGCAGAAGCTTGAAATGATCCACTGGTGTCAGAAACAGCTACAAATTGCTGAGACGGGGCTTTCAGACAGATGATCCATTGAAGCCATGATTCACTGTTTGTGATACTTCAGACTTCAAAACTACTTCTTGCAATTCCACTCCCATCAGCATGCAGGAAACAAATGCAGGGCACAGGACTGTGGGTAAGGACTGCACTCCACAGCTGCAGAACCTCCACTGGGCTGAAGCTTTGAAATAGCTGTGCGGAGGAGGATTTTGCAGAGACATCTGAAGGTATCCTAATGACTTTTAGCCTTTGATGTGTTTGGGTTAACCCAGTTTGGATTCTCAGTGCATACAAGATGTTAGGAGATCTTTTAATGTTTAGTTTCTTTAGTTTCTTTTCTTCCCTTTTTTCTTTTTCTCTGTTTGTTTATTTTTTTTTCTTTCTGCTTAGTTTCTAAAGAGTTAAGGCTTAGATGTCTGTATCTCCCCAGTAATTTTTTGAGTTTTTACCAAGTTGAATTAGAATTGATCCAGGTCTCAAATATATTTGAATTTACTCAGAGGTGAGTTCAATTTTGTGAAAACAGGCAGCTAGGAGAAGAAAGAAATCAAAATTGGTGACCTCACACTGAAAAATCACATTTTTAGAGCTCACATTTATTAGGTGTCAGGGAGTCTGTTCAGGGGAAAGAGCAATGTGTGTCAGCACCCAAACCACTATAAAAGCTTCCATCAAAATTTTGTATGGATAGAGAATGGAGTAATTACAGTACAGACACTTGGTGTAGAGAGCATTGTACATTTGTCATTTCTTTGTCCAGTGTGAAAGTAGGGAAGAACCATTACATATGACCTGTGCCCTCCTTTTCCTTCCACCTTGTGCTGTCCCAAAGTCCCCCAGGCTGCATCCCTGAAATTTAATTCCAGCCTCCCAACAAATACAATAGTTTATGAATTCAGATTTGAATTTTGTGTATTTGCCATCCAAACCAGCATTTCAACTACCCCCTGCCTGCTCTGCCAAATACATACAGTAAAAAAGCTGTCCTGTGGTCATATGCTATTTGCTATTTTAATTTGATTGCAGATGTTCCTGCACTCCCCCAAGGCTGGCTGTGTCTTTCACACTTGGCTTTCATTTGCTTTTCCAGCCTGTATTCATATCAGGAAGACATTTGTCTGGATCAGTGGCACACCCATCCTATGACCGTAAATTGGCATTCTCACGAGTTCTTTGCTTAAATTAAAAGTTCTCTGTTTCTCATAAATATTCTAAACCTGCTTTTCTAAGCTTTACATCTTTATAGAAATATAACTCTGGATTGTGATGAATGGCCTTTGAAGTCCTTAGCACATAATGATCTGGCTGTCATAAAACCTGAAAGAAGAGTATTTATAGTAATGTTTTGAAGTTAGAAATTACTACTATTAACAATCCCAGATTACTAAAGAATGTGGTTTAATCTGAAGGAACAGGTGCCTCTTGGCAGTGAATGCCATATAAATGACTCCGTTTCAGGCTGCTTTAGTGATCAGAGAATAAACCAATGGGCCCAGAGAGAGAACTGGTGGTCACTCAGTGCACACTCTGTTTTTCCTCTTTCTCATCTTGCAAATGATGTGAGAGCAGATCTAGAATGCTGGAGAGGTATGACAAATACATGGATGATTGTGGAAGTGCTGGCTACTCTGGTCACAGATGTCTGTCTTTGGGAAAGGTCAACATTTAAAGCCATATTAAAGGCATCTCAGTTGAGTATTTGAATTTCAAAGGCATTGAGGAACGCTATGTCCCACATGTGAAGAAAGAGCAAGAGCACCACTGACCAAGTGGCTGTTTTCAGGTGCAAAGTCATATTTTTATGGAAGTAAAGGGCCAGTCACCCATTTCTCAATTTTTTATTTTTTCTTAGTATGGCTATACTTTGAAAGTCCAACTCTTCCATGACTGAAACTGAGCTTGAGCCATGCTTTCTGTGACTCTCAAAACTGTGTTATCCTAAATGCTCTGTCAGTGCTCCTGTGAGAGTCTGTCAGCTGATCCCTGTCAGCAAGGAAAACTACCTCTGTCTTATCCTATGGCACACGTGTTGGTCATTGACTGTGGGTACAGTGGCCACAGACCCTCTGATCATTTTTCTCCCACCCACTATCTCTTTTGCTACATTCCTGTCTTGCACCAGCTGTGGTATATCACCATCTTTGGCTTCTCATCCCAGCCTTCTTCCCTTACCCCATGCTCTCTGTCTAGACACCTCTCCCTCTCCAGCCTGTTCCTTCCTTGGGTGATTATTTCTTCTGGGTTTCCCCAAAGCAGCAACAGAGTCCAAAGTCGTAAATGAGAAACTTGCTGAGGAAAACCACCTCAGTCAGCCCCAGACTAGCACAGAATCACTGAAAGCAGGACCTTTGAAACACCAAGCTATGAAACTCTATCAAGTTTCTGATCTTGCTAAGGCTCATAATTCATCCAGGCTGAGTTGGATTTCCAGGGTGGCTAAAGTACTCCTGTCAAATTTAATGCTTTTCCTCCAAAGTATGGGGCCTTTGGGACTGTCTAAAGATGAGGTTGCCATTCTTTTTAATGTGAGGGAAACTTATACTTGTTGAAAAGCAAAAGCATTTTGGCTGAAATTTTTATATACAGTCTGAGACAATTCTTGGTACACGCACACATGCATCACACATATCCAGCCTTAGGCAGACACCTGCCATGGAAAATATGAGCCCTGGTGGCTGAAAACTGACAATAGCATCAGCAATGGAAAATGTGGTCTAATAGCAGGAACTATCAGGCAGTATTTAACAGGTGAGTTTTCCCAATGCCACCCTAAATTATCCTTCTACTGCAAAACTTTTAAAAGATTCAGTGAAGTTATTTGTTCTTTGCAGTAATTTTCCTCTTTAAAACCTTTGGCATGCTCTTTTTCATATAAAATAACGATTTACGGAAATAGAGGAAGTTGAAATCCCACCCATCCTTTTCTCTTCTGGTTTATTTATTTTCCATGTGAGATTAATGAGTTTCCTGCAACAGGGCTAGATCTGCTCACACATTGTGCAGATAAGTTAATATTTATTTCCTTTTCCAAAGGCAAGCAGACACCTTCATGTTCCCTGGTTTTTAAAAGGGGACAGTATGTCAAACAGCACTTGAATCAACCATCCTAAATAATAAAATGCCAGCTTTACATTGCTGACTGGAGTTAAACAGACTGGTAAATCAGGGTGAGCTGTACTGCTGGATGCTAACATGGAAGCTTAATTTAACTGGCTTCATTTTTTTAACCAGCAGATACTTTGGAAAGAGCACATCTGTCTATTTAAGGGATTTTCTTTAGTGTAGCGCTGTCTGGTGTCAGGCTCCACTCCTGTGTGCAGTGAAGCTCACAGAAGCTGGTTCCCTATGGATTTCTCTTCCACATCCCCTTACCCTCCCAGTTCCTTCCTGCACCCCAGTGCCTGGGGGTCCCCTCTGGCAGACTGGAGGCATCCTGGTGCAGCTACACTCGATGGAGCCCCCTCTCCAGTGCTGCTGTTCCCTTGGCCCAGCTGGGGAGGCCAGGCATTCATCTCTCCCAAACACAGCTGCCAGGTTTCACTTTTGGACTTTCTCTGTCACACACCAGGATGTGGACAAGTGGGAGGGAGTGGGAGGAAGGCTGGGGAGACGTGATGGGTAGATGGTGTGAACACACATGCTTCATTTCCTAGGGAAACCAGGTTAAAAGGAGCTCGTTATTGCCAGGGCATTATGTAAAAGAGATGAGAAATGCTGTGTGTGACTTGGTTCAAGAAGCAAAGGATATTTGTACTGTTATTTAATTTCTTCTTCCAGGGTCAGCTTCAGTGTGTCACTTACAGCTCCTTCCTCTCTCTCTCAAGTCACCCTTAATAGCCAAGGAGAAAAATAACCATTCTTTTCACGTATGATTTTAAATTTTCTGTTTTAAAAGGTAAGCTGGACAAGTAATTTGAAAAAGTTACAGCTGTGTTAGGCCCCTGAGTTTCTAACTCCCTGCTGCTGGAAGCGTGAATCGGGGCAGTGCAGCAGCAGTTGGTGGAGCTGTGCCAGGGTAAACGAGGGGAATTATTCCAACCATGTGTGCAAACTCCACCAGAGATTCACTTACCTTCTGAAACCAAAGAGCTGAAAGTTCATTCCAATTTCACTTATCTGCCAAGGCTGAAGTTCAGTAATTCATATTTTTACATTAATAAATAATGAAACAGCTATACCAGAGCAGGGAAGGCTCTGATTAAGCATTTAAGCAAGTAAAAGAAAAACATTGAATCTTGTGCTCAGGACCTGGCAGCTATGAGAAGCAGGAATGCCTTGGTTGCCTTGGTTCGAACATGTCTGTATTAAAAAAAAAAAAAAAAAAAAAAAAAAAAAGAAGAAGAAAGGGAAAGAAAAAGAAACCTGGGGAGTTTCTTTCCTACGACTTTACAGCCAGTACAATAAGCCTGGCACTTCAATAAGGGAGCTGCCATAGATACAGCTTTCATTGTCTGCACTCCCACTGCCACAGATAAAGGATAAGAGAGCCTCTGACTCAGCACCAGAGCAACACATCCCTTAGCTGACACCCCAGTCTCAGCTAGAATGAATTTTTCAAGACACATGCTAACTGCAATTGAGAATTTCAGAGCAATTGACAGGCAGGCAGTGTTACTGCTGCATTACCTGTAAACCTTGTACTTCAGAAGCCTATGTTTGAAAAGCAGACCTGCTGTTCTGAGCAGTATGAGCACTGAATGTTGCGTTAAACACCCTCACAGAGAGCATTCTGCATGTTCTAAGGGTTCCCTGGATCTCAGTCCTTCCACTTCATTAGAGACAGTGGCAGTTTTGGAGCTCACACTTTGCACCCTCTCCCTCAGAGCAGGGCCTTCTCCCTCAGAAACAACAGGCAGGATGAAATCAGAACAGGACAACTCATTTCCCACTTGCTGTTATTAAAAGAAAATAAAGCATAAATGATTGCAGAAGTTCAAAGAGAAACTGTGAAGGCTTTCAGAATTACCCTGAGGCTCCCAGGAAGAATAAGGTCTGACAGGATTCATACTTTTGTGTAGTCAGGCAGGGACTAAAAAAGATGAAAGTCTGTTGTGCCTCCTTTTCTCTTTTCCATACTCATCAGTAGCACATGAATGAGAACAAATGGAGCAGCTCAAGAATGTTGCTGCCACAGAGGTACACGTTGGGAGAGGATTTCTCATTGAGAAAGTAAGTCTTTTTTTGCAAGAAATACACCATCCAAATTCCAGAGATACAACAGTGCTCCATAAAGGAGGTTTTAAGTATTTTCCCCATAACAAGCCATTTAGATTTTTCCTCCTTAATTACAGGTTTTTGGAGATAACTTCTCAGGCATTTTATTTCTAAGATTTGAGAGTTGCAAATGAAGATTGATGTGACCTAGAAAATCTATTTGCTCATTTTACATCTGGCCTCAACCTTTGTTTTTAGCAACCGGAAAATTTTCATTAATTGTTCTTGAAATGGTTACAGTGGGCTGTGAGCAGAGCACACAAGCAACAGGAGACCGATGAAGCCAGTGAAAAATGAACTCAGGTCAGGAGCTGGTGAACTCTGGTTGCTGAAGACTTTATATATTCTTATGGGACTACTTCCCGTACCTCTTTTGCTTTGAGATTACACTGTCACCTCAGTGATGACCACACCTTACATTTCCTCTCCTCCTAGACACTTCACTGTTGGACTTGCACTGACAGTTTCAAAAAGAGATGGACTTTGTTCCCTTCCCACCTAATTTTGTAGCCTACTGACTGACAGGCATTAGAAGAGTTGACTTAGTTTTTTGCAGTTGAGAAGGAAGTTAAAGTGGTGGCTCATTTCCAGAGCAAGAGCCCTAGCATGTAGGCTGTTACACAAACCTTTGTGGGTTGAAATGAAAGTTGCCACAGTTACTGCTTTCTTAGGTGGGAAGAAAGCACGGAGCTGCTCAGTTTGGCAAGGTGGCTGCATCTCTGGACAAGTGTGGTAGTAGAAGTTTGGATACAAAAAATGCTCAGGTGCCCATAAACTCAGGCACATAAACAGGCTTTTTGTGATTGGTCTGTTGGGCTGAGGCATTACAATTTCTCCCAGGGTTTGCTTCAAGCATGTACAGCTTTTTCTTGGACCTCTCCCACTGAGGTTGTCCTGCCACCCAAGTAGTGGGCCTGAGAATCCTCTCTGCCACTCCAAATTAGGCTGGGTAGCTCTGGCCTCAACTGTAGCAACTTCCCTCTGTTGTCCTCTACTGCATGCCAATGCTCAGGGCTGGAAGCCTGCTCTGTCAACCATCTGATGATAGTAGTGCTGGTAGGTGCTCTTTCCACATTTCCAACCACCAGATTTGAGGACTTGTCAGAAACAGGTGTAAACATTCATTCTCTCTGGAACAATCTCTAGGAAGAAGGACTGAGAGAGGCTTTTTTTCCCTGAAAGAACAAAGCTGAAGGTACCTTATGGGAATAGAAAGTAATTGCAAAGATAGTAGCTCCACCTTGGTATAAGATTTCTGGCATTCAAAACCTCCCTGGGTCCTCTAAATGCTGAAGGCTAGGGTCTCATGCTTTTGTGTACTTGATCTTTACAGACAAGCAGAAAAACAAATTTTTCAAACAAGAATTTGTGAACTTTCTTATCCTTTCTAGATCTGTGGCAACGTATATCAAGGTTCATGCAAAGAAGGTTTTATCTCACGGTCAGTAGGCAAAAGTATTCCTAAGGATATATGATGAAATTATTGTGGTGTGAAGACTGGCAGGTTTATAGCTGTAAAACGTTGGCAAGGAAGTGCTAAAGGAGGAATTCAGTGTGAAATATGAAATTGATTTGGCATTCCCTGTGAACTTAGATTTCCCTAGCTATGTTCTATACTTACTGTCACAGACTCATACCACAGGAACAAAAAAAGTAAAAGTAAAGTTAGGGAGGAAACAGTGGAAGTTGAAAGAATACTATAAATGCTCAGAAATGACCAGGAGAAAAGAAAAAAAAAAACCCTCTTCCTTTCAATTGGTGCTTCTTTAGAGATGCTGTTTTAGAAGTAAAATGCTTTTAACAGAAATTCGATAATTGCCAATATCCCTTAAAGGGCTTTTACACTAGCATCAAAGTTAAAAAGTAAATGAAAGACTCATATTTGTCATGAGCTGACATTTATCTTGAGCTCACTTGACACAAACAGGCAGGAGCTCCATCAAATACTATTCCAGAGTGGCTACACATGAGCAACAAGAGCTTTCACAACCAGGAAACATGGGAAGTCCTGACATGTCACTGAAGCCAATTTTTGTTCTGTTCAGACCCACATTCCCCTGCTTCCCTGGAAAGGAGTAGGGCATGACACCATACCTGCCATTGGAAGACACATCCCCCCCTCTCTGTCTATCTCTATCAGCTCCCAAATGGTCACACTCATCATCAAAACATTATTCATCAGAAGTTGGCCACATCCTCAAAACACCAAACTTCTCATTTGTAAAAAAGGAAATGAAATACTGGTGTCATTTACCTTTTTTAAAAAGAAAACAAAGGCTTACTCAAAGCAGGATCTAGCTGAGGCTCAGCTAGCCCAGGTTCCTGTCCTGCTAAGCCCTTTCCCAGGTTCCTGTACTGCCACACGTTCTGCTCCTGGTGCTGTGTACAGTTGCAGGCTCTACACATCACTGAACACAATGTGCTGGGGAGCTTTTGCCAGTGGGGAGTGTGATTCACATGCTTAGAAACAGAAAGAAATATTTCCCTCTCCTAACCACTGTAATAGATTTTCCTGATTGAGGCAACAAAGAGAAAATAAGCTCTGCAGATGTTACGAGCAAATACTGACCACTTCCTCTTTGAATTCCCATTGTCATTTTGCCCAAGTGCTGCTTTCTTGCTTCTGGTGGCAATGACACACTTACTTTAACCACAAAGTGAGCATCAGACAGTAAAGCACCCACCTCAAGGGTTGCATCTACACCAGCAGTGCTTCAGTTTATTCTGCAGTGGGACACAATGAGATCTGACACCACAAGAGATGAGGCCTTGGCACATGGGATGCCTTTGGTCCTGTGGCAGGGGATCTGTGTGCTACAGCTGGGAGGTATGGGAGCTGCCTGGGGTTGAGGTGTGCGCAGCCCCTTTCTGCTGAGCTGTTCACTCTGTTACCTGATGCACCACACACTGCTGATCAACACATCAGAAGACCCATCCAGTTTTGCAAGAGAGTTACAGCAGAGGTGGAAGTTTGTGGCTTAGCTGCAAACATCTGTAGAGGTGTTTCACAAGTGTAAGGTACAACTGGACAGGCAGTGACAACAGGATGAGGATGTAGCACTGCTTGCCAGTTGCCTTGGGAAGAAAGTTTGTGTCTGTATGTGCTACTGTGGGTCACATGCAATCCGAAGGAAGAGCTTTCTGGCAAGCAAACAATGGTTTGCAATTTACACCTCCACAAAGGACAGCAGTGCTCAGTTTTGTGTGAAGATCAATCATTGCAAAGAAGCCAGGGCACTAAGGGATCAAGGCTAGCATGAGAATGTTGTGGAACCCCCCTTCCCCCTGGAGCTGTGCTGCCTGTAGTTAGAAAGTCTGAATCTACAGTCTACAACCCTTGAGAGGCCTCAAGAGCAACAATGTGGAACCATGAACTCACCATCTGGGGAGCCAGAGGACAGATGCAGCAAGTCTGGGATATTCTGTGCAAGTTGGGACGTGCATGTGAGTCCAGACTGAGTGTTTCTGTGCAGTGGCCCTTTGCCCACGAGTTCCTGTTCTCTGGTGTGATTGCCCAAATGTGCTTGTAGCCAAATCTGTAGTGTAGGCTCCACTAAGACAGTATTTCTGAACTGGCTCAGTATTGTGCTTACCTTCTGATGATCTGCCCCTGTTCTTGCTGACTGGAACCTGTAGGTTGTGTTCTTGCAGCCATTCTCACAGCCACTACTGTGTAGCTTCCCAGGGGAGGAAGAGGGAGATGGTGATGGTTTGTGGAAGCAGATCTGGGGATAGCTTGTTCTCTCTCCAATCCATGCTGATTACTGCATTGCATCTCTGGCTTAAGGATTTGTGGGATGCCCCACAGCTCCTTGAGAATGTCACTAAAGATGGCTCTAAGTCAACAGAGCTGTTCTCTTTATTTGTTCAGTAGGAAAAATGACAAAAGAAGACAAGATATAACAGGTAGAAAAATCTCAAATGAAAAGAAATCCTGGACTGTGGAAAAAGACCATCTGTTGAGGAAAACAAGATACTGCAGTCAGGCTGCCTGCAGGTTTAAGACCTGATTTGAATCCTGCTTTTTCACTCAGTCAGCTGGAGGAATGAAACAGCTAGTGGCCAAAGCAAGGACCAGACTGTGAAAGGATTTTACGTGCCTTCACATGCAGGTAGGCACCCACCAGGACTTTACAAGTTTCTGTGCATTAGAAATCAATTTCACTGAGCTGCTGAACACTTCTACGATTATGGACATGAGTGATCCTAAAGCAATATGCAGGAACTGAGTTGTAAAAGATTAACATTTAACATGTGTGTTCCCTGGTCCCAGAAACAGCAAGGAAAGTGTCAAATCAGGAAGGCCAGAAGAATCCCAGATGGCAAAGAAATCTGCAGGGTGCAGAGGGAAGCCCTGCTGCTCTGCCAAGCAGGAGCAGTTTGCTGCTCTGCCCTCATATTTATCTCAAACTCACCATTTGCTTATTATAAACACTGTTCAGTCAAATATGTCATTCAGCAGAGAAGAATTTGGTCTACTTGCAGTAAGAATTTGTCACTTGAGAGGTGTCTGAATTCCTCCCTGGATTCATTTGCATGTTTTACCAGTCAATCAATGACAGTTCTGCCACAAGAATATTTCTCTTACTTCTTAACAGAACTTGTCAGTGGCAAGTTACATCTTTAAGCCATCTTGTGTGTGTTTTAACATTGTAAGAGAAAAAGTAGTAATTTACTTCACAGTGTTCACTTTGAATGACTTAAGCATCACAATAAAGGATTTACAAAAAACATGTTGTGTTTTATTGCCCGCAAAATCTGATTATTTTTCCCCTGGGAGCAGGGGATGATGAACTGAGCCATGCTTTTGACAGCTGTATGTGCTGAATCGCTATTCGGAGGAGCCGGGTCTATCCCTCGACTCTAGAGGGAAGCAAAGACAAACTGGCTTCCCAGTTAGCCCTCTCCCTTGGATGCCCGTGTTTAGGTGGCCCTGCTGCATGCTCTGCCCGTCCACTGCCCGTTCTGTCTAAAGGTCGCAGGAATTCTGCCCTCTCGGGAGTGTCCTAAATTCAATTTCTTACAGCATGATGGGGGTGAAAATCCCAAAAATGTAGACAGTCATAAACTGAGCTCCAGCAGAGGCTGCTATGAAATGTTTCACGCTTATTTTCCCAAATCCAGGACCGCCCCCTCCTGGCGGTCCGGGCACCAAGACACAGCTCCGGGGCATTTCTGCCTACGCGGGATGTACCGACCGCTGAGCCCTCCCTGCCGAGCACAGAACCTCCATGGCTCCCCTTGCAGACATCCCGAGTTTTAGAATTAAATGCCTGAGGCGGCACAAACACAGCGCGAGTGACAAAATGAATTGTTCAATCTGCCTGCTTGGTAGCAGATAAACGGCAAATCAGATTTTATCTCCCCTTAGTGAAGTGGAAATTACGGGGATAAACAAACTCCTAAAAATAACAGAATAGCTAAAAGCTCTGCTTTCTCTAGAGCAAATGTAGCCCTTTGGGAAAGTGCAACAAATACCATCTGTGTTTCCAAAACTCCGAAGTTAATTTGTTGCAGACGTCTCCGTATTTACTGAAAATGGACATATTTTGTGTGGCAGAACAACATCTTGCAGTGATGAAAAATAACCCAAATATTCCCATCCAATTAACTCCAAAGGGGGGGTTTACCAGAAAAAGCTCAATTTAAAAGATCACTTTGTTTAAATCAGCCATCAAACCTATCTGTTTGGGGTTTTTAAGTTAGTTTCATACACATATTGACAGCTGTTCACAGAGGAAGCTGAGAGGGGAAACTGTGAAGGAGCTGTGACATTTATGACAGATATATTTTTCTGATTGTCAGACGAGAAGTGTAACTTACAAATAGCTAACACCTTGGTGAGATTTCTTCAGAATGGACAACTCTACAGGCTTTCCTGACAATCTGTTCTTTCCACTGTCTCTTTTAAGCACTGAGGTTACTTTGTAGTTCATGTTCAGTGTAAGGGAGAACTTGGAAGAGTTCTTGAAGCTTTTGCATCAAAATGCTTAACTGGAATTTTAAAAGAATTCAGAGTGTAATTCTGAGATGATGTAAATGAGTATTTGCTTTAAAACAGCATATCTGATGGGAAGCCAGGGGAACCCAGTACAGTACTTCAGCTGACAGCAGCTAAGCATCTTTGTTTTGAACTATGGCTGGAATCGGGCCATGAAATACAGAATACAGATGGAAATGTGGATCTGAATTTCTCCAATGCTTGGTGCACAGTTTGGGTCCGTTGCAATGACAAGTTTGGAAATAGATTTTAATCTAACTTTTTTGAAGCATAGTGGGGCCCCAAATGTTACCCTGTGAAATTCAAAAAGGGAGGCAGCACATGGGAGGCACTGTGGTGCTGTGATTTTATATTTGACTGGAAAGATTTAATGTCTATTTTTTCTTGTACTGCTTGGACTCTGAATGACTGAGAGCTCATCCAAGCATCAACTGCTCCTGTGGCAGCAAAAATCCCCTTGAATGAGTTGTTACTTCACTTTTCTTCCCATACAACTGGGTTATGAGAATGCAGAAAATGTGGAGTCATTTGGGCAAGCATTGATGCAAACACAAAGCAGCGAGCCCTGGAAGGCAGCGCCGTGGCAGAGGGGATGACAAAGCCAGGCACTGTCACTGCTGAGATGGGTTCAGTGCAGAAAAATGGTTCTGGAATGCACATGTGAGTCCTTGTCCCTGGCTCTTTGTTTGGCAGCTTACATCAATACTGCTGCAGTGACAATTCCCAATAAGCTGAAACAAAATAAAACGTGCATTCATGGTAGCATTGCCATTCAAGAGTACACATTTCCCAGTTAAAATGAAGGTCAGTCATAAATTACATCTCTGATTCCCTCAGGATTTCTCTCTCTTGCTCTGTTTTGGCAGTTTAAGACCCCTTTGATATTTGAGCAAGGCCTTTCCCTTTGCACATCTGATCTTGATTACAGTTTATGGCAATGGTAATTCGTTACCTCCCCAAGGCAGCAATTCTGAGAAGGAAAGCGAGTACAGTATGGTTGGTTAGAAGAGAGGCACACTGCACAGTGTTTTAACCATTTCTCCATTTTATAGCTGTCTCTTCCCCACAGACTGCCCTTGCACACAGCAACACCATCAGCTCCTCCCATGGGAATGCCCCACATCAATCAGAGAAATCACTGCGTCCTGAGGCACAAAAAATTAGGTTGCATATTTACGTATCAAAACAGTGACCTCTGAAAATAACGTTGTGGTTTGGATACATTTTTAGATGCTGTTTTGTGGTGAACACAGACTAATGAGGTATCCGTAAGCACCAAAGTTTTTCTTCCAGCTGTAAAGGTCTCAGGAGTTGCCCTCCCTACCTCTCTCTTGNAATAAGCACCAAAGTTTTGGGAATGCAAGTCTGTAAAAGGGGGGGGGGTATATTTCCTCATGGATCAACTTCATGGCAGCTAAAATACACTGAGGCTTTGCAAGAGGGAATGGGCTAAATGAAACTGGGTCTTGCACTGCTTTTCTGTGTATGCAAAAGACAGAGGCAAATGTTCCAGTTGAAAGTGTATTGAGAGCATTTGAGACAATGTGGAGGTGGCAGAAAATGTTGGATGCCTATGTGCTTTTTCTTGAGGGTGGTATGAGGGATTTTAAGGTGATTACAATTGCAGTAAAATTTTTCATCTCAGTTTCTAACATACATTTCATTCTTTTATTGCTTTCACTTCTCTGGCTTGGTTCTACCAGCAGTTCCTCAGGTTCACTGAGGATTTTCACAGTTTGCCATGTGATAGGCTACTGAACATGCCTTTGGCACCATTAAAAAGCTGCTGGATAAAAAATACTCTTATAGACCTGGGAGATGATTACAAAATTATTTAATTGCCCTTCAAGCACTATAAATACCACCCTGTTAGTGAAGACAAGTGATGGGTACATTTCTTTCATAAAGGTGACCACAAATATTGCACTGACTGGGAAGTGCAGGCAGCTGCAAGTTTTGCAATTTGATCCTGGTGCCTGGCAGAAAAACAACAGGCACTACTGCTAATGATATTTTGTTTCTTGTTTGCTTGTATAATACATTTTTAAAAGCTTAAATGTGTTTTTAAATAGGCCCATGTACATTTTAAATGGGACTTCCAAAGTGCAGCAGGACTTCCAAAGGACACACTGTATCTTGCCATGGAGATACCAAGGAAATGTGATGAGCAAAGGATATTCATAACATTTTCCCCAGAAGAAGGAAATTTCCTAACTCATCATACATAAGCCTTTCATAAAAGTAATGCAGAACTTCCACGGAGCAGGAGAGAAACAAAGCCCTACCAGCTCTTTCTGCTCCAGTGACACAGCAAACTTGCTTGAGGAGTCCTTTGTAAGCCAAAACTTAGACTTAGTTAACACCAAAGAAGGATCCCTCTCCTCTATTACTATATTACTGTATATTACTCTATTACTGTAATTAAACTTCCAGTATTAACTGGGAACATATAACTTGTGAAGAATATCACATGAAGGAAAAGTGTTTATTGCATGTGTTTGTCCATTTTCACTGATCCTGAAAGTCGAAGAGGAGGGGGCTCTCCAGTCCAAGCTGGCAGGAAGGCCCAGCACTGCACTGCCAGCAGCTGGGTGAGTGCCCAGCCCCCCTGGGGAACAGTCTTAGGACAGCTCTCCTTCACTGTGCCACTCTCTCATAAATCAGCCTAATTACTCTAATGAGAGCTGCATCCCTCTGCAGCAAGCCCTGCTGGTTTGCAGAGAGGGGGAAGTAAATAAATAGGAACAATGTTGGCTGCTGCTGCAGGAGGGACACAGGGAGGGAGAACAATAGTCCTGAGTCTCCTCCTGCCACCACCCCGTTAGGAGGGAAGAAAGAGATGGCTTCGTGTACGCCCCTGGAGTTATTCCAGATCAGGACTGAAATCAAACACTGGGCTTGGCAGCATCTGCTGAAGGAAAAAGCACATAAAACAGAGAGCAGAGGCATGTTATTTTCCAGGCTCTGAGAGAATGTTGCTAAGGGAAGAAAAAGGATGGGATACAAGGCTTTGCAATGTCTGCCTGAGCAACCAACACATTATAAATACCGACCTGAGCTCTAATAGCAGCATCAAGTCTTTACACCTCTGGATTTTTTTAGAAGAAAGGTGGATTTTACTTTTTGTCTCTTAAAAAGATGTATTTTGGTTCCTCTTCTTGCTTTGTATATAAGCTTTTTTTTTTTTTGCAATTGCAGAAATTAGAAACTTGATTTTGTGTAATGAAATCTTATTTACTACATGAATCTGCGAGCTGAGGCTTTAAGCAAACCACAAAGATTTATTATAAAAATAGGAGAGCCAAAATTATGTGCAGCCCTACTCATTGTTGTCTATGTTTTTGTCATGTTTCCTCTATTGTCTCCTCTTTATGATGACTGAAACAAATCATTCAAATCTAGATTGCATATTATGACACCCACAAAGCCTCCTTGCTATTGTTCGGCCAAATTAAAAGCATTTGTCAAAAATAATTGTGGAATGGCATCAAAATTCATGTTCATTTTGCCAAGGATTCAATTATTTCTATTGTGACAAATTTTCCTTCATGTTAGATATTATGTTTATATGTTTTAACAAAAAAAATTGAAAAATTATACAATTCTGGCTGTCATTCTGACATTCTCCTCTTCAAAAAATTCCTCTGGATGTTGTCAATTTCTTATTTTCTCTTGATCAGAGTCAGTTTTATTAAAATGTCTTGGTCCTACCCTTTATACAGCATACTTACTTCTATCTTTAGCTTCAGTCTGATAAATTGTTCCATGTCTAAATCACATCTTCAGTCTTCACCTAGATGTTGTGATCGTATTTTTTGGCCTTTCAGACTCCAAAGCAGGTTCTGCAAGTACTATAAACCCTTTTTGTTCAGTCATCTTCCCCTTTACCTTTCCTGCATTCACTTGCAGGGAATAAATACATTGTGATATTAGGAGATCCCTTGGAGCCTCTTTCAGCCCTGAAATCCCTTGTTCCTCTAAGATTCCTGATTCTGGGAAGCATCATGTTAGGTTAATACTTCTTCTGGCAGAAGACAGGCCACTGCTGCATTGCTGCTGCCAGGAGTCAGCAGCCCTCCTTCCCTGCCATCCCATAGAGCTTCCAGCTTCTGCTGGCCTGGAAGCTCCAGAATTGCATCTCCAAACCACACCTTGTTCCCTGACACCCGCAGATCATATCGAGGCTGGACTGAAAGGGGCTTCCCTGACAGTTCTGAGTAACCCACAATGACTGTGGAAAGCTGCTAAAGGTACTAAGAGAGGAATTTAAACACACACATACAGAAAGCCAGTTATGTCCTACAGCCACAGATTGTGGGGGCCTTTCTTAGAGCCATCATTATAACATGGTGTGAAATTTTCAATAGGACTTTGACCATTACCAGCTTCAGGCACTGAAAAAGACACACATCAGGCCAAGCACAAAGTGTGAGACTGTTGTTAAATCATGAAAAAGATTTAGAATTATTTGTTTTTGCATTTCTGAGCCTTTCTACTTGCTTTTGCATTTTCAGACTTTTCTTTACAAGAAACAAATGTAACTTTGGAGGGTAGGGAGAAGAAAGACAAAGAAAATGCCCTGCTTTCAGGAGCCAGGCCTTTGAAAAATGTACGCAGAATCCCGAATCTTAAAAACCAGAGCAACAGCAAGCAGAGCACAAGACCCACTAACTTTCATCTACTAACTAATCTTTGGGCACCTATTAAATTCTAATTAATATCTCAAAACTCATTCCAGAATTCTAAGATTATTTTTTGTTACCTTCTTTGCTCTTATACAGGCCACAGCACAAGAATCAAAAGTTTACATTTTGAAATCCAGCAACACTGTACAACTACTTTAGTTAGTTTAAGGGGATTTGTGCTCCTGCTAATGAGATTATTTTAATTACGAGTTACATCATAGCTTCCCAATGTAACAATCCCAGTGTAGCAGAGGTAGCATCTAGTAGCTCAAGCAGCTATTATTTATTTAAAAGACACTCAGATGTTGCACTTAGGGACATGGTTTAGTGGTGGGCCTGGCAGTTCTGGGTTAAAGGTTGGACTTTACCACCTGGGAGATTCTTTCCAATTTAAATGGTTCTATGGCTATTGATACCTCTTTAAAATGCTTGGCTGTGCTCGCCCACCACACATCCAGATGCAGAAGTTATTTGAAACAAAGGCAAGTTCCATGTAAGGTAATATGCAAGTTTTAATTTAAATCTGCAAAGTCAAGTTACACTTCCCAATGTTTGGCTGCTTCTGAATTTGCCAACACCTGAAACTATAAAATACTTATTAGCTAATCTAAGTTCAAAGGTCATCTTCATGTCTGAGAACCAAGCCTCATTCCAGCTACATCAGTGTGATAACACATGCAGTAATACATGGCATAGTAAGCCACGGAGAAAAAACTTTTACTTAAACGTTACAGGTAAATTTCATACCTATCCAAGTAACAACATACTTATGTAAGTAATATATAACATGTATATATAATATGCATGCAATATAAGTGAAAATGTATACTGCTTTATTAAGTTTATCTAAAATAAGAAAAGGAATTTTAGACTGAACAGGTCTGAGACCAAAAATCCATGTTTTCGACAAGCAGTACTCATAGCCAAGAAACTGCACATAGGAGTGAAGTTACTGAAGTATAATAGGTCTGCAATGACAAGCAAACACAACATTTTGTGGTTTCTCTTTTCCTTACAATGGCTGCTTGCTTTTATAACTGCATTATGAAAATTTTCTGAAGAAAAAAATAAATAAAGCTCCCGTGGATCAGCTTTAGCTGCCTCCCATGTGGAACTAGCTTTTCTTGAAGCAAATTATCCCATTTATTATTATTCAAAAGAAATTTTTTTTCTTACTAAGCCCAGCAATGATGTAGGAGGGAGCAAGTTAAAAGAAAGAAAAGCCCTCTCACTTGGCACTCTCAGAGGCAACCCTGTTTGATTCAGACCATGGCCAGCAGTTTTGTCCTTTTGTGCTTTTCCTTGTCTTTGATGGAGGCCAATGACAGATACAGCCCTGCCCCAGGTTCTTTCAGTACATTATCAGAAGTTTGCCCTTTCTTTGTCGGAAATGAAATGATGCACTCCAATAAAACAGCGTCTGATCTGGAGGAACCACTTTGTCACCAAGGCTTTGCTATCAGTAAATAAAAATGGAAACCTTTATGCAAACCAGCAGGACTTTAGCCAGTGTGAAAACAACTGAGTTACTGTCCTCCTTCAGAAATGATTTGCGTTCGGTCACCCCAGACAGCAGAAAAACCAATTGTTCCCTAAAGCATTGTAAAGGGCTGTGCAGACACTGCT
The DNA here is from genome assembly GCA_013396995.1 of Dicaeum eximium. NCBI lineage: Eukaryota > Metazoa > Chordata > Aves > Passeriformes > Dicaeidae > Dicaeum > Dicaeum eximium. The sequence goes on from VWZP01005528.1 coordinate 1,007,978, forward strand.
GGTACCCAGAGACTTCACAGCATGCAGACTTTTAATTGCCTCTCCTTCCTCTCTACACACAAAGGCATCTGCTATGTTTATCTCTAGCACATCTTAGTGGGGAATAGATTAGGTTGTAAATTAGAGCAGGATTGCAAAGAAAATTGCTGGATACATACAATGCCTTGACATAACTTTTTTCAAGTAGCCTTATTGTGCCATACTCCACTCTGTCTTAACATATATTTATTAATTTGCAATACAGGTCACACTCAGCTTTGAAGAAGACACAGGTGACCTATAACAGCTTCCTCGATGAGACCTTCATCTGCAAGATCCAGCACTGTATTCCTTTTCCTCTTTCTAATTTCAAGTTATAATCCTTTCTCAAACACAGAGCAAACATTTCTGGAACAAACTTACAGCATTCTGCATGCAGCCTTAATACTGATTAAAATACAGCATCTCATATAGACCTTTATCTGCAGAAGATTGTATTATTTATCCTCAATGGCAAACAAAATAAACTTCTGTTCTTTAATCTGCACAGCCTATCAGGAAAATTCCCATCCATCCATTGCTTTGACCTACACCCTGTTTTTAGGATGACACTCAGATCAGGTGTTTGCTGTTTCTCTGGAATATAGTATTATCACCCCACCCAATCATAACTTTTTGGGCACTGCCAAATTGAACGTAACCTGTTTATCTTTGCAAACAATTTTCCCAAGTGTGCCAAAACATGTCTGGATAACATCAAGATACTGAAAGCATCTCTGACCTACCACACATCAGAAGAGCAGCACGTCTCTGGTCAGCAGCTTGGGATAACTAAAAACATGGTAAACAAGGAGCTAGGAAACAGAGGCAACAAAAGCTGTTGCAGGAGGAAGATGAGGATGGTGCTACAAATGATGGCTTACATGGAAGCAAGACTGTGAAGACTACTGAAAAAACAGGGTACACAACCTCATGCAAGTTGTAATGTCCAACCTGTTTATATTGTCTGTTCTAATGGCAGACAATACTGAAGTATTAGACAGCTTTCTACCAATAACTCTCTATACTTATGAAAATGCTAAGTGTATTTATACATACATTTTAATGTCTGTGTGAGTATATATATATATAAATATATATATAAATATGTGTGTGTGTGTGCGTGCGTGTGTGTGTGTGATACATGAATATATGAATATATGAATACTGCTGTCAGGTGCCACCTGACCTAGGTTAAAATAGTTCTTAATTTGAATTCATACAGCCAGCTTCTTTTCCCTATAGAAGAGCCCCATCCATCCAGATATCTGGAGTTCCCCACTTGCCATACTGCTTCAATCCATTAACCCAAAACAAGCTGTGGTGGAATACGGTTGCCTGACATCCTGCTGCTGTTACATGTGCTCTGTATGCTGTTACAGATGCATTAGAATCCAGATCTCCTACTACCTTTAAGCATCAAGGAGCCTCCATGCCTAAAATACTGGTGGTCTCACATGGACTAGTATAAGGTAATAAGCAGCCTGATAAAACAACAGAGTCCACAAAGGCAAGGTATCTGAAAAAGATTGGGCTTTGAAAGGTAATAATTAGCAACTATCATTAAAAGTTCTTTCTGTTCCTCTGCCCCACTTCCTAAAGGTCCCAAAGCATGGGGTTGAAAAGAGCAGGTCTGGAAAGGGAAAGAGGAGCTGGGAGCTGGGATACCTTGTCATGCAGGGTCTATCTATCTGGAGAAAGGAGTAACACATTTAAATGTCATCGTCAAGCTGTATGCAACGTGGAGGAAGCAACGGCAAAAAAGTGTGCCTCCAATCAGTTGTATCTATCCCTACCCCCAACACACAGGTTGAGAATGCATAATCCTGTTTATGTCAAAACACCAAAAAGGACATGAATCCCTGGGAACCAGTCCAAGTCAGAGCATTCAATTAAGGCTGAAAAAGCAAAGCCTCCATTCCCAGATCTGTCCCTTATTTGGGGCAGATTACTACTGAGTGTCACTGTCAATCAAGGGGATAAAAATATTAACATTCTCTGTAAGGTACTATGTGATCTTGAAGCACTTGTTTATACATCCTATATAAATATATATATCTACAGATGTGTCATTTTTAAGCACTTTTAAAACCAAAACCAGCATGGCATAAACCCAAATCTTGTTTCAGTTAAATTGCTGCTGTACAGGTAGTTTCCTTCTGACATTCTCAAAGAAAACATTCTCACATGCACACCATGAATGTGTATGGCAGAGTGCCATGGGAGGCCTCAATGGAATACTTCATTAAGAAACAAACAAACAAAAAACCGAAGGCACATTCCATACCAAGCAAGCAACCCTTCATGCAAATCATTTAAACTAAAAGGAGCCACAAAGTTTGCAACTTGACTGAAGGATTAAGACTGCATTTGACCAAGAACTTGGTGCACTACACAGTGAATACCAACAACTTACAGGTTTGTGGGCTTCAGTATCTGTATTTTTGGTCACAGGTATTTAAACTTGAACAACCTGAATCTAAAGGAAGAATACTTTAGGCTTCAGAGAAAAAACACTGATGTGTACAGGATTTAAAATAAATATCCTTCTCATGGAGTCATGTCACTAAGTCACATATCACTAAGATGCAGAATTCCCTGACTTTCAAGAACAGGACAAGGTCACACTTTTCTAACAAGTCCAGTGACTCCAGAGCGTATCAGATTTCCTAAGTGTGTCCACTGATTCTTGGCAGGGCAAAACAACCCTCACTGAGCCCAGTTCTGCAGCAGCTACACTGCTTCCAGCTGCACCTGAGCTCCTGCATTTAAAGATAACCTGGCTGCCATTGGGTATCACATTCCTTGGGACTGACAGCAAGGACTGGCTTTTCTTTTTTTCAGTTTGCTTCAGTGAACCTTACAACAGAGACCATTCTAACCACTTTATCAGAATTGTCTCACATCACTTTAGCATGGACAAGGCTAACAAGGATGTTCCTCTCTTTCCAGATGGTGGTCTCTACTCAAAAGGCAGCTTGTCTTTTGCCCCACATTCCCTGGAATGGAGAATCCATTCTACTTATGCTAGCAACAATACTTGAGGAAGACAGTATTTAACAAAAAGTACCTTGGGGTCATGAGTTACAGCAATTAATCTCACTTACTACAAGGCAGGGAGCAGCACAAATGTCTAGCAGGATTTCTGTTACTGAACAGCTGCAAAACCATGTAAGAATTACTGCCAGTTTTTTGTTTTAAACACCTGACGGTGTATGATTCAGCCCTGAATACTAACTATATACAAAAAAAATTCAAAAAACAAACTCTCTCATGCTGAAATTTAACTTAAAGTGCTCTTACTGTATAAGGAAAAAGAGGTTTTAAAAAAGTGTAAGCTTGCAGAATATGAACAGGATTTTGTGTCAGGACTTGACAGACATGACTGATCAGAATCAGCATCCAAGTTTTATCAACTTTTTAATAATCATATAACAACAAAAAATAGTACTTTGATCTAATTCTGAATACAGATATTTGAAAGCCTTTAGGAAAGAAATATGTTACTTTTTACTATGTTCAACTAAATCAACTATATGTTTTTTTTTAATGTAAATTACAAATCTGTCATGGACTATGATGTAAATAATTATCTAGAAGTGTTCCCATATATCCCATATCAATTGAAAACCTCAAGCCAATTATGGGAGCTCTGACTGAAGCAAGAGAACCTATGCATATGAAGCTCAAAAAAATAACACCTGTGAGGATTTAACTTTAAAATGCTCTGTGACCAGTCTATTAGGTTTTGTAATTTTAAACATTTTTCAAAGTAGGTGTTAAAAATTGTTCAGTCTCTTACTTTGTTTTATAGTCTCTAACACTCCTGTGGTCTCGATTTAGGCTGGCCAGGATTTAGGCTGCATGCCTACTTAACTCAAGATAGGAAACAAGAACACTTGACACTGTTCTAAATCCTTCAGGACCAGGTACACACACTCTGTACATGAGAGCAGCCCAGGCTGAGAGGAGAAGCCACCCCATGAAACTTCACAGGCCCTGAAGCGAGATGTGAGAGAAACAAGCTCCCATCACAATTACTGGAATCATGATCAATCCCACCTCCAGAGCATGACTGACAGGACTTTCTTCAAATGCCTTTTCCTGAACATGATCTCTGTCTATATGTGCTTGTTTTCCTCTAATATGGATTAATCCTATTCTAAAAGTTTTAGAATTTTTTTTAAAATTTTCTAAATTTTTTTTAATTTTCAGTTTTCTAAAACATTTTCCCATTTGTGGCATTTAAATTAAGCATACTTACAAATATTATCAGTCTTGCATCAGGTCATAAACAATGGGTGTGCTATAATCAAAACGCTTATATTTTACACTGTTATTTTCCATTGTGGTGCTAAGTAAGATACCCAAGTTTGTACTAAAACTTACAAATTTTCTGTAGCAGTTACTGCAGCGTATCTGTAGTCTTGCACAAATCGCCAAAAAATGCTGCAAAGTGTTCCACCCCACAAGATCTTGTAAAACTACTTTTGAAACCACTACAAAATGAAAGTGTTCTACTAGCCCCAATTCTACTAACATCTTATTTTTGTAAATATAGACTACAAGAATGAACTACTTTTTGCACAAACCCCACAAGCTAGAGCTACGAATGACCATACAGGTCCCTGTTCTGCAAGCTTGAACCATGTTTCATCAACACATAACATGCAAGTAGCTGGGTTTTACAGCTAGACGGTGAACCAAACTCATCTGAAACCAACTGAGGTGGACAACCATCAAGGACTACTCTGGGGCATCTAACAAAATCCCTGATGGATTTATAAGTAGTTAAGGGGGAAAGAACAAAAAACCTATCCCAAGTTTAAAAAAGGCATAGAACAGAAACCCAAGAACTGGCCATGGTGCCTGACTCCACCCCAGTAAAACAACAGACACTGACAAAGCAATTGATGCACAAATTAAATCAAAGGCTAGTCTGTTCTTCACCCAAAAGAGAAAAAAGAAAATATTTACATCTGTATTTAAAAACACAGACATACATTAAAGCTAGACCACTGTGATTTTAGGAAAACTTGCCTATTCATCCATTAAGAAAACCACCAACACACACACAAATAAATCAACACTAAAGTATTTACTAATACTTCTTTGCTCATTCCTGAAAAAGAAATTAAAAAATAAAATAAACTATAAAAAAATAACTGTTTTGTCTACTTGTTGCATAAAACCCCAAGAACCTAGGATCTACTCAAAGTTAAGGCAACTGCCACAAGCTACACCTTGTCACTCAAATCTCTCCTAACCAGCAAAATCATTTAAGGAGTAATAGATACTGGTCTTCTGCACAAGACTCATCTGTATGATGAATTAACTGTAGACATTTGACCCTTTGGCTAATAATCTTCTGAATGTTCTTATTACAGAATTACCAGTACCTTGTTCCAGTTTAGCTTAATCCACTTAATCGATTTGGAGTGGAACACACTTGTACCCCAAGACCTAGATGGAACTGATTCTCAATTCTGTAACAGCAATCCAAGATCCACTCACCTGGGTGTAGACTACAACTTGCTTTATTGTGTGAATGTACAATTATTTGGGTATTTGAAGATGCCTAATCTTCCTGGCCTGAAGAATTTCTAGTCCAAGGAAACAAATCTCTTGCATTCACCAAGAGCCAAAAACCTGACAATCATCTGCCTAAACTCTCCAAGGTCAATCTGACATACAGTGTACATCAAGTACACACAGCACTTGAGGTGCTTTATAAAACCCAAACAGTTCACTGAGGACTGTTCATAGAAGAGCCACCAGGCCAGCAAACAGCACTGCATCCTGTGAGAGCCTAGCAGCACACTTACCCAGCAAACAGGAGGCTCAGATTCCACAACCTCCTGCTGGAACAGAAAGAAATGAAAGACACAAAGAGAAAACAAAACACAGATTGCCTCTTCTGCTGACTGTCAGTGGGCTTAAGGGAAGGGGGAGAATGTCCAGAGTTCAGAAGCAGCTCAGATGATTTCTAAAATTTGATTTATTGGGTAGCAAGAACTGTAAGCAGTAGCTCAGTACAAGTACACTTAGAGCAGACAGAAATTAGGAGAAACTCCACCTCTCTATCATACCTCTTATGCCTGTCTTCCCCAACCAGGACTTGACATCCATACCTTCTCTTTATTCCCTACCCTTAAAATTAGGGTGAACCCCCAGTCCACTCACCTCCCTTTCTGTAGTGATTAACAGAAACTGCATGTGGGAGGTACCTGAACTGCAGGGTAAGCACCTCTGAAAAGATAAAGCAATGGGGTGTGAATGGCTGCTGGCATAAGCACTTCACCCAGTGGTTCCTATGATCACTTCCACACAGAAAATTACTTCTACTTTAACTTACCACCCACAAGCAGTTTCTTTGCTAACTGCCAAAATCTCTTCAGTTAATTTGCAAGGAGTCAACAGTCAAATGTTTTGAAAAAACCGTGGATCACTAGTGTTTTAAGCACTGGGCACATTTTCAAGAAGCACTGCTATAAAAGATCTCTTCCAGTTATGTTCTGTTATTTGGAAACCAGGTAAAGGTGCCTTTACATAAATTGAGGACTTTAGAAAACTGCTCTAGATGCATTTCACTAAATCTCTGAATCAGGCACAGGTAGAAGTTTCAAAAACTGTGTCTCCTCACATACTAAATAAGATGCAGAACACCCAACACAGTAGTTTAGATTAGGAACCCAGCTTTTGTCAGTAAGGCTCCTACACTGTAAGCACTCCAGTAAAGCATCAGGTCGAACTCGGAGAGTCATAAAAATTCAATATAAAAATTAAGTTAGTATGATACTTTAAACTTATAACCTGCCTTATTCCAGGTACACTTTCTGTTTCAGGCTATCCCCGCAGAGCTGCTGTCATCTGCAAATTATCACTTCTCTTCCAGCAATACTTTGGACCAAGTTAGACTACATGTCTTCTGAACGAAATGAAGCTGTTTAACAAAAGCTATTCATGTCAAGATTTACGGTGTCTGAAAAAGCAGTGAAAAAGGTTACCACTTCAATAAAAGGGCTCATTTGGGTAAATACAGAATATAATGCTAAACATTATTTTTGAGTAGCAACTCTACAGGTGGACGATGACTGCCACACTTGGGAGTTATTCTAAAAATAGGCAAGCCCTAGAGGTATATAATTTCTCTCCACTTGTAAATGTGAATTTGAATAGAAATTTTAGATTGGGATCACTGAATGGAATTCTAGCAGCATTTCAACTTTTTATTTGAATGTTGGGAGGCCCTAATATGTGCATAAGTACTAGCCAACAATTACACTTTTCCCTTAGTTTTTTAGTTAAAAAAACCCCAAACATCTCCAGTCAGTTTTTACACTGTAATAGCTACAACTAAAAATAATGGCTGTGAAGTAGATTTCTTTAAAGTCTCATAAGGCTTCTCTAAAAGCTTCTTTAGTTTTATCAGCTTCAGTAGAACAAGAGGCATTATTTACAATTACTCTAAGGCAAACAAACCTGTAATTATTGTGTGAGACCAATACTAGAAATTAACTGTACTGTTCTCTATAAATGAACTTTTTATGGTACAAATTTTTCACAATTTCGAGTTCCAGTGCAGCTAATAAGAAGCAGCAGCTTACATTTGCAACTCAAAGTTCTTTAGTTAGCAGCTTAGTTAGCACTTTTCCTGAATCTTCCTATTTCCTGTAAATCAGTTACTACTACCATTTTAAGTGTAGACAGAATGTCATAAAATGTCCAGTCAAATAAATCACTTTTCTACTACTAAAACCAGCAAAATTTTCATGTTTCACTTCAACATAAACAAGATGGTCCTGAGTGCTGCAGTACTACAACAGCAATACCCCTGAGATGATGTAATTTTATCACCTCTGCATTACCCACTGGGAATTCCCCAGAGGGAAGCCCCTGGAAGTACCATACAAGTAAACCGTGATTAGCTCAGTCACACTCATCCCTGATGTAGCTTGGCAACCAGAAGAACATAAAATTTGCTATTATTGATGAAGAGCTATTACCAAAAATATTCACATCTCCATTCCCTCTACATGTGCACCTGAGAGACACACCACTATCAAGTAAGGAGATTTCAATTGCACTTCTTTCAATTTAATTAATTGGTATTGAATGAAGATTTGACTACTAGACAAAGCTGTTGTAACACAAATATGCAGGACAAAATGCACCTGTACGTACACACACCCCGCTGACAGAGATTTCTGCAGAACAGAGGTTCAGCAGAAACAAAAACCAGCATTAAATTGAAATTTATGCAATGCTGTTATGTCATCCCTGATCTCTAAACTAAGTTCTGTTTTAATGTGCTCTGTAAGAATGGCTGATAGCTGCAAACCACTTCTCATTTTCTTCTTTCGCATAATTTCAGGATGTTCATTATTCTCCACAATCTTATTACAATTATTTAATAGATCAGTATAGAGCTAAAAGGCACTAAAAAGGCTTCCAGAAATTCTATTACTGGCTTTTAGCCAGGATTATCTTCTTTGGTCTTGTTTTACCTCTGTATTGTTAACTGGACCCCAGTGATTTTTCAGGACTTCTAGTTGCTACTGACATGTTTTTCTTACCCCCAAGTGAATTACTGGTCCAAGCCTTCATGGTGTAGCTGTCTGTGCACTTGCACCAAACCTGACTTTCACTGCAGCACATCTCCTTTCTAAACAAGGCGTTGGAGAATAGCTACAGAAGACATACAGTTAACACATTTAACACATACAGTGTTACATTTTAAGCCTCCATGTCCTGCATTACTCCTGATTTCTCACCTTATTCTTCTATTAGTCAAGTAGGCAATTATTGTAAATGGGGTTGTCTTTGTGCATGCATCAGACTCCAAGCTCCTAGAGGAAGCTAAATAGCTCATTTCTGCTTGGTCCCAACTGTAATGCCTAAGCATTTGTAAAGTGAAAAGAAGTAGTATCTGATTGACTTGCATCCACTAGTTTTTAAAGAATAATTTACTGGAGCCATCTGAAGTCAACCAATAAAACACGCCTTTTTTCTAAGCCTTGAAGCATCACGAGGCCAAAACTGACAGTCTCCCATCTGCTTCAACTACTTATCTGCTATTTTTTTGTAGTGTTCAATTAAGTAGATTTTTTAAAGCAAAACGGCAACTTTATTTAATCTATTTTCTAGTGCATTTGAAAATAATAAAATATACAGAAAGACTGGAAGAAATTCCCTCTCTGCTTACACTGTGGCTGTAAGGTTCTGTGGCTGACCACGTTTCTCACCTAGTGGAATTTTAGCACTGCAGAGTCCAAACATTTGACTGTTTCACGTTACACTGGTTTTCAGATCTGGTGAATGCTTTAAGCTTCCCACTTCCTTCTTCAGGACATTAAGTAAAGTTCTAGAGCTATCCAAAATCTTCATGTAAGCAGCTTCAGTTTCAGCAAGTATTTTATCAAGCTCATTCCGAGAAGCCACCTTTTGGGCCAAGTTTTCACATACACACTCCAGCTGTTCACTGAGGACTTGGATTTCATGCTGGAGTTTATTCTTTTCCTCTTCTGCTTGCTGGATTTGTTTGTTCAGTTCTTCTTTTTGCATACATAAATCTTCAATGCATTTCACTAGTTCATTATTATAACCCTGAAGAACAGCTCCCTGCTGAGTCATCCTGCACTCACTCCCTGAAGTCCCCTTTCAGCAACGGCCTTCTGCACTCAAACGAAAACAAACAAAGAAACAGAAAAAAATCTGTAAGTCACTAGCATAGATGGAGCCACGGGGCAAGGTTCTCTGTTTAAAGTTAACATGTCCACTCTGAAATGTGCCACATCTCTTCCCGTTTCAGGAGGGGGACAGGACAAAATTTGGCAAGTGCTCTTAAATCTTTACTGAAAACTGCTGGCTCCCATGACACTCAATGGTATCAAAGTATTTATGGTATGTTTTATAATACCTTTATACAATCCTGAATATAGGATGCTTTGTACCTCAAACTTCGAGGTCCTGGTAAGAAACAAGCAAAAATTACAGAATTACAGAATGGTTAGGGTTGGAAGGAACTTCTGGAGATCATCCAGTCCAACCCCCTGGCAAGACAGGGTCACCTGGAGCATCCAAGCGGCTTTTGAATGTCCCCACACAGAGACTCCACGCCCTCCCCGAGCAGCCTATTCCAGGGCTCTTCCATCCTCAACACGAGAAGGTTCTTCCCCATTCTGAGGTGAAACTTCTTGTGTTTTAGTTTATGGCCATCGCTCCTCGTCCTGTCACCGGGCCCCACCCTGAGGGGGTCAGCAGGCACTGAGCAAGGAATCTTCCCGACACAGAGAGAGGCCGGAGCTTCGCGAACACTGGGGTGACCCGGAACGCGTGTGCCGGTGCCGGTGCCGGTGCTCACAGCCCCCGAGGACACTCCGGGGCCAAGGCCCGAGCCGCGCGGCCGCCGTCCCAGGGACATTTTAACACCCTCCTCGCCGCAGAGCGCGGCCCCGCGGAACACGCGCCGCGCACAAAATGGCTCCTGCCTGCACATCGGGTGCCCGGGCGGAAGGGGAGGAGGGGGTAGGTAAGAGGAGACCTTCCCATTGCTATCTCCCCCCCACAATTCCCCCTGTTGCCCCCACCTGCCTGGCAGGATCGCGAATCCTCCCCACCGATGCAGCGGCTCTGCCACCGAGGCCGCGCTGCCCTCGGCTAGCCGGCCCCGTGCGCCCGCCAACGACCGCGCCGGCCCGGGAGGGGTCACGGAAACACCCGAGCGCTTCCGAACGCGGCGCCGCCCTGACGGCCGCGCGGAAACGTCTCTCCGGAAAAACGCGATGTTTTCCGAAGACAGGTAGAGCTCGCAAGAGTGGGCCGAGGCGGGAGGGGCAGGGAGGGCCGAGCGTTACGGAAGAAGCCGATGTTTGCCGAAGGGAGGGACTGAAGGGCGTCGTGCTCGGCGGAGGCAGCCGATGTTTGCCGAAGGGAGGGACTGAGGGGCGTCGTGCTCGGCGGACGCAGCCGATGTTTACCGAAGGCAGAGTCGCCCGAGAGCAAAGGGGACAGAGGGGACGGAGCGCGTCGGAAACAGCCGGAAAGAGCCGACGTTGACCGAGCGCGGCGTCGCCCGAGTTCCCCGGATGTAGTTGGAGCGGCGGCGGCGGGCGCGGCGGGGGGAGGCGGTGGCCGAGTCGGTGCTCCCGGTGTGTCTCAGCGCGCGCGGGGCCG
>VWZP01005528.1:1019447-1084661 GCA_013396995.1 Dicaeum eximium
CGGCCAAGGCCTACGGAGCCGGGGGGAGCAGGAGCGGCCTAGTGCGACCCGTGCGGGGCTCGGGCCTGGGAGTCGGGGAGGGTGCGAGGGGCGGGAGAGGAGCCGGGGTCACCTACGGTGGAGTGGAGACCCAGGAGAGAGTAATGTTTTTCTTCTTAAAACAAAAGGAGTCTTATTCTTCCACCCGCAGCCCCCTCCCCTCCCCAAAGTCCTTTCTTCTCCCCAAAACTGCTGTTGTGGGTTGTAACCTGAGGAGGGTATGGGTTTAGACCCTGACCAACTTGGGGTTGCAAGTGGGGCTTAATTTCTGCAGTTGCCACTGCTAGGCATGTTCAGAAACCATCAAACCCTTGAGTTACTGACAATAGCGCCAATTTCTGTAAGGTGGATACTGCACTTCTTTGCTAAGTCTACTGAAGAAACCAAATTGTCGAGGTTTCAGTCTGTGGAAAGCTGTATGTTGTGATGTTGCTCTCTCTAGGCCCTGAATTGAACAGTTTTACTGCATTTCTGTGTATCTGAACCACTGAAGTACAATACGGCAGTCCAAGGCAGCTGTCAGTGACAGTTCATGTAAATATAAACACTTGCCATTCAGGAGTTCACAAAAACAAAACAGAGTGAGGCAAAACATGTAATTTTTGGTAAAGACTTCAGAATGAGTTACTACATTGCATGTTTTGGCCCTCTAGAATTATTTTTTTTAAATTACATGTGTTACAGGGATGTTAGTACTGAAAAAAACATCACCGAAGTTCAAGGTAATGGTGAAACCAAATGGTCTTGACTGGAGTATGGAGGACATATTCAAAGTTTACGCTGGTTGAGTGTAACTTTAGGTTTGTTTTCCTAATAATAAGTGGAGACTAGTTCTCTCAGAAGTGTGGAAGAACTGTGGTCCATTTGCTGCAGAAAATATGTAGTTTGTCAGTGAAAAGATAGAGAAACTAGGTTCTTCTTAACAGGAAGTATTGCACTGGGTGTAGTAGTGGGAGAAATTGGTTTAAGTTCTAATTACAGAACTTGTTGCTTTAATGTAGGTAATTAAAACTAGGAAGACCAATGCTGTTTTTTTTATTAATAGGAAATGAAAATTAATTAACTTTGAAAAGTGCTTTGGAAAGAGAAGAAAATATCCCAAAATTTCATCTGTAATGTGAATGCCTGTTTTCTTGTGGTCTGTTACAGGCTCTTAAGTACTCATCCAAGAGTCACCCCAGTGGTGGTGATCATCGTCATGACAAGATGCGAGACACCACAGATCCTTCACCACCAAATAAAATGCTGCGGCGCTCTGACAGCCCTGAAAACAAATATGGTGACAACACAGGGCACAGTAAAGCAAAAAGTGTGCATACTCACAGAGTTAGAGAGAGGGATGGTGGTAAGTTATCTTTGACAAACTTTTACTTAAGCAATCACTAATTTCTCATTAAAATTAGCCATTATCACTCAGGTGATGTCTTACACTAAATCTGCCTTGTACTAAGCTAGGGTGACTGCAGTGAACCCAAAATGGGAATTTAATTGGAAGCAATCATTGAGGCATTATAACACCTATTAATTTTCTGGTTTTCACAGTGTGGTAGCTTTCCTTAAAGCCCCAAAGATGAAATAAACCCTTTTTAAAATTATATTAACTAGTATGTCTCATTTATTTAGACATACTGTGGTGTTTGATAACATTAAATAGTTTTCTGGATTTTTCATTAGCAATAAATATTGGCTGTTTTGAATCCTTTTTAATAACTTTGTGTATTGTGGTGCTGTGCTGTGTAGGTACATGCTCCATAGACTAAACCCCATCAGAAATGAAAAAAGCTTCTTTGTATTTAGCTGCTAAGTAGAACTCTTAATAGATGATCAAAGGTAGCACATACTAGAGCCTTTCTTGACAGGAGATTTAAGAACTGTTCACAATCAAGTCATCCTCCTGGGTTTTTACAGGTTTATAAACAATAGTAATGTCCCCGGTATTTTTTAACTCATCTTATTTTGTATCCCTGCTTCCTAGGAAAAGAGTAGGATTTTCCAGGTAATAAACAGTGGTAGGTAACAAACAGCCAGAGTTCAGAAAAATTGCAGTTACTATTTGAATTTGGAAAAGTTCTTTTGTTTTGTTGATTGGTCTTAGTATCAAGGTACAAGGTGAAATATTCAAGTAGAGAGTTTGGAGCTTTAAATCAATGCTTCTTTGTTCTGTATAAAACTAACAAATTCTGATGTACATACACATTTATTGCTGCATTAGTTTTTCTTGATATAGTAGTTATAGTAAAATAAAAGAAGTATCTTTCAAGTACCTTTTTAGGACATACTAGTTTCACACCAAAAATGTGTTCATGGGTACCCAATTATTCTTATAAATCCTATTTGTTTTTCCTTCTTTGACTTGATGCTGAGGCTCTGTAGACCACTGTTAATGTAATAGAAGTGTGTAGATGGATTATAAAAACATGCCTCTTTTGTTAATACACTGATTTTCATTATATTTTATAATAATTAAAAGTGTAGTAATCTCAGAATCAAATGCATGTGCAATGCCCCAGTGCTGCTATTCTGTGCTACTTTTCAGGATACAGAGGTGTCCTCTTTTATTTCCTGTTCACCTGTCCAAAGACATTAGTCCCACATACTCCTGCAATTGTACTTAGTTTTGCTACAGTCGGTAATTTTTTCTGCTTGAACAGAGCTGCATTTAGGGGAATCATGCATAGATGAAAACATCTGAGGATGAGGCTCTATGTGGGAAGTGCCTTTGCTTATTTGTGTGTTGGAAGTGTTGTAAGATAGGAAAGACATTCTGAAGTCCTTACAAGGTCCAGCTGGATTTAATAGCTGGGGAATGGTCTGAAGCATGTATGCATGCAGTCAGGATGAAGGAAAATGAATTATTTGTAGTTCTGTAAATGAAAGGAACACCATCCCACTGTACCTTCTCCTGGTTGTTAAGATAGTGGAAGGTTTCATTTATTCTGATCTGAAAGCAGGTGTTTTCACATCATGTGTTAACGGACTGGAAGAAGGAAGTAGTCTTCAACAGTCTGAGGGGAATTACTAATTTGAAAAGTTTAACATCTGTACTCTTTAATGTAAATAAGTGATTTTTTTTTTGTGTGTCATTATTAAGGTTAGTTTGGCCGCAGTTTCACCTTTGTGAAATATATGCAAAGCAACCAAAATTATGTTGAATCCTGTGTACTGTATGTAGTAAACCAAAGCTGAGCAGGTGTGGGCAGAAGGGTGTTAATTTGTCCTAGATATACTGAATATTTCTGTCAGTGTGAATTGAAGGTAGGTGTTAAAATATAGGTGAAATGCTGTAGTGTAATGGACACTTGCTAATAGGCAAAAGACGTAATAAAATCATTTACCATTTTCTCTGTCTGTTGAATTACTCTGAAGGGTTGCTATTGCTGTAGTATTCCCTTAGTTTTGCAGTTTCCATACAGTGGAAAAAAGAAAAACATTACAAAAGTACTAACATTTTTCATCTAAGCTTTTATATTACTGAGGAGGATTAATTGGATTTGATACTACTATAATTGTCTGTCTTGTTTTCTTTTTGCATTCTTCGTAGAGGCAGAAAGAAGTTGAGTGGTTTTTATTTTTTGCAATTGCTGTGCATTATTTTAAAATTGGTGCTGCTCGATTTGATACTACTACAGGTGTTACTGCCTTCCTGTGATCTAGCTGAACTTAACAAAGCAAATCTAATTGAAATATCTCTAATATTTGTTTTCCTAAACTGAAGTCCCAAGCCAACAATCTCTTCTTCTCTTATACCTTAGAAAACAAAACAGGATATAAATTTGGAGTATTACTACTGAACATAAAGCCGATTTAACTTGATCTCTCCCTCTCAACTCAATTTGAGAAAGAACTGTACATCTCTTAATTTTAGCTCTGAAGAGAAACAGGAAGATTCAGTGGTGGAGCATGCTGATTCAGTCATGGCTGGTTCATGTTTTTGTGGTAAATGTGGAATGTCATTTAAATGTCATTTCAAGATTAGACTGTACACATTTAAAATATAAGTAGGAATTGACTGAAAATTAATTAGTCAAAATTGGTAGAACCACCTGCTATTAATATTCTTAGTATGTGTATAAAGGTATTTTTTGTAACAGCTTAGTTTTGCAATATTTATGGCAGAATCTTTTGTAGAATTGTAATCCATGGTGAGAAATTCAATTAAGGTTTTAAAACGTGTTACGGGTAAGCCCTCCATACTGATACAGTGCAAACAAAGCATTTTTCAAAGTTGCTTACTGCATGGTTTCTGTGGAAAGAGACTGTGTACAGAGACAGTCGTTCTCTGGAGAGAGACTCCCAAGTTTACCTTGGACTAAACACCGTGGAGTAATTGCAAGTTTTTTGTCACATTCCTGGTTTCCTAAGAGCACTTGTACATCCAGCATATCAAAAAACTGCCTTAACTTTGTTCTGGCTTTCAGGTCCCTGTGCATGGGAGCATTGTCTCTGTATGCAAGTGTTTAAAACATAATGAACAGCTTCCCCCCCTCAGTGCATCTCTTATTTATAGGTCAGCTGCTATAGGCAAGTGTGGGGTTTGAAGAGATTAGGGGGTCTTATGAGACCAGCTCAAGTGTGAAGTTTCTTAACAGTAACAAATAGGGACTTAAAGCCAGCATTGTTTATGGGGAATGGAACTATGAAGGGCCTTGTAGATGTGGAAAAATGTTTCCATTAATGAAAAAGGGAAATACAAAGATTTGAGGACTCTCATGCTTGAGGATGGAAGGCTGTTGTAGGTCTTTTAAAATGCATGAATGATGAGATACTGGTGCCCAAGAAAGAAAATAAAGAGGCCAGATAAGTAGTAGCTTTGGGAATAATGAAAGGGAGATATATAGATATAAATATATATAACTTAAGAGTAAAAATGCGAGATGCAACCCTTGTTAAAAAAAGGTCAAAGGGTGTTTCTACTCAACTGTATAGAGCAGAATGACTCACAGTAAGATACACAGTAGAACTTTATGCAAAAAAAGGTTCCTTCACTTAAGCCACCTGTATTCTGTTGTTTCTTACTGTGAAGAAAATACTCCATGTTTCACCACATTTATGTTTAAGAGACCTTGAAACTTTGGTTCATGCCATGATCTTACTGAATTGCTTAAAATAACAACTGGAGAGTGTAAGTGTACATAGCATGAAATCTTCTGCTAAATTGTGTGCTGTTGTGCAGTGTAGGCTCTTTTAATGAAATTCGATTATAACTTGTGGTATTTAAATTCCAAAGTATAATTGAAGCATTGTGACTGTTTCTTTTGCACGTGAGTTGTTTTTTTTTAAATTGGCAATTAAGAATATTTGTCAGTGAGCACTGTTACTGACTAATACAGTTCTAAGATTAAAAATCTTACTGCTATTAGAGGCTGAGTGAAATATTTTAAATAATGAGTTCCTATTTTTATCAAAGTGGTGGTGGGAGCTCTGTGATTCTTTGTTGGCTTGCTTTGTTTCCACTGGTTCCTGAAGGAGTTCAGAGTCCTCGTTGCAAAGGGATAGCAAACAGCCCTGAACAGAAAACTGTATAAGGTTCCTGTGTTGGCAGCCCTGGCAGTAAAGAGGAGCTGCTGATTAAATTAGTGTGATCATTGGCCAGTGAAACAAACAATGGATGGGGTGTTAGGGCAGCTACAAGAGAATGGAAGATGCTCGGGCAATGGGCCTTGTAAAGAGGAAATTGCAGGGTTGGTGGAAAGAGGCAAGTCTGAGAGTAATGGAACATAGTTAAGGGTTCAGGAAGAAGCTGGAGTAGATTCTATCTATGTAGTTACTATTAATTAACTGCTGTTAAAGTAATTATTTGTTACTATGAAAACCATTTCCTCACTGTAACTGTATGGTCAAAGCTGGGATGAGAGAAGTCTGATCACAAAGAGAGTGAACTCCCCATGGAACATGCTTTGAATACCCCCCTAGAGCCAAGTGTAGATTTACTGATTCACTTCACTGTTCCTTGGATGTTGGCTGTTTGGATGGCTCTAAAGGAGGTAGGGTTGGCTGGTTTGTTTTTTAAGAAAAATAGAATTGCTTCCAGGATCATTCACCTTTTAGAACCTTTTCTTTGGATTTAAAAGAAATTGGGAAAAGTAAGTTTCTGTTTTCTGATACTTAGAAAAGCTTTCTTTTAAGTTTTATTAGTTCTACTGCCTTCAGCCAGGGTTTTAATTTTAAGTTTGCGTTCAGATTTAGAACTTTTAGATAGAAAGTAGCTTTCCATTTACTCATTGGATTTGGCAATCTTTCTGAGGTGAGTTTTTGTGGGATCAGTTGTATAACCATTCTTTTGTGTTACTCTGTTGTGAGGATCTCTAGTAGAAAAGAAATTGAAAAGCATGTGCTTGTAGAATCACAGCAAAAGATATGATTTGTTTGTACTTTTTAAATCTAAAGGTTTAGAATGTTAATATTGAAAATTGCTTTTGAAAAGTACCTGCAAAGCTTGCTTTTAACTAGCACAAGATGGAAGAAAAACCCCCCTAATTTTATATTATTGATGTTAGGTAAGAATTGTGATATTAATATGATGGTATTAAATGCTAAGGCTTTATGTAGGTGGATGGAGTCCTCTCTTTCTCTTAATGAAGCTCAAGTATCTGGTGTAGGTTGCTAGAGTAAAGATGTATTAGTGTGAGACTTGATCTGAAATGGAGGCTGCATCAAATAATAAGCAGTGCAATTTTTTGTAACCTGTTGATGCAGCTGCTTCCCAGACTCTGTTGCTATTAGGACTTTGGGAATTTTCACTTACTGTTTTTACATTCTTTTATATATAAGAGTATAGAATTCAAATCTGTAAATAGATCCTCTGAAGGTTGCCATTTATAGTTGTTCTGTTTAGGCAAATATATATCTTAATTTTAAGAATTCACTGGATTTTAAATGTAGTATGTTCAAGTCAGTCTGCCTGCTAGACCTGGTAAACTTTTGTACATAAACGTATTTTATGTTTTGGAAAAGAGAAAATAATTGACAATATACAAAGACTGGTGCATTTGGTTGTTTTTGATATATGAACTAATCAGAAGGGAATGATTTTTACTTAGCATCATGCTTTAACATATGCTTCTTGCCTCTGACTTTACAGAAATGGAATATAGTTTTCTAAACTCGTAATTTTGGGTTGTTTTTCTGAAGATGAAAAGCAGTAATGAAAACTATTAGTTTCTGATGAGCTACCTGCTACTAGGCCATAGTCTAGATAGCAGTTTGTAAATTGTGTAGCATTTTGCTCTGCATTTCCCAATGGCCCCAATTAGAATTACTCCTTTACCATATTTTCTTTCTAAGAGAAACACTGTTTATTGACAGTTTACATTTGTTTTCCTGCCCATTCCTCCCTATTCAGTGTAAAGTGTCCAGTAAGCCAAGTATCAGTGAAGCTGTGCAGAACTTGGAAGAGAATGCTCTGCCTATGTTTTGGCTAAGAGGGGAGGTGATGCTGTAATAACTTCTCTGTGAATAATAGTACTTTAATGGCACCCAACTTGCAGTGGTAACTGCATTTGTTCACAAAGTCAGGCTTTTATGCAATTTCATGGGCATTTTCAGGGAAAAACCTCTTGCTATACAGAGAGATCATTCCCTATGTAGCTCTTCAGTAAGGATTGTTTCCCTTTTTCTCCCGACTTTCAAGCTTGTGAAGTGAGATGCGTGTTCTAAGGCACAAATTGAACTTGGCCTGCTAACTGGAAGTAGACTGATGGAATACTATTCAAGAATAATCACAGAGTGGGTCAGGTTGGGAGGGGCCACAGGGGTCCAAACTCCCTGCTCAAGCAGGGTTATCCTAGAACACATGGCACAGGATTGTGTCCAGATGGTTCTTGAATCTCTCCAGTGAGGGAGACTCCACAACCGCCTTGGGTTGTCAAACAACCTTCTCCAGTGCTCGGTCACTCAGGCATTTAAGAGGTTCTTCGTCATACTCTGGTGGAACTTCCTGCACCACAGTTTGTGCTGATTGCTTCTTGGCCTGTTGTTTGGCACTGCTGAGAAGAGCCTGGATCCATCCTCTGACGCCCTCCATTCAGATACTTGTAGACAGTGATGAGGGTCCCCCTTGGTACATCCAGTTGGAAAGTCTGTCCTTCAGGTCACTGGAAAGGAAGATAAATTTTTGAGCAGATGACTTACAAAAGACTTCACTCTTTTTACCAGGTGTGTTAGGAGATGTCTGTTAAGCTTTTGTGGCCTTGACTTACCTTTCCATGCATGCAGCAATGTTACGTTGTGTTTGAAATTAATGAAATATCAGGCCTAGAGACCTATGATTAGGTCCTGTAGTACTTTGGAATAATCATCTGTTCCTTGATGTAACTGTTGTTACAAAGGAGAGTTGCAAAGGAACAGTCTCTCAAAGTTTCTGTCGCAGTGTTAAAACATAACTTGTTTTGTCTCTACAGCAGAGGTATGATTAAAAAATGCTAATACCCTCCTTTTGTCATCACTCAAAAAAAGATGTAAAACAGCTTTCAAGTATTTCATGACAAGGAAAAGGCAGCCAGAAGTACGAACAGTGTGCTAAGTGAGCTAAATTCCTTGTGTCTGAAGGGCAGCAGAAATGTACAAAAGGTCTTTTTTTGGTCTAAACTTTTATCATTACTTTTCTGATATATGTCAATATAATTTCTGTGACCTACTATATATATTTAGGCATGCCAGGCTTTCTGAAAATACTTTTACAAAGCAGATTTGTAGTTTCATCCTAGCTACACAGATTAGTTCCTCTGTGATGGTTTCCCAGATTTCTTAGATATTGTGCATTTTTGTGTTCTCCAAAGCAACAGTCTTCCTCAGTGTTTTTCTAGGTTTGTTACTGAGTTTGTTGGAGCAGCAGAGTTATGAATTATCCATGTCTATGAGTAGCAAAAATGGGGAAAGGAAATTATGGTCTGCCCTGCTCATTTCATTTTTATGTTTCAAACAGACCTACTCGCTCCCAAATGTGGAAGAAACACAAAGAATGTTTTTTTATTACAGTATATAATAAGTAATACACATTTTTGCATAAACACCACAATACAAGTTAGGTAATGTGCTCTACCTACTTTTTTCTGCTGTGTTTATTTCACATAATTATGTTCTTCTGGATGCTGGTGTGTTCATGCCAGCTGTGCCCCTTGAATAACATAGGGAGGAGTTTAGATCTCATCTAGTTAAGTCGTTTGAGTAGATTCCTCATTGAGACACCTGCTGCTGACAGATTAACGCCGACTTAATTTTAAAAACTGTTCATTTGAAAGAATGCTATTTCTGCTTGCTTTAATACAAGAAATAATACGATCCTCTTCAAATTCAGGTAGTATAAAGTTCATCTCATACTGGCTAGACACTGTCGATAATAGTGATTGCAGTTTTTGTACAGTCCTTTTCAGAGTGTTTACTTAGCTAGAGAAATAAAATGAGACACTTAGGCAATCAAACAATTGTAAAATAGATTTTGAGTTTGTAAACATAGCTACAGCTTTTGTGAAGAGGCTTATTTTTATATAGTAAGGTAGTTCCAGGAAAGAGTAGTTGAATTTTGTGTATGTATTTAAGAGTTACTTAATGGGAAGAGGGATGAATTGTCTTGTCACCTATTGTGCTTTAGATGCTTGAAAGCCCTGTTGCACAATACCTTTGTTAAGCTGAGCTAAGCTTTGTTAAACTGAGCTGGGCCAGCCTGAAATAAAGCTGTGAATCTGTTTTTTTTTAAACCGCAGCACTGTATATTTTAATTCTTAGGTCAATCCTTGCTTGTCATCTTAGCTTCCTCCCAGAGCTGTGGGCCAGCATTCCTTTATTAGTGAAGAACTTCTGCATGACAGAAAGGAATAAAGTAATTTGACTTGCCTTTTTTTTTTTTTGAGTATTACTAGCATCTCTTCTTTTCAAAATCAATTCCCAGTTGAAAATTAAATAAGCATGAAATTAAAATTATGCGTTTTGCATATCTATACTGTAATAAATACACAAGTGGCATAGTATGTCCAAAACTCAAAATGTAATTTGTCTAAACCTAATAATTTCTCAAGTTATATAAAAGTGTTCTGACCAATTGCTGCTTTTAATAATTAATATTTTCAAGTTAGATTTCTCATTTGTGGTGAAGAAATAACGTGCAAGAAAAAAAAGAATAATCTTTCTGAAAACAGAAATATTCCAGAATTCTTTATAGGCAGATTAGTCAATATCTAAATTTTAGGTGAAATAATCCTTTCTCTGTTTTATTGAGACATGGACATTGCTGTAGTCCCAGAAGAAAGGAAAGTTCTCTTCAAATAGCAAATACTAGTAGCACTCAAGGAATGGTCTGGTATTGAAGTGGAGTGTTGTGTTTGATATATCTTAAGATATGAATTTGAGATAATCTGACTTACAGTTACTATTTTTAAGACACATTTTAGAAGGGAGCTGTATGGTGCCCTTTTTTTCTTGCCTTATTTTCATGTGGTTAGACATTGATTCTGCTACAGCTTTCTGATTAAGGATATATAAGTGTGTTACGTGTGTAATTAACCTTTTTGCAGTATTGCAGTAATGTTTTATAACAAAGACTTTCTTTCTTTTAGTACTTGTACAACACCATGTACTTGTTAAATTGCTGATTCTCAATGGTGCGTGCTCAGTTGAGGTCAGGGAAACTTGGGATGAAGTTCACAAGCATTTGTCATTGTGTGGCACTACCTATGGGCATAAAAACTTCTAGTTTCACCTCCCTTATTCTAAGCCTAGTAATGGAAACATTCACTGCAAGTTCATTTGTAAGTAATATTGCATTCACAGGGTCTTCTGTTCAAACTTCTTTGTTGTCAAGAAGCTATCCTCAAAACATCAAAAGAAATTTGAGAGTTGTTAAACAACCTGGCCTTGTTCTTAGTTAACCTTATTTTTGCTCAGTGGATTTTGTTAGGGAGATTAAGTTGTCAAATTTTACTTAATTGTTTTGAGCTTCTGAGTGAGTGTACTAATTTGGTGCTGTGGATACAGCACATAGAAAAAGGGGAAATAGTCTCAGAGCTGTGTTTGGGCAACTGCTTTTTTTCTCCTTTGTAAGCAGAAATTGTTTTGCATGACCCCTGATTTTAATCAAACTGCAGTTTGTGATGACTGGGTTATGATGTGTCAGTCTTTCACAGTCCTGCTCTGCTGTTTGTAATCTAAAAATATTGAAATACCCAGTTTTTATGAAGTGTCTGCATTTGAGAACTCCCATCTGAGGTGGGTGTTGATAAACATCAGTGGTTCTTCCAGTGTTTTATGTTCTATGGGAAGCTTCTTGAATGAA
Source organism: Dicaeum eximium (assembly GCA_013396995.1). Classification (NCBI taxonomy): domain Eukaryota; kingdom Metazoa; phylum Chordata; class Aves; order Passeriformes; family Dicaeidae; genus Dicaeum; species Dicaeum eximium. Next base: position 1,030,753 of record VWZP01005528.1, read on the forward strand.
AAGTAAAATTTATGGTGCTTACCCCCTCCCCCTCCTGCAATGTTAAAGGAATTGTTATTCATTTCAGTATCCCTTGAGCCTAATTTTCATGAAGCATTTGAGAATGTGCCTGCTGCCCCAGATGACTAATATATTTTTTAAAAATGTCTTGAATTGTCTAGTTTTTCCTGGCTTTTGAGAGGAAAAAACTTCTAAATTTGGAATTATCTACTAACAATTAATGTGACTCAAATAGAGGATCAGTCTTGTGCTTAATCTTAGTTGGTCAGTTTTGTGGAAATGTTGCTGGAGGTAGGAGAGTGTGCTGTGATGCTGTAGACTTCCATCACTGAGCTTGTCCATTTGCTGTGCTGATCCATATGGAGTTCAGATAACATGGTTATTAGTTTGTGGGAAGGAGTCTAGCAGTCCATTGAACACATCTGTTTTTGCATGTCATAGTAGTTGAAAAGTCTCTATATGAAGCTGTTACTTGAGGTCTGAGGAACCTCTCTTGAGCAGTCTCTGACACCATATCAGAGATCTAATTGTTTTATGAGCCGCAGTCCAGAATGAAGGCAGAGTTTGGCTTTATTCTCAACCTACCTCCTTTCTTTTTAGAGCAGTGTCCCACTCCTTGTACAACTATGGTAATGGTAATTAGTGTTGCAAGCTTAAAAATGCTTCAAACTGTCATTAGTGATGTTGAACAAGGATTTTAGTTTTTTATTGAACATGTTGAAATCTTCTGGTGTCATGAGGCAGAGGGTTAGGAATATGACTCTGTGTTGCTGAAATTCATGGTACTCACATTTTACATGGGTGAAGCTGCTTAAGCTGCTTTTTTCAAGTTGATTGATCTCAAATGAAATGCGTGTCTTAGTAGATCTTCAGCAGTGTTGGGGATGTTGCTAGCATTTTCTTATTTTATTGGGTGACCTGAACCTAAAGTTCCCTATAGGGAGGAAATTGAAAATGGTAATCTGAAGAACTTGTCTACCCACTTTTTAAATTCCACGTAAATCCATTTTGTAATTATAATTTGTTTAATCTATTTTAGTAATATTTGAGTCTTACCAGAAATGTTTAGAAGCTGTTTGGAATTTACCTTAATTATTGAGAAACAGGCAAATTCTTTCAAATGATACAGTTTATCCCACTTCAAAGTAAAGAATAAACATCTTTTGGGTGATGGTAAAATTATTTATCCAGTCTTTGTTTATTGTTATTTCAATAGTTGAGGTAGCAAGGAAATTGACAATATACTGGTTTTCTTTGAAGAAGAAAATTGGTAGGAATTCTGTCTGGAGTGTGCTGAAAATCCATTTTTTCATCCCTTAGGCTTTTTTGAGTTCTGTGATTTGTGATGTTTGAGTACTGGATCATACAGAAACTTCCTGGATTCAGTGGACCTTGATAGTGAACCTGATAATTTTCAAAGTTGTGTCTTAAGTTGAAAAGTGATTTCTCATTGCTACTAGGAGGTAGACTGAGGGGAGAAAGAGAATAACCTCAAAATTATTTCATTATTAAGCTGTAGCTGTTACAAGGAAAGGAGCAAATGAGAGGATGGTTGGACAAAAATAAGTTTGTCTGCTCTATCAGTGAAGAGAACCCAAGCTGTGTTACTAATTTAAGCTGAAGTCCAACCCTAGGAAGACAGTTAGCTTCTGGAGTAGTAAATCCCAGAATTGTTATTTGAAAACTCAAAGTTTTGAATCTATTTAAGGCATTTTATTACCTTTTGCTTTCCTTTTTGGTGGGCAAGAATAACTTGGTATTTTTTCTAGAGCAGTCTGGTCTGTTTGCCCTAAAATTAAGCTTCAATTTCTGAAATAAATTGAGTATAACAAATTAAAAATAAAAAAGTGAGCAGCAAAGGGCAAAATAAAATTTACCCTACATTATGCAATGTGTAAGATTTCACTTTATCTTTTTCATTTTAATAATTAGTAATGCCTTTGTATTTGCTGAGTATTGCATTAGTAAAATGAATCCTTGACTTTGATTAGTTTAATGCTCCTCACTTTTCCTTTTCAAGGTGTCACTTTCTTACTACCATTTTAGAAGAAAAATTCTATTATGAATAAAACTGTATGTTTACAGCATCAGTTTCATCTGCTATTGGTCATTTGTGCCACTCCATGTATGTATGACTCCTGGTCTGTTCATAGTAATGTTTTTGGCTGATGTCTGTGAAATTCTGTTTGAATGGTAACTTGGAGAAAAAGAGAACTTCTTTACATTGGGATGATTACCCTGTGGATTGGATATTGCAAAACAGTACAGACTTGGCTGTCCTGGATTGGCAGTGTGGCAGGAGAGAAGGGTAGGGAATGAAATAAGGCTTTGTAAGGTTTTTTTGCTGAATGGGGCTGCTTGTTGACTGGTATAAAACATTTATGGGGGGGGGGCATAGTGAGTATGTAGTTGGGCAGTACAGTGATCAGGCTAGATTTTCTTTTTTTAGCAAAGCTTTGTGCATTCAACTTAGTAGGTTATGAATTTCTGGAAAACGTTACTGCACAGTTGGTGTATTCTCCGAGGCCACTGCTCTGCTAGGAAAATTGCAAGTTTTTATGCTTTTGGTTGCATGTGGAAGGCAGCCATGTTTATTTCAGTACACTAGCCCACATAAAAATGCAGTGAAGAAAAATTGTTTTGTCTTACTACTTTTACATTTGGTGAGTCCAAATGACCATGTAGGCTGTTCTGTTATTGCTGGCATGTTAGGTATTGTGTTTCTATTGTGTTGCTTTATTTCCTCCATATGCAATACTTTAGAAAGTGTTCTGCACAAAGATTTGCACTGAAGTAACAAAGCCAGTTGAAAAACACTTTATACGTTTTAATTTAGGCTTATCCTAGATAAATTTCTATCATTTTTACCATTTGAAAAAGTCTTCTTAATTAGTTATCCCCATATAATATCACCACTGTAAACTATCTTGCTGTTAAGTTTTCTCTGTTAACAACTAATTAGTATCTGTCACTTGGTAGTATTTGTTCTTTTGAGGAAGTTCAGATTCTGATACTGTAGTTTAATAAATTTGATTGCATGTTAGCTGAGAGGTGGAATGTGGAATCTTACAAAGTATGAATGGAGTTGTCACAAAGGTAATGACCTTCCTTGCTTTTCTGCTGCCCAGTGTTTCTTTCCACAAGCCCAGTATGTGGGCACAGAAATGGTGACTCTCCTGAAGCCCTTCCTGAATCCCAGTTCCCTCTAGAGCGATTGAAGGAGCAAACCATCTTTGAGTTCCAGCTGGTCAGCACTTGTAAACTTCCTTTTTTTTATATCTACACTGACACTTTTTAGTGTGGACAAAATGACAGTTAGGATATTAACAAGGTATTTTTGTGGCTAAAAAGAAAACATAAATGCTCTATCAGTGGTGAACTGTGTAAAGTTAACTGTCATGTGGTGCAAAAGTATATATACTGCAACTCCAATGTCTCTTTGTTCCAACTTGTGCATTTGGAACATTGGAAATTTTGGAAAATTGTACAGTACCAAAATCATAAAATATTATGAACCAAAAAAGAGTAAATTAGGCTAAGATACTTGGATGCCAAAGGATGGTGGGGAATGCACAGTCATGTATTAGATTATTCTAATCAAGTGGCAAGACAGTTTATTTTAGGTTTCAGGTGGATGTCGTAATTGCCAGTATAGGTGTACAGGTTTTGGAAAGGAAGAAGTTCTGGATTGGTCTTTAAAGATGGCAGGGGAGAAGAGAGGGAAACCAGGTGCTCTGTTAGAGCAGTCTGATCCTTAGTTAACTCAAAATTTGAACTTGTTATACTTTCAGAATTGAAGTGGTGTTAATGGGGATGCTAATTAAATGTGATAATTGCTATAGAAAGTTTGCTGTATTGCAAAATGGAGTATTCTTATTTCAGTCTATGTTAAATCTGTTTTTCAAGTCCAGCAAAGTTTTGAGCCCTTGTTGCAGTACAGTATCTTGGATTGAGCAGTTGGGTTATGGAAAAAACTTAGAAAATGAGTCCTAGTGTGAACAGAATCTCAAATCTGTAGTAGGTATTAAGTCAGTTTTGATTTAGTTCCCCGACCCTTGCTCTTTGTGCTTTCTGGTGGTTTTCATGCATGAGTAAGGAAGATGTGATTTTTGTTGGAAAGACTAGGAGATAGCTGTGATATTTTAGCCTTGACTCTGACCTGCCCTATGACTTGTTCATCACTAGGGAAGACTTGCTCACATAGTTGCACCACTGGAGTTTTATATAACTGTCGGGCTGATGCCCTTGTTGGCCATCTTCCAGTTAGGAGTAGCTCTTTCCAACTTTAACTACTTTGAAAATAATGATTAAACTGAGGAAACTCACTGTGATTGTGCACTAAACATTTCCATGGGGAGTTCTGAAACTGAATTGGAGCATTCACAGCACATTATGAATTTCTTTATGGTGCATCAAAATATATATCAGCAATTGCTAAATCTGAAAATATACTAATAAGGAGTGCAAAACCATGTCTTTGTTCCTCTTTCCTGAGGAAAGTGTAGCTAGTAAGGAAGGTCTGACTGTAAGAGGAAAAGGTGAGAAGTGTCATGAGGAGCTGTCTCAAGGGACAGTAGTATGCTCTCTACCTTGTCAGGCCAGTTTCTGGGGTATGGACTAGTCTTGGTGATCCTCTTCTCATGATCTGCTTTGCCAGGCGTGCAGCTGGGAGATGCAGAGCTGGTGGCAAGTCACATCCACCTTAAAATGGCTCAGGGTTAGGCTTTGCTAATTAGCATTCAAGTGAGGGGAACCCCCTTTTTAGAGGTTTTTAGAGGTAGCCCTCTGCTTGTGGGTTGCTTTCTGGCCTTTTAAATGGCTTTGATAACTTGAGCTGGCACTGCTTGCTTGGCTGGGTTGTCAGATTCCTAGATGACAGTTATGCATGGATTTAGGATAAAACCACATAGTAAAACCTTGCTGCTTCAGTATAAAAAGGTAGTTTGGTAATATGGTTGTCATGTTTACGTACAGTGTTTAAGCCCTTAACTTGTTTGAAGTGCCTAAAATTCTTGTTCTCCAGAGTATCATCTGCTTTGATCTTGTAAGCTTTCCAACAGCAAACAGCAGTTCAGCAGTCCTTTTGTTTTCTCATTCGTGAAGTTTGGGTACAGATCCAAACATAAAGTGTAAAACAGAATGGAGGTATGTGTGGTGAACCCACACCTGTAATTACCCTGTGGAGCTGTCCCAGGCACCATCAGTACATATTTATGGCCGGCCCTGTAAATGCCCACGTCACTTGTCCAGTGACGCGAGGCAGTCGGTGTTGCTGGAGCAGCCACAATCAGTTTTTGTGCAGCTGAGGGCAGCTCAGGTAGGACAGGATTCCTGATGGATGCAGTGTGTGGGTGGACAGTTTGGGAGGACTGCACCTCACAGAGGCTCAGGGGCCCCTTCTGAAGAAACTGCTGCAGAGTCGTGTTCTCCTATCGGGGCCAGCTGAAGGTGGGTGTGACTTGCTGCAGCTGCTCTGATACTCCTGCAGAGTACTTGGTGACTCAGTACTGGGGCCAGGCACAGTGTGAAATGGGCACATGCTACTGAGCTGATACACCCTGTGGGATCTTAAAGTCTGCATAGTGAATTTGAAGGGTTTGTTTATGGGTTGGATGGAATTGGCTTCACAATATTTTATTGATGTAATAGGTATGTTATTGGCTCTTTCTCATGTTTGGAAAATGCTTCTTAGATTAGATTCATGGTGGTGAGGCCACTACAGTATTTTAAAATCACCATGTACATCTTGAGCATGCTGAACAAAATGTAGTGATACTGCAGTTGTGGTATGGGATTACAGTAAATTAAATGCATTGGTGCTTTCTGATGTTTTGAAGGGAGGGTTCAAACAAAGCCGTCTGGTTAATTTTCATCTCATTTTTTTCCTTGAAAAAGGGGATGATTTTACCTCTTAGCAGAAATTAATTAAAATATGTCTGTGTTGAACAACCTACAAAAATACATTAAGAAATTTTAATGATTTTTATCTTAGTGAGATACAGAAATATTAAACAGCTATTTTACTTCATGATCAGTGTCTAAAACAAATTGAGACGGTTGGTGTAAATGAGGAGTACAGCCTTGTAATTATGATATACTACTTATGTCTAGGGGAGTCAAATGCATCTATAAATGGGGTTTTTTCGTTAGGCATGTGCATCACAAGTGTGTGATGGTTGTCAGTATTGCTTTGACAAACCTAACTTGCCTTCATGCTAAGTCATTCTGCCTGGCTCTGAGCATGCAAGATACTTATGGTGTAGGATTATGGTCTAGCTTCTGAAAGACTGTATTTGAGTATGAGACTTACTCTGTTCTCCTTATTTTTTCCCCCTTATATCTTTACAGAGAATAACATACAGTTTTAGCCAACATAATGTGGGGAAAGGTTTTGAGGTTTCAGGTTGCAGTAAATGATGTTTGTGCAAATTGACCTTTAACCTTTGTAGGGTACTAAATGGTTTGGTGGTGGTGTACCTCTTTGCTTTTGTGATGGACTGTTTATCTAACCTGAAGAGTTAAAGGTAGGGAGAAAGAAGTTTGAAATAGTAATTTTGTTACTGCTTGTGTAGTTAGAAGGCTCAGAAGACAGAATTTGCATTATGATGGCTCTTATTTTGCACCATACTGTGCCATTTAATCATGTTCTGTGTGTGTAGCTCTTGGAAGACTTTGAAACGATTATTTTATTTTTTTACGACTCCGTTCACTCCTACCTATCAGTCCTTTGCTGTTCTTTACTGTAATTGCCCATAAGATAAAGTCTTTGCCATTTTCAAATCACTTTGACTTCATATTTACTATGAATATTAGATTGCTATACAACTTGTGAAGCTAGTGGTACTTCATGTAGTACCCCTGGGTGTTGAGAAATTTCTCAGTAGGGAAAGGGAAAGTAAAAGCTGGGAGACTGTTATATTTGCAATATCTGGTTTTCCCTGCAATGTGTAAGAAAATGATTTTCTTAGTTTGGAGTGATTTATGTGAGCATTTAAAACTTTAAAAGAATCCCATCAAGAACAATGGAAGAGTTTTTACTTGCTTAGAAAGTTTGGAGAAATGGGAGGCCTTAAGGGCAGGAAATTTAAAAGAAGGTTGCAGCATGCAATTGGTGTCCTTGTTTAATCGTAGATGCAACTGTTCAGTTGACTTGAGCTTAGGCACAAATATGGATCTAAAAGATGTTTAGAATTATCTCCTTTCTTGTTTCAGCTGTTCAAGTGTTTTCACATTGGGGAAAACCAAGTTGCCTTAAAGAGTAGTTGGTAGGGAGGTCAGAAGCAGGTGGTGGTTTGGGAAGTGCTGCTTTTGATGTTAGAGATGTCAGTACCTTTATTGCAGAGACTGAGATGCAGGAAAATTTAGTCTGGTTGGTATGCATGAACAGAAATAGTTACCTAGAACTAATTACAAATAGTCTCAAAAGAAACCAGCAGTTTAAGAAAACAGTGTTGCTTCAGTAAACGTAAAAGCTGATTTTATGCGTCTAACCGTGTAGGGTGTGGATAAGCCTATTTAAATTTTCTAATCTAATGTTGAGGAGAAAACATCTTAATTTCTGAATTGGCATGTTTGGACTCTTAAAAGCATCAAAATTATCAAGGGTATTTGTTTGCTAGTAATGGAATAAAGATTGAGAGTTAGGCCAGTGAAGGGACATACTGCATTACTCTAATTATAAAATTAAAGTGAGTTTTATGTTACGTGAAAAAGAAATGTGCATGTGATGTCTTGAAATGCTTCTTCATCTGAACTATGCTGGGATCCAGGTTTTGGACAGCTTGCCTTCTCCCTTTCCCTCTTCTTTCCCCTCCCATCTCCTTAGAATGCAGATGGTTGATTTCTTTGAAAGCATACATGGTGAATAGTTTTTCTCTTTTCTTCCAGGGACCAGTTACTCTCCACAAGAAAATTCACACAACCACAGTGCTCTTCATAGTTCAAATTCACATTCTTCTAATCCCAGCAATAATCCAAGCAAAACTTCTGATGCAGTGAGTACTTGTGATTGATTTTCATCAATGTGTTGCCCTGTTCACGCACACCATATTTTCATGATTTTGTCTAAGACAGGCAGCTTGTACATTGTGCTTGAGTTTTCCAACAGTCTTTATTTCGTAAACACTCTGTAAGCCCAATCTTCAGTTGTCATGTGTTCTAAAACTATTCTAGTTGATAATCATTTGAGCTTTGAGTTACCTGTCATTAATTTTAAAATACTAGATTATTTAAATGACATACATGCAGAAATATTTTCCATGAACTTTGTGGTAAATCTAGAGTAGACAGTATGATTTTACTTATTTTAAATGCACTACATATTGTGAATTTTAGTCACTTCAATATCAAAGTTTTAGTAGTTAGTGGTGTTTGTAAAAAATTGCCCAAAACCAAAATTGGTAAATTTGCGATCAGTAGAAAAATGCTGGCAAGATAATTATTTTGAGGATATTGTAAGGAGAAGGAAACGAATGTTATCAGTATTGACCTTACTGTATCCCACTAAATGTACTATTAGATTTTGTTAGGGGGTTTGATAGGAATGAACCAGGGGAAAGTATTGCAGAATGCAAGAGGAGGATACTAGTCATGTGTTCAAGCTATCAATGAAATGGGCATTTAGAGGTGGTGGAAAGCAATGATATGGGTACATAAAAGGCTGCCATGTAGTTTTAAAAACAGTGAAAGCTATTAAAGTTGTATACTAAAATACTTAAGTAGTCTTTTGTCCAACACTGTTTGTGTTTTAAAGGCTTATGATTCTGCGGATGATTGGTCTGAACACATCAGCTCTTCAGGCAAAAAATATTACTACAACTGCCGAACAGAAGTTTCACAATGGGAAAAACCAAAAGAGTGGCTGGAAAGGTATGTTTGTATTTGTTTTAATTGTATAAAGAACAAATATTCTTAAGCACATTTCAGAGCAGTTGAGCTTATCTAATAGATTACTGCTATAAAAGATTGTGCTCTAAGTCTGCTGTGTTCCTACCCTTACCATGACCTCTGGCACCTCTTTTACCTTGACAATCCAGAGCCTGAGAGGGAAGTATGCTTGGTTTGTGTGGGGATGATTTTTTGGATTGTGGTGGTGGGGGGGGTTGTTGGTTGGTTGGTTTGGTTTTCGTATTGTTCTGTGGTTTATCTGTTTGTTTTGGTTGGGGTTTTGGTTTGGTTTGGTTTGGTTTTTTTTTTGTTTTTTTTTTGGCCAAGATTAGTGAGCTGAACTGGTATATTGTGGGCTTCAACAACCACAGATGTAAGGAAGCAGTGGCTGGAGTTTGATAACTCCACCTGTAGCAGCAAGTTTAATTCATCTCATGTCATTTACAGAAACTGTTTTATTATTAGATAATGTAGGTTCTTACCTAACTTTTTTTTTTCTTTTCTCCAGAGAGCAGAGACAAAAAGAAGCAAGCAAAATGTCAGTTAACAGTTTTCCAAAAGATAGGGATTACAGAAGAGAGGTGATGCAGGCGACAGCTGCCAGTGGGTTTGCCAGTGGAAGTATGTGGTTTTTTAACAGCAATATAGTCTTGCCTTGTTTGCATTACTATTTTCTTTTCCAAACTTCAAAAACTGTAAAAAATCCCTTTCCTTAGCTCATTTTCTCACCTTTTCATATATAAAAGCCAAAGTGGATATCACAGTTAACTCTCCCAAATGTGGTTTCTTTAAATAACTTTACTAGTGCAACTATTGCTTAATGCTTTTCATGGGGCTCCTCCTTTTTGTGGCTTTTACTGTCGAGTTTAATTATCTTCATGGGTAGTTACTTAAACAACTGGCATAATCTGTAGTTTAGTTGGACTGTTGTGATCATTGAGACCTACTAATGTCATATTCTGACCTTAAAAATAAAGATTTCGCATCTAAAAACAATAACCTAATTCAATAGATTTTGATATCGGGGTTCTCAGGGGCTTGTGTGTGTTATTGAGAGCATATTTTTACCTCACCAGTACTCTTAGCAAAATCTTTCCGGGGCTATAAATTTCTGTAAATTTATAAATTTACTGTAAATTTCTGTAAAAAACTTGGAGATTTTTTCCTGATACCTAGCTTTAATCTTTCTCACTTTTCTTCTGGAAAATAGTTCTACTGTGAGATTCTGTCTGTATGCTGATGCAGTTGGGGTAAATTTGTAGTTCTCAGCATAGTTTAAATGCAGAAGCCAAAGTATTATTCTTCACCCACGCTCTTGGGATTTGACAAGGTAGAGATGTATAAAGGGGTTTTTTTCTGTGTACACTGAAACTTACTGCATACACTAAAATATACTGGATGCTGCAAAAATATAGCAGTCATGCATAATGCAGTGAGTATTTGTTTCGTGACAGGTGAAAATGTAAGAATCTATAAAAAGAATTACTCTGTGTTTACTTGGTATCTTCAGTGAGTAGCATATTTTAAAGTCTGATCATGTGACCAGTGCAGATTAGTCATTCATTTAACATATATTATTGTCTTGAATTAACTGTAAGTACATTTGTTGTAGTAGTACTCAAGTAACGTGAAGAGGAATTCTTTGAAGGCTAGAATGTGAAACTATTAAATTATACTTATGTTCACGGGTTTTGATGAACAAAAGAAAATGTCACAAATTATCTCTTCACACTAAATACAAGATGGAAATAATAGATCTTGATTTAGATCTTTTTAGGAGACTTCAAAAGTTAACTTGACTGTAACACTTGTTATAAAGCAGCCTTTCATCAAAACACAGTGCTAAAGTGGAACTCTAAATCAGGCAAAGGTCAGAGAAAATGCATTTTGTCAGTGAGTAGAATTAAATTTTGCCTTTTTTGATGCTGTTCTACTTGGAGGTTTTTTAATCATAAGAAGTTCAATCAGCTCTAGTTGTTAGTGTGCAGCTGTATTAATCAGTTACTGCAATCTTAGACTTGTTTCTAATTTGATCTTTTTTTTTCTTATTGCAACGTTACTTGGGGAATCCTGAAAAAAGTGGAAGACAAGCATTCCAGTGACACCAGCAGTATGCTCCCACAGAATATTTTATCTCAAACAAGCAGGCACAATGACAGAGACTACAGACTGCCAAGAGCAGAGACTCACAGTAGTTCTACTCCAGTACAGCATCCCATCAAAACAGTGGTTCATCCAACTGCTACCCCAAGCACTGTTCCTCCTAGTCCATTTTCTCTACAATCTGATCACCAGCCAAAGAAATCCTTTGATGCTAATGGAGCATCTACTTTATCAAAACTGTCTACATCCACATCTTCCATCCCTGCACAGAAAACAGAGAGAAAAGGTATGTGTACTGAAATTCCCTCTAGTATTCAAGATGATGCATTGCATTACATTGCTTGTTCAAACTATGTTAGTATTGAATTAAATTTTTTTTTTCTTGTTTGATTGTATGTGCTTAGAACCTGATTACTGTTTTGATGTGTTTACTTTCCCCTAAACCCCATTTGCTGTATCTTATACAACTTCAAATTGACACTGTGATATTTACTGGCTAATTTTGCAATTTCACATTTCAAATGATAATTTGAAAGATCTATTTTTGTAGAACATATTTTAATTCTTGTCTTTTCTCGTGTTGTTTTGGATCTTTGCCATTTGTTTGAGTTGTTACGTAGTTACACAATTTGAAAGTCATTTTGGACTCTTCTGTTTTATGAACTGGTGTTACTGTTTGGAATGCTGGTGTCAAACCTTTCAATCAACACAAGCACAGCTCTTACAGAAATCAAGAGTTTTCTACATGTTTGTAAGAGCTAATCTGTTTTGATCTGTATCTTGAGGAATACTGGATTTTCAGTTCTAAATCTGCTGATAATATGTGTTTCTGTTATCTGATAATACCTGTTAGGTACAGTTAGAGTCAGGCAAAGATCAAGACTTCACTGTGTGTTGTTTGACCTTTCAGACATCTGTCTTTTAGTTAGATTTTCTTCATTATTAGGGATGAAGAGCTCAAGAAGATTGTGAGAATAAGATGTGTGTCATTAATGATAGTGTGTTACTTCGGTGTAGTTGAGTTTTAGAGAGTAGTATTGTGTAAGAAAATTCTATTTTGAGGGCTTTCAGAGGGAGAAAAGTAATTTTTGATAATCATGTTGTGTTTTAATTTCAAATATTGTATAATTAATACATAATTGAATTATTTTTTTAAGGATGGCTTGTTGCCCTGTCCATACTTGCAAGTTAGCCTAGTTAAATAGTTTTAAAAAGAAGACCAAAACAGACTCTGGTCTGACACTGGTCTTGTATTCTGTGTTTGTTTTTGAGTTTTCCACTTTTGTTTATATTAAAGAGTTCCAACTTCACACAGATCTAAGAACAGCTGGCCTCACAAAATAGTTGAACAATAGCATACACTGACAAATACTGTAAGATAATTGTGCATGTAAAGAAATTTTTTTGTTTTTCTTGACACTTTGTGCAATTTTTACATAACCTGGGTCATTAATACTGACTGTAAACTACAGAGGAACGGGTGATTTTCAGCAAGCCTTTTCCTATTCAACACAGTAAAGCATGGAGTAAAGTGTATTTGTTCAAGCATGGCTCTTGTACTGAGTGCAGTAGTTACCTGCTTCAGTTAAGCCTCTATTTTCTGATTGCAGTTGGATGCACTTGTACACATTACAGTGCAAAACATCCATGTCAAGTGTTGTTTCCTTTAGTGTATCTACTCCATTCCTGTATTTAAAATACACTGAAAACCCCTCTTCTTATTATTATTCAGTTCTGGCATGTTCTTGGTGTGTGATCAGATTTCATACTGGGTATTCTTTTGCTGCTTTACTGCACATCTTGATTAATTGAACAGATGACTCTTACAGCAATTGAAGCAACTTCCCATTCTGACAAATGCTACAGATGTTGGCAGAGAGTTCTAATATTTCTTGCATACAACATTAATTTGAGAACATACAGCTGTGTTTAATATTGAAAACAGTCACAGAGGGCAGTCTTGGTACTGTAAATCTTATGTTAGAATCCATGGGTGGTTCCATATTAAATAATTAGCGGAATTTCTGTATTCTTAGATTTTTTTAAATTTTTGTGTGGGTTAAATGAATAGGTTCCCTGTAATAATCATGCCTCATTGATCTGTTTCATGGCACTGGATTGTAAGCAAATACTGTACTTACTGAGCTTCAGAAAAGGCTGGATTACATAAAGTTAGAAAATAATTGAAGAATTAGAATAGGTGAATGTCGAGCTTGAAATTCTTACTGTAGAAAATGAGTTTTTTACATGTTGCTTTACCTCTTGTACAGAAACAAAAGAATTCAGTGCAGGTGCTGTAATGATAAAAGCTCATCAAACAGTACATTCAGCTGACTTCCCATTTTCTTTTTCTGGGGAATGTCGGACTGTCTTTTTAAGGCAATTAAACCAGTAAATTTTCTGTAGCATTTTGCATATTTAAATTTAAAAAAAAGGAAGAAGCAGTACTTTGGATGATCTACTGTTACTCATTCTCTCAGACATGACTGTGAACCTGCAGTACTAGAAGTATGCAGTTTATAAAGTTTTTTTTTTTGTAGCTGTTACACAGATTGAAAATACAATAATTGTCCTGAGACACTTGGTTCAAACAATCTTCTAAAAGTCTTTGCAGAACTGAAAAATAGTTTGAGAGGTTCATGTTTACGTAGTAAAGCAAATAGCCTTTGATCTTCTCTTTCTGTTCACGGACTGTGCCATCCCTCTCTCTTTCTAAAAAGAGGTAAAACTGTATTTTTTTGCATATAAAAATAGGTTGGTCCAAATGACTGAATGATATGTGCAGTCCTTCCTTAAATGAATTCTTGCTTCTTGTGAATGTATTGCTGGCTGCCTTACGCCAGCCTATATGTACCACTGTTTTAATAGTTCTGATTCCAGTGTATATTTTTTTAAGCAGTAATAGTTTTGAACAGCAGAACAACAGAAAAACACAAAACCCAACGACAATGCTTTTTTCAGCTCAATCTCTTTTGCTGCAGGGGTATGTTGTAGTCCCACAAGGAGATTGAATAAAATCACTGGCTGAACTATAGCTCAGCTGTTAGCAGTAGTCCTCTGCCCTCAATGGCTGGCAGTAGTGGAGAGTTCCTGGGGAACTATTTGACCTCTACCCTTTGGTTTGAATGTTCCAGTCAGAATCTGCTGCTTCTGTTTGTGCTCACTGTGAGTGCTTTATGCAGGTAAAGTGTGGGGTTGCTTTTCCTACTTTTTGGCTGCTTATCTGTAGGGCACATCACATTTTCCTATTTCTAATTCAGAATGAAATGTTGTATTGTCCGTATCTTAACAGTGTGTCTGTCTGTAGAATACTGCTTTTCACACCTTTCCTCCAAGTCTCATCAAGGCAGCACTTCTGTTTCTAGAGCAGCAGTACTCTAAAACTTTGTAAGAACACAGCAAGCTGGCCAGTGCAATGCTGGGTGGGTTGTGACTCTGGTGCTTCTTTTCCTTTTCTCACTCCTGTGGTTTTCTTGTAACACTTGCTAGCTTTAGTGGTCAGTTATTAACATTGCTTCTGGTATTGTTGCATCTTCTTTGGCTGAGTTTCCCAGTTTCAAGTATATTACTCAATTCATATGTCGGTTAGAAAAAGTTACGTGTGAGATTGGCTGTTTCTTCCAATACTTTATACTTGTTTGCTGAACATTGCTGTTACATTTATTTTGGCAGCAGAGGTAAAATACAAAAAATTCTGTTTTAAGACTGGAGTAATCCAAATGTGAGAAATAGGGATTTTTTTTTGTATTTTAGATAATTTGAGTATTTTTGGGAACCTAGTTGCTGTTGTTACTATAGTTTCATTTGGTCAAATGTGTTTACAGAATGCATTGCTTTTAAATATTTATGTGTTTTTGTTGTGGCTTACAGTCCTTAGTAGATCAGAACTGAACTACGTAAAAGAGATAAATGTGTCTGTCAGTGCTCAGACAACTTAGTTGGTTGACTGTACACTCCAAGTGCTTCAGCACAGAAAATGTGTTATGATTCTTAGTCATGAGCAGAAAATAAAGCAATTCTGTTAGTTTTTCTGGGTAGTAGTTTTTCAATCAGTGAAGCAGAGATGAGGTTTATAGGGCAACAAGATGCAAATTTTTGAAATTTTGTAATGCAGTTTTCCTCCCACAGAGAGCACAAGTGCCTAATAGTTGCTAGCAGTGCAAAGATAACAGCTCAGGCTCACAATAGAGTGGTTGGGTAATGCTGTAGTGTTGACTCCAAAGGACTTTGGATGCATTTGTTTTGTTTTAAATGGGATGAAAATTACATCAGTAGTAAAAGATACCTGAACACTCAGAGGGTCATTTTAATAATCTAGGAATCATCTAGTCAACAGTAGTCGCTAATTTCCATGTCATTAAAAATAAATCTTTGTTGCTATAAATCAGAGTAAGAGCAAGCTAATATATAGCATTAATTTGAAGCTAGTCATGCAGAGAGTTCTAATGTGTTAGCTGTCAGAAAGAGGGCTGTGAAGGAAAGACCTTTCTTCACAAAAAAGGCATTTCCCAGTTTTGTTCTTTCTTCCCCATCTATCACGCTCACGTGCCTGATGAGCTCAGCACACCCTGGTCAAGAGGAGAGTAAGCAAGTTAGAGGTGCTCACAGGACTCCAGCAGACAGAGCAGGGTGGCAGCAGCACAGCAGAGGAGTGGGACTGTCAGTGTCAAACCTGTGCATTGAAGCAGAGTAGCTCAACAGTGAAAAGGCTTCTATTTCCACCCTGTTGCATTCAAGCTTGTAGGCTCAGGGTTGCCTTTCAGAGTGTCAGTCCTGGAAGATCAGCTGTTTGCTTAGGAACAAAAATTCTTGTCATAAGGGCAGAGATTGGTGTTGGCAAGATTCAGTAGCATGTTATGTGCTGATTCAAACTGAGAAGCTAAGGGTGCTTAGAAAAAAATGAATATCATTTTGGTATCACTGCTGAAAATTATCTTTCTTTTTTTTCCTGAAAGGGTTGTTTGGCCATGTAATTAAAAAATTCCTACTGCTTGGGAGCATCACATCAGAATGTTCATATTCTGACTTGACCTGGTGTTTCTACTTCAGCAAAAACTTGGACAAACCTCTTTGCAAAACTTAAAACGAACTGCATCTTGAGTTATACAGGTTCTTCTCATATGAAATTCTGACAAATAACTTGGATTTCTTTCCTTTTTGTCCAAAAGATGTGATTGTTTTAGGTGAGGTTAGTAATTTGCATAGCATTTGTTTTGAAATTGATGTTGACAATGAAGAGGCTGCAGCCTTGCCCTCTTCCACTTCTTCAGCCATAGACTGTGCTGTAAAGCCTGCAGAAGTCTTAAGTTGTTACAAAGAAGTTTTTTATTAGATGTGGATTAATTTGCATTTTCTGTTGGTAAAATTCCAGTTGTCATTTCAAATTTAGTCTGATGCTTAATGATTCAGATTAGGTTTGTGAATGACTGTCATGTAATCCAAATCCTTATTCTGCAATAATAGTGTAGATTGCTTGTCAAGGAACGTGAATTTATGTTGACACAAGTGTAGGGACCAGTGTATCAGAACTGTAAAACTACAGGATTTAAATTTGTGCAGATAGTTAACTTTTCTCAGCATGCTATGTTCATCTTGACTATGTTTCATGATGTTTGAGGGCTTCAAGTGCACTTAAGAACTACATGATTGTATAATTAATAGCCATTTTTTTAAACTCCAATAAAGTAGAAAACAGTGTTTAGATGTTGGAAAGTCTTAAAAAAAGAAAAACTTAATTCTGTGGCAAAATAAACAATGAAACAGTCTCTCAGAAAAAAGGAATTAGGAAGGAAAAGAAGGGAGTGAGGAGTTTCTGCTTCTATTTGTGGAAAAAGCAGGGGAAGTGCATACACTCTAGTGAGTGACATCTGAGGGTTTTTGTCAGACAAATATTGCGTCTTGAGAAGTTCTGACCAGTTAAATTAACTTCAAAAGGCAAAACTTGGAGGCTTTGTACAGCATCATAAATTAAACCAGGTTTTAAACACTGTAGTTACATTATTGAAAAATGGGTGTGAAAATATTTGGAAGCTTTGTTTTGTTGGCAGCAATTCTAGGATTTAGTATCCTGTCTGAGCCATGAAGTAAGATCGATGGGTTTAAATTAAGCTAAGGAGAGTTGTGATTATATACAACTAATTTGTAGTCTGTATTTTTAACATGTGAATTTCCATCACAGAGGAATTTCCCTTTTTGGAGAAGAGGTAAAAATCACAGCTTGAGATAAGAATAATTTACTGGAAACAGCAATGAAATAAGAAATGAACAGTAAAAGCAACAATATTATTAGAAGGGGGTACAAGAGAGGTGAAAAATTCATGTGTGAACAAAACCTCACCACGGGGGACTGCAGTGTGGGAGCAGCTGCCACCTTCTCCAACTGGAGAAAGATTCCCTTCCCCAACCCTGGCAGTGAAGTGGGGTGGTACAAAATAACTGCCCTTGCTGGCTGCTGCAGAGATTATCCCTGTGCTGGCCAGAACTAGGATGTTATCCACCTCTTACTCAATACTGGCTACATGATGCCCAGATCCTTCCAGCTGGTGTGCTCCCAGCTAATTGCAAGATGTATCAGAAGCTCCTGATTGGTATATCTGAAGCAGTCCATACTCCCTGTCCATGGTAGTTATAACATACAGTGACAGTGTCATTCAGCACACAGTGTTTTAAAATTCAACATTAGACTGTTCTCACTTAAGAATCAAATCCCCTTGAGGTACACATAATGTTTCCCCATCCTTCTGCATTACCTGCCAAGTGCACTGAGCTCCTTGAGCAAAAACAGGATGGGTTTGCCTACCCTATGGTTGAGTATTGCCTTTGCTTGAGGAAGGAGTAATCCAAACTGTTATCCCTAACACATTCTTCATATGCACCACAGGGACTTAATCCCCTTCTATGGTACATGGAAGTTTTGTTTGGACAGGGCCCTCTTGCTCGGTAGAGCTTCTGGTGTTAACTAACTAGGTGGTTTTTGCTAAATTTATCTCCTAGTGTCTGAAGATCCTACCACTTTCTGCTTTCAATGTGGTTTTTAACAGTCCATTGTACAGTTCAGGTTTCCCAGAGGCTGGTGTGTGATAAGGGAGTATTATATACCCACTCAATACTGTGGCCCAGGTGTCTATGAGGCTGTTTTTGAAATTACTCCCATTGGCTAATTCAGTTCTTTCAGGGTACCATGCTGCTACAGGTCTTGGTGGTGTTCCAGGCAGTGGTGTGAGGTACAGGGTATGTCTCCAGCCATCCAGTGGTTGTTCCTGTCATTGTAAGCATGTAGAGCTTGCCATGGCAGATTGTGGTAGTGTGATGCAATCAATCTGTCAGGCTTCCCTATACTTACTTTTCACCATCATCCACTGTACAACAGGGGCTCTACCCTCTTGGTCTGCTGCATTGCAGTGCATGTTTCACAGTTGTGGATAACCTGTGAGATACTGTCCATGGTTAAATTCAGCCCTCAGTCATGAGCCTGTCAGTATGTTGCATCTTTCCTGGTGATGTGAGGTGCCATGAGCCCACTGAGCCAGAAATAATTGACCCTTATGTTGCCAGTCCAGATGAATCTGAGACTTCAATCTTGGCAGCTTTGTCCACCCATCCATTGTTGCAGCGTTTTTCAGTAGCCCAGCTCTTGGGTACAGAGAGCATCTGCATGACATACTTTCACAGTCAGCTTCTCTGCCTGAGCAGTCATGTCTTGCAACAGTATAGCAGCCCAGATGGTTTTCCCTCTCCAGTGCCATCAGCCCAGCAACCCCCACAGAGCATTTGCGACTGTCGATGACTCATTGTAGAGGTAGTGTGTGGGCCATTTTGTCTCATTCAGTGATATGTAAGCCAGCTGTGGATGGCTTTCAGCTGTAAACCTGACTTGATCCACCTTGGCCCTCTATAGCTTCTGTGGCTTGCCTCATAGAACTCCGTACAGCAGCTTTCCATTTTCAGTGTGTCCCTATGATACAGCAGGAACCACCAGTGAAGAGGCTGTCACTTTTCATTTGGTAGTAGCTGATTTTATGGTATGGTCTCTTCAGCACATGTCACCTTTTCGTCCTCTGACGATGACTGTTCAAAATTTTCATCTTTGGGCCAGTTAGTGATGACTTCAAAGATGCAAGGGCAATTGGGGTTTCCTGTTTGAGTTTGCTGTGTAACCAGTATGACCCACTTGCTACACATGGCATCACGTGTGGAAGGGACTTCTCCCTTGCACCTCCAGCCCAGCAGTGGCAGTCAGGATGCCAGGAGTAGCTGTACTTTGGTGCTGATACTTCTGAAGCAGCTCGAACCCCTTCATAAGTTGCCAGTATCTTTCTTTCAGTTGGGACCTAACAGGCCTCGGGTCTTTTGTATCCGAACTCCAGAACTCCAGGGGTTGTCCTTGAGTCTCCCCAGGTGCTTTTTACCAGAGACTCCAGGAAGGACCATTCTCCCTGACTGCAGTGTAGAGCACATTTTTCACGTCTTCTATCTTGACTGGCCCAAGGGCTACTGCATTATCCTGTTTTGTTTAAAAGTTTGTTGTTCATGTCCCCAGTTGAAGTCATTCTTCTGTCACATGCTAGAGAGGCCCCTGGAATATGCATTCTCCGAAAACCCACAGCACCTTGGAAAGCTTGTTCTTACTATTAGCTCATTGGTGAGGACATAGCTGCTGTTTTGTTGACCACATCCATTGGACTCTGATGTCCCTCTTGCTATTTTACTCCTAAAAACTGAATTTCCTGGACAGGTCCCTTGACCCTACTTTGTTGTATGGCAAAATTGGCCTTCTGGAGGATTTGAGTTATGGTCTTCCTTTTCTCAAAAACTTACTCTGCTGTGTTCCCCCATACAATGATGTCATCAATGTACTGCAAGTGTTCTGGGTTCACCCTTCACCAGTGCATTCTGTATCAGTCCATGGCAAATGGTGGAGCTGTGTTCACAGCCTTGGGACTGTTGGTTCCAAGTGTACTGCACATTCCTCAGGTGAAAGCAGACTGTGGCCTGCACTTCTCTGCCAGAGGAATGGAGAAATATGTATTGGCAATGTCAGTGGTGGCACGACTCCTCTGCCTTGTACTCCAGTTCATACTGAAGTTCAAGCACGTCTGGCACAGCAGCATTCAGTGTTGGTGTGACTTCCTTCAGGCCATGACAGTCTACTGTCAGTCTCCACTCTCCATGGAACTTACACACTGGCCATATGAGCTATTAAAGTATGAGTGAGTCTTACTGACATTCCCTGGCTCTCCAGTTCACAAATTGTCTCATGGGTGGGGGTCACGGAGTCCCAGTTGGTGTGGTATTGTTGACAGTGACCATTGTGGTAGCAACTGGGTACCTGTTGTTCTTCAGCTCTCAGCAATCCCAGAACAGAAGGGTCCTCTGACAGACCAGGCAAGGTATTCAGCTGTCTCATTTCCTCTGTCTCTAGGGCATCTGTTTAAAATGCCCAACAATGCCCTTTTGGGTCCTTGAAATCCCCTCTTCTGAAGTAATCTGTGCCAAGGGTGCATGGTGCTCCTGGGTCAGTCACAGTGGGGTAGTTTTGCCATTCACTCCCGGTCAGATTCAATTAACTTCCAGTACAGTCAACTGTTCGGATCTCCCTGTCACCCCAGAAATCCAGATGTATTCTGCTCCTATGTATTTTGATGGCATCAGGGTATATTGTGTGCTGGTGTCAACTAAAGCTTTATGCTCTTGTGGGTCTGGATGTGCCAGGCCATGGGGTCCAATTATAGGGTCCATTGGGTCAATAGATCTGATTATCCCTTTTCCCCATCTGGCTGGGGGCAGGACCCTTTTAGTCCAGGTCATAATTCTCATTGCTCACTCCTTGTTAATGTGAACTGGAGGTCCTTTCTAGAAGATCAGTAGTAACATCACCTCTAAGTTTCCACAGCAGAGGTGTGGGTCAAGATGATCTTCATATTGCTGGAGTTGGGTGGTCACATGAAGTACTGTTTGCTCTCCCTTCATTGACATTAGTGCCAGTGAGTTGCTGTGTGACAGTGGCATGCTCTGTACAGACTTCTGCCACATGGATTGTGTGCACTGGACCTGATCTGAATCCAGAGGAGACTGCATGTACTGGATACCTTTTTACCACGGCATTCTACCTGCTGGGGTGCACTACTAGACTGTCCTTGAAACAATAGCTTCCCTTTTGCATGACAGAAGTCACCTCTAAAGGCTGAGAGTTTGTCTTCCCAATTCCCTTTTCAGTGCCCATGTCCCAGGACAGGGATCCCAGTTGCTTGGCTTCACTACCATCTAGTTTCATATCATGGGCCATGACACCCCAGCATTGGAGCAGCTAGGTCACCAGGAGTTCATTTGACTGGCAGCTGAAATCTTCCTGCATATCTCACAACTCACTCAGGGACAGGGATTGGGTAATTATCTTTGGCCCTTCCTCTTCCTGCTGTTGTGAGGGTTCTGCTTCTTCTTCATCCTGCTCTAACTGAACTGATTTGATCTTGGATTTTTTTCTTCTGTATAGGGACAGCTGCTACTGGCACAGGTTCATCCTCTGATTCAGCTGCTGTTTGAGTAGTCTCAGTGCCTGTGTGTTTGTTTTCCTTCTGTTCTCCCTGAGAGACCGTGTACTATTGAGCTATGTCTGGTAAAGAGTAGCCAGTACCCAACACACTGCAATGATTTGCTCCCCTCTGGAGATGTCACACCATCCTCCTTGAAAATAACTCTGTTGCTTTTTCAGGATCCTGTAGTTGTTCAGGGGTGAACTTCCAAACCATTGAAGCAGAGAATTTCTCCCCAAACTGGCCCATTTTCTCCCACATTCATTCCACTCATGACAATCCACCCGGGGGCAGACTTTTTTAGAAATCTTTCTCCTGACTCTGAACATGGTATGGGCCACACTGACTCTAAATGTGGTATAGACTGTACCCAAGAGATACAGCAACAAGACCATGCTTTTCTTACCAACCAAAGGAAATCCAAAATTCTCAAAAGCTGTTTCAACAGGCCTGAAAGAGACAAAGGGCGTAAAAAGCTGGGGAAAACTACCTGCCTCTGTTCCTCCATAGACTGGGTACAATTTAATGGAATCCCAGAGGTAGGCCCCAGAAGAAGGGTAAAAGAGCATTACTGAACACACTTCCCAAATAACCCTCATTGCCCCACATGTCATAAACTGGTCTCCCACAATATAGCAATCCTGATCCCTCTGTCTCCCTGCTATGAAAAAAATGGTGGGCACACAGGGCATATACAGGGTTAGGTGCCACAACCATGTGAACAGACCAAGCAACATTGTGACTGTTGAGTCCCTGCCTAATACAACAAATGATTAAATCAAATTTGTTTCAGACCGCTCTGGTCAGATCTGATTATCTCAAGCCTTTGTAGCCCATTGGGCACCAAATAAGGCTGTTGAGGTTTATGATTGGTGTTCCCATGCACTGTTCATTCACTGCTTCCTCCCTCTCCCCCGTGACAGGCTAGAGAGGAGAATTGGAGGCACAAAAGGAAAAGATTGCAGGTTAAGATAAGAAAAATTTGCTGCAATGAAACAAGAAATGAACACTAACAGCAACAATATTAATAAAAAGGTGTACAAGAGAGACAATTCACACTGTGTCGTCTGGAAAACAGCTCCCTTACCCCTGCCCCTAGAAGGGAAGTGAGGTGCTATAGAATAACCAACCCCTCTGGCTACTCCAAAAATTAACCTTGTCCTGGCCAGAACCAGCATAGCTACTTAATACAAACAAGAAATACTTGAATCTCTACCAATGTTTTACAGGTTTTTGTGGGTTTTTTTTGTTTGTTTGTTTGTTTGTTTTTGGTTTTTTTAAAGCAGGTTTATAGCTTGAATTTCAGTAATAATAACTTAAATTTTAATTTGTGTAATGCAGGGATGCTCTGAACAGTAATTTTACTCTGCATCCTCTATGATGTTAAATAACAGTTCTAATGTGACATACATGTAGTCATAATCATAGAGTTGTATTCTTTTATAACATTTAGTGTTTTGCTTTTGAGTTGTTAAACATCTCAGAATATTGGAATGTTAGCATTAGGTGTTACCCTTGCTTTGTATCCTTTCTCTAGGTTTAATAGGGTGATTGTACAAAAATACCTTTCACAGATAAAATTTTAAATTATAATACCTGCAGTAATACAGCTATGAAATAGTGTCTCTATATTGTCTGAAAGAAATAACTTGACTGTATTGTGTCGATGCAATTCAGTGTGCATTTTTAGAGCATAAAAACTCAAACTAAAGTAGTTTTACAGACCTCATGGAATTCAGTGGTTTTGAGTGACATGTTTTGAGTTCTGTTATTCAAGAAATAAGTGAATACCCAGGACTGGGTGGGTATAAGGTTTATTTTAACTACATTGTTAGCTTGAGTTTGCCTTTGAGTCAGTGTATTTTCTGTTCAGAACTGCAGCATGGGTGAAAAGCACTTCCAGCTGTTTGTATGGTGGTGTGGTTTCAGGGTCAGGTATTTGCTTACCTGAATAAATAATACAGTAGTGAGTTGCCTCTTTACTTAAAATAACTTAATATTTAACTGTGAAGACAAGCCTAAATACATTAAATATGTTTTAAAATTAGTGCTAGCAGTTGTCCAGTATTCTTTCTTCATTTTGAAATGAGGGTGTTTTCTGTTTTGGGGTTTTTTAATGGTGGTTTTTCTGGGAAGGTTCTCAAAACTGTAGGTAGCAGGCTTGTACATGTAAGTACTAACATGCCCCATTGTGCTTATTTCCCTTGCTTTTGTCTGCCAGTGTATCTTGATCTTACTTGGACTGTGACAGATCCCAGTTGAATTTCACATGTTTTTGTTTAGTGTGATAAGGTTCTTGTTTGTTGGATATGTCTTGACCTGCAGTTGTCTTAATGTTTACTTTGAAGACTATAACAGAAGATGCAATACATTATAACAAAAACTTTACTAATGACTTAGTGTTTTAATGGTTACTAATACTTAATCAGCTGTCCTAGTTCACATGTTACTGAAAACCATACAGAAACTTTGTAACAGGTTTTTCTTTTTTTCCGCTATCTTCAATCTTTGTAACCCTTTTTGTCCCTTTTTAAGTTGTTCTTACCAAAGCTGCTGGCCAAATGACCAGGTCCCTTCACAGATACATTGCAACCAACCCTGAGGAGACCCCAGCTAGATAGGGGTACATCTCTTTCAGAAGTTCACCTGAAGCTCCAAAATATGTCTTTGTGTCCTGGCTGTTGCATCCTTGCAAGCTTTCAAATTTGGATTCTCCAGTGGGTTTTCTTCTGGTTCAGAATTCTCAGCTACTTGTCTGGAAAAAGTTTTCTGGAGTATTTGTGATCTTTATAAGCTGTTTATACTGTAACAGCGTGGAAGCAGAAATCCTCTTCCCAGTGAGGTTAGAAATCTTAGTGAAAAGATTTACACATCGTTACTCACTTCCATAATTTTTTACTTTTTTTTTTTTAGCGTTCTTCTCCAAATTAGTCTTGGAAGTTGCAGTTAAGGTTATTGGAATACAAAAGCTGTTAGAAATTCTGTAACGTTTTATTCTTCTTTAGTAAAACAAAACAAGACCATTTCACTTCTTTACTAATAAAGTCAGCATCATCTTACTTTGACCATTTCTCCAAATAAAAAAACCAAGCACACCCTTAAAGTAAAAGAACTTCCCAGCCCATTTTCCCAGTTCATTTAGACTTTTGCCTGAAATGTAGAATATCCAGGTTGACCTTCTCTGCCCGGTTTGAGGTGGGTTTAAAATCCCGATCTCCATTACTGTGGGCAAACATCATGCATGAGATCTTGGATCCATAGCTTTATGCTCTGCATCCAACTTTTTGGTGCTATAGATGCATTAGACTTGACTGAATTTGTGGGCAGGGGTCTCGGAGGGTTTAATGAGGATGAGAGAAGGGGGAGCTAAGATTGAAATATGATGGTCCAGGTTTCTTAAAGGAAGGATATTTGAAGTGACTGATGTTGCACCTGTAGAAAGCTGAAATACTTTCATTGCAGAGGTTTCTCACCGTTTTGGAATGGAGGAGCAACTTTCTGTTAAGTGGAAGTCATATTTAAAATTAATTAACTCATATTAATCAGAACAAATTGCTATATAGTATAATTGTATTTAAGTACTGTGTATTTCTGTGGATAATAAGTGGTAATATTTCCTAAAATTGTATTAATAAAATAAAGGATATAGATCTTAATGCTTCAAAAGAAGCTGACAAGTTAAAAATTAATTATGGGTAGATAAATTTTTTTTATATTTCTCCACTCTGCTGTGGGGATGTTAACAGCACTGTTTTACATTTCTAGTATAGCTCATTATCCTTTCTAAATCCTCAGCAATATAGCTGGATTTTGTATGATAGACTTATATTTGTGGCTTCTTGTACTGGTCTCTTCATAAATAAAGCATGGCTTATACCCTCCCCTCATATTTGATATAGCCTACATGCAAAATCCATGGGCTATAACGCTTTTGTTCATAGTATATTTTCCAAAGAAAGATTGAAATCATAAGTAAAAAAAATACAGAATATGAGTGTGGGCGCAGTAAAATAAATGATCAGTAAGGAATTTTTGGCCCACATTTGCCGTAAAAGCTAAGGAAAAAGATGTCCCGTTTTTAATACTAGCTCCTTTTCATCCAGTATCTTGAAATGGAAAAGTTGCGTGTGTGCTCATAATAAATATTAGGTTCAGTAGCATAAATTGCATTAGAAATCAGCTATCTTCAATTTTTGTTCTATTAATGTTGTGAGTTTTCTTCTTAAAAGGGTAGTTAGGCATTTAATCTTCTGAATTTAATATGAGTACTGTATTAGTGAGTTGTCAGGTTATATTGGGGAAAATGAAAAATACTGTCTGTCTTCTGTTCAGAGTCTGCATCTGTGGACAAGTCTGTATCCCATTCTTGCACAACTCCTTCTACATCTTCTGCTTCTGGACTGAATCCAACTTCTGCGCCTGCTTCATCTGCTCCTACAGTTCCTGTTTCACCTATCCCACAATCACCAATTCCTCCATTACTTCAGGACCCAAATCTCCTTCGACAGCTGCTGCCTGCTCTGCAAGCCACCTTGCAGCTTAATAATTCTAGCGTAGATATATCCAAAATCAATGAAGGTAAGGATTCTTTAAAGTTCATGTAATCTCTCATTTACATACATTAGTATATTATTGGATACCAGGCTGTAATAAATGAAAGCCTTATTTTAAATGAAAATTGAATAAATGAATCCCTAGGTAAAGTGGAGATTTTTGTGGATTTTTTTTTTCTGGTAAAGCTTCTCAACATTTAAGGTTTTCAAATTAATAAATGTTGCTGTACATGAGCAGTGTAATTGAAACTGGTGACTTAATCACTGTATCAGCATTTGCCTGTTGCACAAAATTTTGTTAGAGCTCTTTGTTCTTTTGTTTCGTGCACTGTTCTTTGTTTTCTGTAGTTTGCACTGCTGTTCTCTTAACATGTGTTGCAAACAGTGAAACTTCTAGGGGTTCTTAAAGCTTGTTGCCTAACAACTTTTTTCTTTAGCATAACAAGTTAGCCTCTCTCAATACAGGTAGTGTATCAGTAACTTTGCTAGCCAGTGAAATTTTATACATTTGTCAAATTGGCTTAGTATATTTGAAGTCAGTTTATCACTTAGAGTGCCTTTTGCTGCAAGAGCAGGTGGAGTTGATGTATTTTGAATGCAGTTTTATTTAATGTGTCTGCATGTGACAGGTTACTGATAAAGTGGTGTAGGATTTTGTTTGCTTCTTGTGCACGGATCACTGATTTAAATAGGAAGTAAAATATTTAAATGGAGTGCCAAGAGTTAATTGTCTTTAACTTTCTGAAAGTGCAAGTCAAGTAAGTGAAAATATGTACAAAATATTCTGTACCTTGCAATTATTTATTAGAAAAAGCTGTAAGTTGCTTCCTTTTAATCAGCAAATATTCTGTCTTCATTCAGTACTGATAGGTGAGTAGGTCACTGGTTTCTTTTTCCTGTGCAGGGAGAAGCCTTTAAAACTGTAGTGCACTAGGTTGGACTAAAACCAGGAGTTTTACGGTTGTGTTGAAAAATGAAAGGTCCACTCTACTCCAATTGTGTTTTATTAAAAAGCTGCCCAGTGAAATTTCTAGTAATTTTCTTTTGCCATTCTGAGCAGCAGCTTTGTATGTCTTGGGACAAGAGTGTTCAGAATTGTTCTGATGGCATGAGGGCCTGGCTGTGTCCATGAGGGCAGAGTGACTTCACCTTGCATAGCAGGGTTGCACACAATCCAGGGTTACTCTATGCTTGTGCTGGCGAGTCAGTTTTTTCAGGAGTGTGCATGGGTGGAATGTATGTTCAGGAAGTATCCCACCGAGCCTGTAGACCTTTTTGGAAAGGTTAGTTCAGAAGCTCATCATTCAGGGTCTTGTCATCTCATACTGCAGAATGCTCTTCCTGTGTTGTGCAGTTTTAATGTGGTTAAAAGTGATTGTTTTTTGTACTGGGGGGGTGACATAGAACAGCTAAACCCAGAACAGATAAGGATTTTTTCATTAATAAGAAGAAACACAGATTTTTAACCTGAAATATATTTGTTTTCCTCTTGAACACGTAGTCATGTTTCCCCATCTCTTGTAGTGAGTTAAATTGATGCTGATTTTTGCTTTTTTAAAAAATTATGGTAGTATAAAAAAACTTCACATACATTGTGCTTACTTCAGTAGCAAATAGAACAAATTTTCTCTTGCTGTTTACAAGCATTCTTACTGATCCATAAGGTCAAGCAGTAGAGTTGAAGTTATTTTTTAAAAGAATGTTTGTAAGTGTATATCTTAAAGTTAAAACTACGGAAGAAAGAACTTGCTAGACATTCCAAGTCAGCTTGAAATCAAGTAACTGAAAAACAGTTCAGGTGGATCTTTGGTCATGGTAGATACAGGAAATAAATCTGAAAGAAAACATACCTTAAATGTAATTTGCCAGTTTGAACAGTTTAAAGCGGTTTTCTAGAATTGTCAGTAAAACAGAATGTTTGTTTTCAGTTCTAACAGCAGCTGTGACACAAGCCTCTCTGCAGTCTATACTCCATAAAATTCTTACTGCTGGACCATCTGCTTTCAATATCACCTCCCTAATTTCTCAAGCTGCACAACTGTCTACGCAAGGTACTCAGAGTTTTTTTTTCATGTACAGAAATTTGTTATGCAATGTTTTAAAAAGGCTGATACAGTTGTGGAATCTGTCTCTTGTTGTATCTTTGGCCACAAGGTGTGGAGAATGTTGAATGACTTCTTTTTCCAAAGATAGGATAAAAAATTGTTATTGAGGAGCAGGAACCTGACACACTACTAAGTAAACACGCTTCTCTGTCTCACCTTTTGGGATTTCCTTTGTATGTTAAGTAATTCTACAGGGGTAATGTGAAACTTCTGAGAGACCCTCTCAATTTTTTCTGGACTGGCATTAGGTGTTATTTAACAGTATAAAACACAACTCTTCCTTACTTCAACACCCATCTTGTAGTACTGTGCAACTGTGACTCTTGGGGGAGGCTTTAAATTCTTAAAAGAAAGTTTCCTCTGTCTGGCGGAGGGCTTTTTTTTCATCTTCCAGGCAAGATACTCTTTCAGGTATTTCCAATATGTTCTGGCTTGTAACTTAATAAAAAAAACTAGAACTTAAGTTTAGAAACTTAAACCAAAATAATTAATGCAGTTATCTTACTGAGTAGGGAATTAGTAGTACTAATCAGTACTAATGGTAATTTTTAACCATGAGTGGGGGAACTGTTGATGTATGCCTGGAATGGATTAATAGGTTTCTATATAAACTATTTATGCTTTCTTTTGGTTAAATCAAGTTGAGCACTCTAAAATAGGAGTCACATATGATTTAGTCTCTTCATGATTAAAAAGCATTTCCTAATAGCTTCTTCTCTTTCACCTCACCTGAAATTTTAGAAGTGGGGAGTTTGGGGGAAATAGAATTCCTTAGCTAGGATTGTTGTTGAACATTAGATTGTTCTGGTTGTTCACAGTGAACATGTATATCATCTAATATAGCTTACTCAAAAGTACCAAAAGAAAACCTAATTCACATTGACGACAGGACATGGTTTTATTAAAAGCAATTTTTTTTCCTTTACAGCTCAGCCATCTAATCAGTCTCCAATGTCTTTAACATCTGATGCCTCATCGCCAAGATCATATGTGTCTCCAAGGATAAGCACGCCGCAGACTAACACTGTTCCACTTAAACCTTTGATGACTACGCCACCAGTATCATCCCAGCAGAAGGTAAGCTCCTTTTGATTGATGCCATATTGTAGTAAGAAGCCATTATACATAATATTAAGTATTGCTCCTGTATATCCATGTGCTAACAGTTGTATATAGGGTGATAAAATGTGTATGTTATCTTTCCCAATAGAAACAAACAACTGGAAGCAACTACTTGACTGTATTTTGGCAGTGCAGATCCAGCATGAAATCTAGTTTACTTTTCTTGAGGAAATTCTTATGCTGGCTTCAGATGCTGTCTGGAGATATTACCAAGGCATCGGTATTCTAGCATATTTAAATAGAAATAAAAACATACTTCAAAGGCAGCAGCTGATACAATTCTCTAGACTTACCCAATAAAATGCTTAGAATGGGAGAGAACTTCTTGGGGAAATTAACTTGTTGTAGTCTCAGATTTCATTTAGAATTGTTCTATGTGTTTACAGGTCAATAACATAATGTCCCTTTCCCCCCCCTCACCTTTATTCATTCAGAATTCCTTCACTGGATCAGTGACTAGGAAATGTAAATTGAAGCTAAGCATAAGCTCCTGAGGTTTTTCCTGAGAAACATGACTCATGACTTTGGGGTGACCCAAACCCCACCTTCCTAAAATCTGTGTTCTTTACCACCATCCCTGCTTAGCTAAGGTGTCTTTTTCTCAATTTTCTGTTCACAAGTGAGCCTCTAATGTCTTAGATGCCTTTGAGGAGTGCTTTTCTCTTCAGGAGAACACATTGCATTCCTCATTATATTCAAAATGCCTCATTTTCTTTCATCAGGTTTTTTTCATAGGTACAAAGAAAACCAAGTGATTCTCCCAGTTTCTTGTGTTTGACAATGACACAATAAATTGTAAAAGCCTCATGTGTGTACCAGTACTGGTTGTTACCTTGGTTTCTGCCCCTAGATTGCATCCTCAATCTGTATTCTCATCCCATAGCTAGGTGGTGGCAATTAATGAAATTATCAAAAAGCGGGGTTGAGATATTTGGCACTTCCAAATCTGAAATATGAAAAAGAATCTTCTTAAGTTGTGTACTGTTGATAACTGGAAGTAGATCTCTTCTGGTCTCTACAACCCAAAGATTGTTAGTCCCAAAAGTAACAAATTTTGGTTCAGCAGCGGATACTTTGCCAATTCAGTAGGGAAAGAACTGTCTTGACAGTTTTTGTGTTGATGTAATTCAGTTCCATGAGATATGGGAGCTTAGGTGGTGATAGCTCCAGTGTGAGTATGTCTTAGTACCCATTGGGTATGTCAGTCAGATCTTGCTTGTCCAGTTGTACAGTTTGAGGTAAATTATGCCTAATCAAGATGCAGTGCTGTGCCAGGACACACTTGGTTTTAGAGCACATGGGCTTAGAGCAGACAAAGCTGAACTGGCCCTGTTCAAGAATGGCCCAGTGCCAGATGCACAGGTATTTGAGCTGGCTGTGGGACCACAGTAGTGCCATTGGCACAGTACTGTTGCTTAGGACTGCCTGAGCATGTCAGTACTGCTTTCAGACTGGAGCTGGTGTGTCTGCTGCAGGTGTGCTGTGTGCATGTGGCAGCTCAGGGGTCACAGACTCCAGGAGCCTGGGGGGTCACCTTTTGCATTTTAGCTGTGCCTGTATTGTGTGATCAGAAACTGTTCTGAATTTCTGCAAAGTAGCTGGGTAAAGCACTTTACACAGACTTACCAAGCTCAATAAGAATGTTGCTTTTGGTTGTTGGTTGGTTTGTTTTTGAATTTATTTAGCCCTTACTATTTTTTAGTTTCTGGTATATGTATTTACAGTCTTTGAAACACTTGGAAAACATGGAATAGTTGGGAGGTTTTGTGGTTCATTTATGTTACAATCCCACTTCTTCTTCACGGTCTCTTTTTTTTTTTTTTTTTTTTTTTTTTTTTGGTTATTTTTACCAGCCAAGGAGCTGGTTACTTTATCAGTTTGGATCTGCAGCATGATTCTATTATTGCTGATGGACTTCCCTTTTGAAGTCGTTCTGTTTGCACAGCCTTGATGGTTTAATGTCTGCTCACAGGCTGAGCAAAATGCAGGCATTAATAGCAAAGTTCTTCATGTCATGCATTTCATAAAGATACTTGTATAGTCTGTTGTCATAAATCAGTTTACAATCTGCTACTGTTTGACCCTGCTGAACTATATAGTTCTGTTTATTTCAACAGCAGAGTGATCTTACAATTATCTTGCTTTTTCCTTTTAGTACCATGGGCTTTTCATGTGCTACTCAGACTTCTTTAGTATATGCCTATTAATCTAAAAACCAGAAAGAACATATTTTCATTTTGATGATAATTTTAAAAGGTGACTTTTCCTCTTAGACATATAAGAGTTTGAATTTGCATTAAGACCCTCCCTGCATATTTAAATGAATCAAGTTATGTCTTGAGTTTACTTTAGCAGGTAGTGTCTGACCTACTATCTGTGGTTTGTTTCACAGAAGTCTGTTTCTGAAATAGAGAATATCTGGAGCTTCAGGTGACCACTAGTTAGTAATCTACATTAATATGAACTCAGCAAATGCCAGACAGACCAGACAATTTGGGTTTTTTTGTCTTTATGGATCCCTAGAAGCCACTTTTTCTTTGCTGTTTCCCTTTTCTCTTAAAATTGTTACCTTGATTTTGCAGAGTGGAGGATAAATTTTGAAGCTGAACCTCTCTTGTACATACTTCAGAATTGACTGATGTATGCAAAGCATTGGGCAAGATGAAATATCTTGAACTTAATTTGCTGTAAATTAGACATTACTATATTCCCAAACTTCTCATCCTGACGTAGTTCAGAAATTCACAGAAAAGACTGTATCTTACTGCTGGTATCTTAATACTTTGCATTGAATGTGTACTACAAAGGAAAAGCAAGAAGGTACTGATGACTATTTTTGTAGTCATCTGTGAGTTTAGAACTTAGAAAAGGGAATAGCAAACTGATAAATATGCTTTAGATTTTCTTCTCTATTTTTGATAGAGATGTTTTTAATACGCTTGTGATGTAATTGTGTTCTTGACACTGTGTAATGTATTTCCAAGTAGGGAGCTCTTAAGTTTGTACATTAAGATTTTATTTGGGTAATGAACAGCTCTTCTGAGGTTGAAAATGAGCTCAGTTGCTCATATGGAAGATACAGTCAAAAATAATATTGAGTTGAACTGTTTTTCCTAATAAGCTTGCAATATTTTGGCAAGTCACATGGGTCTAAATTTGTTTGTTAGGTCTATTAATAATCCCTTCTTAGTAAAAAAAAAAACCTTTCTGTCACAGCTGTGGAACTAGAATCTTTCTTAAACTAACACCTTGTGAAGATAATAAAAATTGTGTCAACAAAAGGCCTTGTATCAAAAAAATCCCACAGGTGTTGAAACTGTAATTTCCTTGGTTTTCTGTTTCTTACACTTACTCTTTACTGTGGAGGAATTCTAATGAAATTTTGAACTTTCCAGGTTGCTACTCCAGGTGTTAAGCAAGGACCAGCTTCCCAGGCAGCACCTCAGCAGCCAGTAATAGCTGACAAGCAGGCGGGTCATGAACCTGCCTCTCCACGAAGTCTTCAGCGTTCAAGGTATATTGAAATCCTTCTCTGTTCTGTCATTAGTTTTTCATCTGCATTCAATGTGTGTTGTATATGTTGCAGTTAGTGGACTCTCTTTGGCCAGTTTATTGAACTGCTGCTGTATTTAACTGCTGCTACTGAGATAATGCAGCTAAGTACCTTTGTTACATATTTAATGTGGTAGGTTCTCCATTTTTGGGGTAATCGTTAGACCATTCTCACAGAAGCAAAATGGAACTCAGAGTTGTGTTCTGTCACTCTGGTGTCACTTTTACAAGTGATTCATTGCATTGTGATTTCAAAGTTGGAAGCTTCTGTCTCTATGCAGTTAGAGAATCTATGATTTGCCTAGTGTTAGATGTTTGTAGTGTCTTGCTGTAGTTAAATTTTATTTTGAAATTAGCATGATTTTTTGGTTTGTCAGGTGATTTTTCTGCTTTAATGAAGAACATTAAAAATTAAGTAAGTTTCACAAATACCTTTCCTTGGCTAGACTTTTCTGTCAACATTGCAACTTATTAAGATGTTGCATGATACCAACATTTAAACATTGATTTACAAGGTGGGTTTGGAATCTGTATCTTTGAAATTTTTATTTTAGGAAGATGGACTCTTCATAGTGTCAGATGCTCTGTGTTTTGCCGTATTGGTTCCAGGGCCTGTAACCAAAGATGTGTCATGAGTCATGTCAGATGTGTGATGGAGTCATGGTATAGAACTGTGTTAGGAAGAAGTTCGCTTCTTTAGAGGTTCTGTAAATCTACAGATCTTAATAACTGGATTTTTAGAGTGGTTGAATAAGGTGTGTGGTGTTTTATGGTATTTAAAAAAAAAACCAAAAAACAAAGAAACAAACAAACAAAAAAACCCAAAAACAACAACAACAAAAAAAAACCAAACCCAAACCCCAACACTCTGGCATTGTCAGCATACCTAAAGCTACACATGGTGGTGCTTTCCAAATCATAAAACAGTGAGGTCCTTTTATCTGCCCTTCTGGGACTAATAGTAAAGGGGACCTTTGTTTTCTTTGTTGGTTTTGGCTGTTTTTGTGAGGAGAAGAGATTTATTTGGTATTTTGAGGTTTTTTGGGGGACTGGATTATCTATTGTGTGCTTGGCACTCCTGTCCTAGAAGTTTGCTTTACTGGAGACCTTGCAGTATTGACCAGTTTGAGGGTACAGACACAAGGAAGTCAGAAGTTTTTGAGTTTTTAACGTGGGCTATTATACAGACACTTGATTCTAAGCTTTGTCAGATTACAAGCCTATAACTCATTTATCTCTTCTAGGAGAATAAAGGTAAATTGTCTAGCTCCAGTCCCTAGTAATTATGAATGGTGCTATTGAAATCTTTCTGAATTACAGTACCAAAGATAAAATTACACTTTGCAGCAAGCTAAGCTTTTTATGAGGAGTGGTGAGATTTTAGGGGACAGCTCTCAGTCACAGGCCCTTTTGTTCTTTGCTCATCACCCTCTCTGCACAGGAAATCTCCTTAAGAGAGATAGTCTTATTCTTGGAAACCCTTTACCATGGCTTGGAGTCTGTGTGAGTTGATACTGCTGGGCATTTGGCCTGCTGGTCCATACCTCACCCTCCCTTTGGGTTACATGACTTTGTACTCTGGCATGACCCTTCCCGACAGTGAGTTTAGGGATGTGCTGACCCTGTGCAAACCATCGCTCCATTTGGCATCAGCGTTTTGGTGGAGGAAGCTGCGTTTGCCCAGCACTGCAGGGGCGTTGTGCAGGTAGCACACTCCTGTAGCTGAGGGGGAGGGAGCACAGGAGACAGTGTGCAGGCCAGGGTGAAAGATACTGAGAGACAATGTTGGTATTGTTCGGTATCCTGTGTCTCTCAAACTAATACAGGTTTGTGACTCTGCTGTATTGTGCATCGTGAGCTCACGTGATTTGAGTTTGCTTTGGAAGTGTCTCCTTCGCAACAAGTGGAAGATAAGGAATAGGTGACTTAGAAAAACCTGTGACTGATATTTTCTTCTGTTGAATGCAGTGGAGTTGAATGAAAGCGGACCAGTTCAGATATTGATTTACTTACCTGCCAAAGATTTGCTGTGTCCAGGCAGTATGTCTGAATTGATACGGAACAGGTCATTCCTTTGTAGGTGAAAGCAGTTGGTTGGATTGGGAATTGCTCTTGGGAGAAATTTTTACTTTTATAGAAGTGAACAACAATTTAGCAAACTGAACTTTGTACAGATGGTCCAAAATCTTTTTAGCATTGTGAATTAAGGTTGCATTTTTTCTCCAGCTTAAATACTGATTAATTGAGCAGAATTTCATCACAACTACATTTCCTTGGCTCATTAAAAGTTTTAAGTAAATGGAGATAAAATTATTTTGACTTAGTGGGGTGGAAATACTGTGTAAGAAAACCACTGAGTAGCTACTGCTAACTTTCAAGAAGTGACCATTTCAGCCATTAAAGTTGGGAAATTAACACAGTGCAGGCATACAGTGAGTCTGTCTGTTAGAGGTTATTCCAAAGACACACCATGACTTATGGCTGCTTTAAAAATGAAACTAAATTAGTGCTTCCATAAGTAATAGTTTCATCAGGTTGGTAGTTCATTTCTATTTTCAGAAAACTGAGAAAATTTTTCCTTTGCCCTGGGAAAGTGCTGTGAAGGGAGGTATTTATTTGCATTTTTTGTAGGTTGTAAAATTCTGACATTTGTAGTAGTGTATTTCAGAGCCATCATGTTCTCATACCCTTGATACAGATATTTTTGCCTCTCCAGGGGCATTCTGTTACTTGCGGCATAGTCAGTCTTTAACTCAGCTGAGGCAAGTATTTCCCTTCAGTGAAGCATTTAAAAATACTGTGGTAGTTTGGAACAGTCATTGCTTCATTCGTAGCTCCCCCTGCTGCTAACATAGCAGGGCTTAGGATATTTTGTGACAGTATGTTTTATTCATAATTAAGATACAGCTTCATTTTTGAGAAGCCCACATATTTTGTTTATTTATTTTTTTGAAAAATTTCTGATGTGTTAGAGTGATTTTTACTAATGAAGTAGGAGTAGGGGAAGACAGGCTGATAAATTAAGAGGAAGCAAGTCATAGGGGGAACTTTAATTCTAGTAGAACTAAAGAGTAAATAAGGTTAGGCCTGAATTCTACTTAATTAATAAAAGTAGCCTGTCTCTGCACCATCAGTATCCTGGTGCTAAATTTATACATTGAAACTTAGAATAATTTACTTTACTTTGGAACCTAGCTTTACTTGGAATCCTAGCTGTGGTCTACTTTGGTCCCAACTTAGAGTAGGACTGGCAAGTTTGAATTGCTAAGGGCATTATTTAGGTGATTTTTTTAATATCTCAGAATATCTTCTTATGATGTTTGACTGCCTTTATGGTGATGTTTTTTTTCTCATGTCTAATTAGAATTTCCCTTGTTGCAACTTGTCTCTGCTTCTTGTGCTGTCACTGGGCATCTCTGAAAAGAGTTTGTTCTCCCCAAAAGTAGTAAAAATCTGCAAAACGATCCCTCAATCCCCTTCCCCTCAGCCTTCTGTTTTCCAGACTGAATGAACTTTAAACTTCTTCTGATACAGCATGTGCTTCAGCTCCTTAGTCATCTGTGAGGTCCTCTGCCACATTCCTTTGCTATAGCAGTTTAATTCTTGTCTGGTTTTAGGCTTCCCATTACACAGTGCTGCAGATACTGTGAATCTCATAAGCTCTGAACCTTTTTTATAAGAGAAGTGCTTCATCCCTCTTGTTGACTTGATCACTCTCTGGCTTCATTCCAGCAGGTCCATGTCAGACATCCAATTTGTTGACTGTAATTCTTAATGCTGTAATTCTTTGCAAGTGTGAATTGATTAGGATAAATGTCTGGGCATTGGACTAGAAAGATAGTTGCATTTTGTAAGGATGTTTTCAGTCTTCAAGAGAACTGACAGGTTAGATGTTGAATCAGAAGTCCTATAAAATTTGGTTCTCCTTCATAATACTTTTCTTCTTGCCTGCAAGTGATATAAAGTTTTAAGAAATAGACTGAAATTATGGCCTGTGTTGAAAAGCTTCTGCCAGTGGGAGAGTTGTACTTTCACAATTAGTGCTACTATTTCTCAGTATATGTAGTGCCAAAGAACATTCAGCTGTGAGGTAGCATCACTGTTATGCTGGGTATGTTCCAGTAAAGCAGTCAAGCTGGTGGCTACAAACACACTGCTCCTGTGATACTTCTGTTCTCCTGAGTGCATTCAGTGAAGATGTAAAATGTCATAAAACCATCTAGGCTGTGTTTTCAACATGAGTAGTAAACTCCTCAAATGCCATATGGCTGTATTTTCAGATCAGGACATCAGGCATTGTTCTTAATGATTATTGTGGCAAACCTCTGTTTAATAAACCTGTTTGACTCCCATCTGATACGTCATTGCTGAAAATCTTAGGTTTGCAGCTGTTTGAAGGAAGAAAATAAATGTGTGTATTTTCTATCCAACACCATCTAGGCACAGCTTACATCTCTTGAACAGCTCTCAGAGTTAACCAGGCAAACACAAAACCCTACCAAACAACAAAATCCTCCTGTTACAGTGTAGCACTCAGTTCCAATAAAAGTTAGATGTCTGTAGAAAGGTGGCACAGGTTTGGTCTACCAGAAGTATTTATTTGTGGTTTGAACACTTCATGGTTTTTTGTGCCTGGAAGCAATGAATTTTCAGTGTTCATTTCTCTGTAGGTTCACATATGTTTTTAAATGCTCACTTGCTTTTTTTTAATTCTTTCTTCTAGTAGTCAAAGAAGTCCATCCCCAGGTCCAAATCATACCTCTAGCAGTAGTGCATCAAACTCAACACCTGCACCACAGAATACATCTGTACGACCCACATGTTCATTAACACCTACGCTAGCAGCACACTTCAATGAAAACCTTATAAAGCATGTTCAAGGCTGGCCTGCAGATCACGCAGAAAAGCAGGTGAGTACTCCTTTGCTTTGTTATCTGGGAGTGCATAATGTGTAGCTTAAAATTTGGGTTTCTTACTCATGTCACTTTTTCTAGGAATTAAAAGTATTAAAACCCTTATGCTTGTCCTCAGCCAGAAGAGAGGAAAGAGAGATTAGGCCAGACCTGCAGGTTTTACATGTGTTTGCCTTTCAGTGATGTTTGCCTTCAGTCTCGCTTGAAGCATCAGTGCTTTTGAAATTCCCTCAGATGAATGGCTATCCTCATAACTATTTTCTTACTGCTAAAGTTCTGTTAAAATAGAGTTCAACACGTCTTTTCATAATGATATTTCGGTTATGTAGAAAACTCCATAAATTAGGTGCAGAGTTAAACTATTTGAGACTACTCCACAGTTTTAGTTACCTACATGTTAGTTCTACACAGAACTGTGAAAAAGAAACTCTACCTTGTTTGTAAATTGATTTAGAGTACTCAGACTGAATTTGGGCTATTTTTACATAATGGGAAATCCAGTTGAAGTGCCATACATACATTATACCTAATTGCATGAAACCTGTTCTGTTGTAGTAATACAAGGAAACTGGATGCATATCAGCTGTTTGGAATGTACTCAAAGGAGCCATATTTGTTATTGTAAGTTATTTCCACAGGCAGTCAAATCTGATGCAGTCTGTTTGGGGTAATAATCTTACCTAGCCCAGTTTACTTTGGTCTTTTGAAGAGTTGTTGCACGCTGGCACAAGTTTACACTGGAGACTTCTGGGTAGTAACTTGGAAGATGACTCTTAGAAGCACAGCCTAAACTGAGACCCTATTAGGATTCTTGCTTCTTTTCATTGATTTTTTCAAATCAGTTTTAGGACGTTACCAGCCTGTTCTGAGTCAGACACTGAGCCATTGCTGTGGAGTGTCTTTAAGGAAATGGTGTGGCACAGGCCACACCAGACCTATGGCCTTGGTCTGATGTTTTGAAAGTGTTATTTTCACTGTGTACTGAATTCACAAGTATCTCAATTTAGGAAATGTTTATGCACTGCATAGGTTTTGAGGGTCTTTTTCCCTTGTTGGTAATAAAGAGACCAAAAAACTCGGTTAATGCTAGGCAGTCATGTACTCAGTTAGGTACTTCTCCCTTTGTGCTACATGCTGTATTGTCCTGTCTGCTATTTCAGATGATTTCACATGGCAGTGTTGTTTATAGACCAGTTTTGAATAGTAAAACTTTGTGGTGGGTTTATATCACTTCCCTAAAATACTTCCCATCTCAAACTATGACACACTTGAGGCACTTAAGTGAGATACTTGATATAAAAGTGAATTTAAATATGAAAGTATAGTTTATAGACAGTACACAGTGAAGAAGATAAGATAAATCAAAGTGGAGAGACTAAAAATGCAGTGCCTTGGTTTCTTCAGATAGCTGCCAGATAGCCTAATTTGAATTTAGGGCAGAAGAGCACATGCCAGAGTAAACTGGAAAATAAATAAGTAAACAAATCAGAAGAGTCAACACAGGTATGTGCTAAAGTAGTCAGACTTGTTACAAGAAGTGTGCTGTGCAGTAGTTAATAGCTAAAACATTCTTGAATTACAGCAGTTACCTCACAGAGCTCATAAAAAACACTTAACATGGAAAACTGAAAAACAGTTCAGTAACTGGAGTTGTGCAGAGAAGACATGAGCAATTATATCCTGCTGGAGACCACAGTACTCCTGGATGTTGATGAACTCCAGAAATGAAAACTTTTAATGTAGGGAATTAGAACACAAAATGCTGCTTTGAACTGGAGAAATGCCAAAAGTTGATGAAGACCTGTGCTAAATAACATTATTTTTGGGAAGGAGAATTAAGTGTACAAGTAGCTAAGCAGATGTGGATGAATCCCAGTAGGCAGCTAAGTGCCACACAGCCACTTGCTCGCTCTTCCCTGGTTGGATAGGGGAAACAATTAGGCAAAAGTGAGAAAACTCAGGAGTTGAGGTAAAAGCAGGTTAAGGAGTAAAAGAAGATAGAGGAAAGTGATGCAAAAGCAGTCACTACCAGCCAGCCAGTGCACAGCCAGTCCCTGAGCCATGGCAACCCTGGAACACTGTCCCCCAGTTTTACTGCTGAGCATGACATACTGTGTGGTGTGGAACATCCCTGAGGTCAGTGCAGGTCAGCTGTCCCAGTTTTGTTCCCTCCCTCCGTTGTTGTCTACCCACAATGTATTTGCTGGGTGGAAAGGGGTCAGGGAGAGAAAGGGAGAGAAACCCTTGATGCTGTGTAAGGTCCACTTAGAAATAGCTAAAATGTTACTGTGTTTGTAGTTCTGGCTTGGTCACAGATTCAAAACAAGGCACCACATGGACTGCTGTGAAGAGAATTAATTCCATCCCAGCCTGACCCAGTGTAACAGAGGATAACATTGCTAAACAGTAATGCTGCAGGGAAGGCTGTATTTTGAAACAACTTTTCCATGTGCCACTTGAAAGAAGTCCTTATTGCAGTGTAATACACAGGCCCTCAGATAATTATACTGGCCTCCTTGCTGCTCTTGAGGAATTCTCTGGAGTCATATTCAGTACAATGATTACACTTCAAGAAATGC
Source organism: Dicaeum eximium (assembly GCA_013396995.1). Classification (NCBI taxonomy): domain Eukaryota; kingdom Metazoa; phylum Chordata; class Aves; order Passeriformes; family Dicaeidae; genus Dicaeum; species Dicaeum eximium. The sequence continues at coordinate 1,071,098 of VWZP01005528.1, forward strand.
AGAAATTGGGAACTGGATAGGTCATGCTCTTTAAATTTACACTTCTGCTTATCTCCAGCTAAGTGGGAATATTAAAGTAAAGGAGTTGTTCTGTTAGACAACACCTGAAGAGGGTTGCAAAGTTTTTTTTGTCAGGTAGAAGGTAGCTGGAAAGAAGATTGCATTCGGTTATTTTTGTCACTAAGGCTTAATAAGATGGGAGGTTTAAGTCTGCTATTGGAATAAAGGTTGGAGACTTTGAACTACTTGAAAAAGTTACTTTAGAAACTCCAAGCCCTGTCACGTACTGTCTTTCAAGATGGTTGGGTAAACATTGAGGATCAAGAAAGTCTAAACTATCCCTGCCTTAGCATAAGCATAGATTAGACAGTTTCTGGGCAGCAGTGTTATTTGTGATTCAAAATGGGCTTTTGTAGAGGACTTAATGTGCTTCTGATTTAATATTCCCTTCTGAAATTGGAGTGCTTTGCTGTTTCAAGAGACACTCATCCAGCAATTCCCTGGCTACTGCCAGTTGTTTCCAATGCATGATTCAAAATCCTAACCTTTGTGTTTAACCACTGCAGGCATCAAGATTACGTGAGGAAGCCCATAACATGGGAAGTGTGCATATGTCAGAAATTTGTACTGAATTAAAGAATTTAAGGTCTTTAGTTCGAGTATGTGAAATTCAAGCAACTTTGCGTGAGCAAAGGTAAGTGTGTGCTCTGTGCTTGTCTTCAGTTTTCAGGGTGTTATTAGAACTTCCATTCTTGCATTATTTTGCATGAGTTCTGTTCAGTGATGACTTCGTAAGTACACCAATACTTGCCATATCTGCAGGCTGTCTTCCCTGTGTACATTCTGCCTGTTTCCCTCCACTAAACAGAACCAGCTATGCAATTTCTGTATCTATTTTTACTTGGATAGAAAAGTAATATCTTTGCAGAAACCTTAGTGCATTACAAAGGACTGATGAACTGACAGTATTTCAGCATGCTTCTAGAGTATCAGCCCATACATAATGCATAGATCGCATAGGTACATGTCTGCACAGTTTATCCTGACCTGAAACACTACTGTTCATATGAGAGATTCAATAGGTCTAAAGCCAGAGCAAGTTTGAACAGGTCTAATTTACATCACAAGTGAAGGAAAAATTCATGTTTGCTTATATAGCAAAGTAGATTTTGCTTCTCAAGTCAGCGATAGCAGGTGTCTTGTGTATTACTTCAGTGATACACAGCCACGCTTTTGAATACTTCTGTGCAAGGTTGGAAACTGTAATCATAAAATACATGCTCAAAATATTCACCAGTAGTCATGATTTTGTATCTGCTTTCATACTCTGTTTCCTCTTTCAATGATGTTATCCCATCTGTTAGGTCACACTACAGTTTGAATACAGTACTTCTGATTTACTATTTGAAGGCACCTTAATTGTGTTGCATGCTGTTAAAATAGCTGCATTTATTCTAGAAGCTCTTGCATTTTGGCAGTTAGTGAAACAGTCCTTTAGAAGCAGGCTATAATATATTTATAAACCTTTCCCGATAAAGAATTGAAAATACCCATTCTTTCTGAAGCTTTATTTCATAACTTCAGTACATGGATTATGATTTCTGTAGTATATTTAATGAACAACTTGGTTTATTACAGTCTTAATTTCCTGAGGTGTCATTTGTCTCTGACTGCACATTTGATCTGAAATAACATGTCAAATGTCATTGTTCAGCTCATTAAATAGTACTTTCTTTCTTGTACACTTTGTATCCTTAAACTGTCAATGGATAATTATTATATGACTTTGAGCCTATAGTAACATGTATCTTTTATTTTTGCTGCAATCCCAAGGCTGTGGAATACAAAGCATAAGTAAACAAGTTGATGGGGGAGGCTTTTGCAAAGGATGGGATTATCAAAATCAATACATTTAAATGATACTATTTCTGTACTTCTGCACAGAAGAGTGCTACTTAAATTTCTTCTAAGAAGGAACTTCATCTCTAGACAAAGCACATGCATTGTTTGAATCATAACTGACAGCATGTGAAAAGGCACTTTTCATTGACTGATATATTTTGTATGCCCATGCCTTGAGCTAAATTTTATCTTCTTGGTGTGTTTATATTAATATATTGTTTTCCACCTACTTTTCAGTAGAAAATTCATTTTTAATGAACTGGGCACATATTTCTAAGATGTTCCACAAAAGTGCTGAATTGATGATGCTTTTTCTGCATTTATTAAAGTTGCTTCAGACGTCATAGAATATTTATATAAAACCTAAACTCTCCCTGAGTATTTTCTTATTTCACTGACATGTTTGTGTTACACTTCTGCATCATGAAAAGTGGTTTCAAAATGTTCATTAAAAATTCTGGGAGACAGTCCTGTGAACCAGATGTTTGTTAGTTGTGGTAATTGCTTATGTCAGTTCAGAAGGAGAGGAAAAAAGATACAAAAAGATGTGAACAATATAATTTTTTTTAAGCAAGGCGTAGTTACAACTTTTTTTCTTAGATGCCCTTTAATGATGCCTTAAATGTTTTTGAGATTGGAGCTTGCCGTAGAGACTACCATTAGCCACAGGGCCAAATACATTTAAAAAAGCGAGTGAGAAGAAAACTGACTTTTTTTTTTTTAAAAGAGCACTTTTGGTTGTTTTACAGTCTGGAAAACTGCATGACACAAGCATAATGCTGTTCTCCAGATTATTCAGTTACTTGGCTTACTTCCCAGTGTCCTGCTTTTTCTGGGAGATACATTTAAGTGAAGAGCAGACCTAAACATAGCTGTGTATCAGTCATAATAGAAATACAGCAACTTAGTTCTTTGAACTAAAGTGTTAAATGCACTGAGCCTTTGTGCATCTGCCTATGGCTGTAGGTTATTGAACAGATTGGGAATTAACTTGATATCTGGATATTTTAATGGGGCTCAGGAAATTGGTATCTTTCACTGAAATTGTAGACATACTTGTGTAGGTGCTTATTTAATGCATCTGTATAATGGAAATGTTTATACTAATTAATTTCTTTTCTCTTGCAGGATACTATTTTTGAGGCAACAAATTAAAGAACTTGAAAAGCTAAAGAATCAGAATTCCTTCATGGTGTGAAAAATTGTAAACAATTGCACATGGTTTTGAGTACAGGAACTATTAAACTGATGCCCAGTCTTAACACTTTTGAGCTGCATTTGAGTAGACTTTGGACCGTTGAGCTGGGCAGAAAAAAAAGTTGACATGGGGAAGGGGACAGGAGGGAGTCAAATTCAGGGGAAAGATACAAGAATGATTTGTAAAACCCTTGAAATGTAGATTTCTTGTAGATGTATTCTTCACGTTGTAAATATATTTTGTAGAGTGAAGCCATGGGAAGCCATGTGTATCAGAGCTTAGACATCCAAAACTAATCAATGCTGAGGTGGCTAAATACCTAGCCTCTTACATGTAAACCTGTCTGCAAAATTAGCTTTCTTTTTTTTTTTCCTTTTTTTTTTTTTTTTTTTTTTTTTTTTTTCTTTTTTTTTTTTTTTTTTTTTTTTTTTAGTTAATTTATCATTCAGAAATTTTTCATTTCCTAAAGTTCAATGCAAGCGCCAGGCGATTTGTGTCTAAGGCTGCAACAGTTTGGGCAATGTACAAAATACCACGAAACAAATGTTTCCACACTTGCACCGAGTCGAGAGCAGTGCTTCTCCATTTCTGTTTTACAGAGAAATGTTTTTCATCTTCTGTGTTCCATTTCCCCGTGAAATCCTAAATCTGATTTTATCAGCTTTTTAATGCTTCTAATTTTCTCTTTTCTTAAGGCACTGTTGCTATGGCACTTTTTCTATAATCTTTTCATTCCTGTGTACAGTAGCTTAAAATTGCAGTGATTGAGCATAACCCACTTGTTTGTATAAATTATTGAAACGTATTTCCATTTGCACCCTGTAAGAATGGACTTAGAGTACTGCTGGGCATGTGTGCTGAAAGTACATTACTTGCTCAAATATAAGGAAATAGCCCAATGAACATGTTAACATGGTTGTGGGAGGGGAAAGAAGAAAAAAAGCTAGTCAGATGTGAATTGTATCTGTTGTAATAAACATGTTAAAGCAAAGAAACACTGGTTTTCATTTCCTTTGGTCAACACATTAAAATTTGGTCTTTTTGGGGATTCTTTATTAGAACTGTTCTTGTTGAACATTTTTGTACTTAAATATTTCCTCAAGGGAGGTTTTGTTTAAAACTTGTAAACAGGAAAATATGTATAAAATATTTAAGGAAATATAAAATTCAACAAGGATGATTTAAGACACCTCCCCAACAGTTGTCATATGTTAACTCCTGGTTTACCTGTCTTGATATTATGACATTTCATTTCGAAGGATGTTTGTGTTGTAGCTAACTGTTTAAGTCTGGTGCTGACTGCTGTTCTTAACCATCACAAAACGCTGAATTTGTGTAATTGGAGCAACTCACCGTTTGAAAATGGTGGAAAAGCTCAGCTTTGTATATTGTTTCCTAAAGTATATTAAAAATAAAAAAGAAACTATTGCTACTACAAAATAAACGTGGCTTTTTCTTTGCTTAAAAATGACAAATCGTGATGGCAGTACTAGTTTAGTATTTGTAGAGGTGTATATGTCACAGCAGTCTGTTAAGTAGGAAAGATAGTAGGAAATGGATTAAAAAAAACAACTTAATGATACAGGTGTTGACATGTGAACATGGGATGCTTTGTGTTTTCTTCCTAAAAAGTATTTTAGCACCAGAAATGGTACTCGATTTTTGTGTTGAGTGAGCTTGGACTGATTTTTAAAATCAGGTTTTCACCAGTGGAAGCTGAATGTTCTGATGTAACAAAACACTGAAAATGGAGCAAGTTGAAATACCTAACTAACAACAACAGTGGCAAGTTGGGACAGATTAACTTGTAATTTTTCATCACTTTTTAACCCAGTATGTTCTGTTGTGTTTCATATCCTGCAAATGTTTGATTTTTGTCAGAAAATGGGAGTTATCTGAATTAATTGGAACATAGATTGTTTCTGCGTTTTTAGAGGCCCAAGGCTGAGTGACAAAATTCTTCCTGAGACTTTCATATTTCCCTTGCATCCTATTTTTGGAAGTTGCCCAAGTGTAGAGAAATAGCATGTGAAGTACATGGGGGTGTGCAGGGGATCTCTCACCAGTGGCTGTCCTTAGTTTTGGTGTTTTGCTGTTTAGTTACTTGCTGAGACAAAGGTGGCTTCTATCTTAATAGATATGCTGGGTCTATTTTCCATGAGCTTATTTTGTTTCCTTTTGCTTGTTATATTGCCCTCTATAACGTCCTGTATCAATGAGCTTCAGAAGTTAATTTTATTTAGAGAAAATTACTTCGGATATTTTTTTAAACATGTATTTTGAATCAATTTTCTTATTCTTATGCTTAACTACTGCCTGTTGATCTTGCAGTTTTGCAGAAGAGTATCCTTTCCAGCCTAAAAAATGCTAGTCTGTTTATCACTTGAAATTTTCACAAAGTACGAATGGTACAAATGGATAATTTGGGAGTCACAAGGATTAATGTGCCACTTTAACCCCCTCAAACCACCTGAATGAATACCCATCACACAGAGATGCTCTTTCTTCAGGTGATGCCCTCCCCAACTGCAGTCTGGTGACATGTCCACACCTCGTTGGATTCTGTATTTGCTCACCATGCAATAGTTTTCCTGCCCATCCTTCACACCCTACCTGGAGCTGTTGTTAGCTGAGGAGGGACAGCCTGCCCTCACAGCCCTTTGAGTAGTATTAGAGAAGTTAGGGAAGAGGATTGCAGGCACTGCTTTGAATTTGGCACTAACCAAAGAGTAGGTTAGGTTAAAGTCCTTCAGAATGGCTTCACTAAGATGCAAGTACAATCCTGGCCTTACTGTGTGATCTGGAGATGCTCTTCAGCTTCTGTAGTGGTGTGCCAAAGCCAGCATTCTGTAAACTCCTTGGGGAAAAAACACCGATTTTTCTCCCCCCTAACCAGTCTTATATCTGAAGCTGGACAAAAATGAGCAGGTGCACTGAGACCCATTAGTAGATTGCCAGCTTTTCATTAATTATCCATGCTGAAACTGATACTATCCCTCACACTGGTTAATTAAAGGGGCTTTATTGAATTGCTCTACACCTGTAAGTCAAATCAATTGGAATTCCCCTGGATCAAACCTTGTATTTTTCCTAGGCAGGTGTTGAGAAGGTGTTGACTGGAGCTGTGGGATGTGTTTTCTGTATTAATTACTTAATAGAGGTGGTCAAGGAAAAGTTACGAGAAACTGGGGAAAGAACTATTGCATATGTTGCTCTTGATTTTCTTGTCATGCATTTGCTAAGCAGCTATTTAGTATAATAGAGCAACAGCCTTCAGAATCACTGAGGAGATTTGTCTGAGCTGGTACAGTCATACTGCAAGCAGTGCCATTGGGGTAGTACTTTATCAGATCTCGTGGCATGCTCAACTACAGCAGGAGCAGCTTAATATGATTATAAAATTACATGACTGATCCAAGGAATTCCTATTTTTACTTTATTGTTAAGGCACTCTGATACTTCTGTAAGTGAATGTATTCTTTTCACTGACCCTGATCTGAAGGTGCTGTGGTCAGCTGCTGAATTTGCATTGACTTTCCCTGCCTACACTGATCTTCTGTAGCGATGCAGTTTTCTTTTCAGACTCGTTTTATTAATTGCATCTCTTTTGGTAGGAGCATCTTATATTTTGGTGGATACTGGTGCTGTCTTTACTGTTGCAATTAAATATGTATTCAGAAAGAGTGTATAATTGAGGTCAGAAGAATTTTTAAAGCACACATTATTTTTTGGAGCAGCCTCATTGCAGGACTATTCCCAAAGATGCTTGAGAAAATACTGGGTAGTTGTGCCATGCCTCCTAAGTCAGTGGGTCAAAGAAGGCCATGTCTTATTGTCACCCTTTTATTCCAGTGTCACCTTGCCTGTGATGACAACCTGAGGACTTAGCAAAGCAGAGTCCTCTGTTGCTGTGGGTTTGGCTGCCATGGCCAGTACTGAATATTCTGCTGCAAGGAAGGAAGGAATGATGTACCCTGAGCATCCCTGCCATGGTGCCTCAGGGTACTCGTGAGTCCACTGTGTGTAGGGGGCAATCACTTCAGCTCTGTATCAGCACACAACTGTTCCATCTATAGTTAAATATCAAGTCCATTCTTGGAAGAATATGTCATCCTTACTGCTGATCTGGAATAATATTCTGTCCTCAATCAATCAAATCAATCTTGTTTAGAGATACAAGATGATAGTGAGGCAAATCCGGATGTTCAAAAAGAATGCCTCAACTTTCAGAAGTTTCCAGCAGAGGAATGCTCTGAGCTAAAGTGCCATTTCATTGACATCAGCACACTACTCTTCTGCCCATCGTTGCTGATTTATGATATGTAGAGGTCTATTTTCTTTTGGTTTTTGTTGTTTGTTTATATTATTTCTTAAGAATTTGAGCTTCTGATCTGGGAGGAAACTCTTCTGTTGCCTAGCAAAAGGAAAAAATCTCTTTTTTTTTGACAGTTGTTTTCCTGTACTCAGTCAAGCAAAAGCTTTCATTTGCAACTGAGATCCATGTAGATGTTGACTCCCGCAAAAAAAAAAAAATTTCAGCATTAGTTAGTTTTGGATTCCAGTTATACATCACTCTTTTTAGATACCTGTTAAGTTTATCTTCTGTCTCTGGTCTACAACAGATGCTCGAAAAGATTCAGTCTTTCATAGCTATAGGCATCAGTTTTATCCTCCTAACCTTCATGGATGCCTGTGTTGCTGCTGCTGTACTAACCCATCTGGAACTGTTTCCTAGATGCTCCTTGATACAGATTTCTGTATCTTCCAACTATGGCTTTTTTGCTTGGGGAGCCTGTCTGAGGGAAAGGACTGATGTAGACTCTCTGTTGCTCAAGGCTCCAGCTAGCTGAGAATCTCGAAGTCACAAAGCACTTTTCTCCTCCCTAATAAAGGCACTAGCCCACCTGATATAGGACTTTCTAGAGAATGAACTGTCAGGTTTTGTCTCCCATGGGATCTAGGAACATCCTAGGAAGTCTTGTTGCATCCTGGACGGGTCCTACCTGGAGCTGGTGGGCTGTGTGCAGCTGTACTGCAGGGCTTCACTCACCAGAGTTAGCACAGCAGGTTTGCAAACACAGCTTGAACAGCTTGATCTTTCCAGCAGTTACTCGGTATGTGTGACAGTATTTTGTCACCTTCTGTTAGTCACACGTGCCAGAGAGCATTTGAAAAGGGATGCTTCCTATTCCTGCATGCAGTGCCACGCTCACAGACAAATCCCTGTGCTCCAGTTCGAAATCTCAGAATCTAGGTTGTGTAAAAGTGTGTTAATGTAGTGATGCTCAAAATGTTTAATTAGGCTCATCTTTCTTTTCACTGTGTATTATAAGAAAATCATTAATGGAAAAAACTGTCACAGTGTTTTCCATGTGACAGTATGGAAGTGTGACAGTATGCTGATACAGAGGAGTCTTCTGTATCAGCAGCTAGAATATAAGTGCAAGTCACAAATTGATTCTCCTCATTCTCCCAGATTTCATGTGGAGGTCAGTTAGTGTGTTGGCTCAGAGTTCTGAACAGCCTGGACAGCTTTCTTCTGCCTGGCCAGGAGATTTGCTGACAAGGTCTTACATACTTCTCTGGGCAAAGTGATTGGATCTTTTTTCAGTGTAATTGGGATGCTGTCAGAATTTGACTGGGGTTCCTGTTCTGCTAGATGCATCCTTGTTAGCAGAAAACTTACCCTGGGAAGAGTTATTTGGTAAAATGACCAAAGGCTGTGGCAGATGGTGCTACAGAAGGTGAATGTGCTGTCAGCAAGTCTGGGCTAGGTGCTGGTGCCAAGGAGCTCCGATGTCCATCAGTTCCACCCAGGTTTCTTTAGCTGCTGCTCTGCATCCTCAGAGTAAAGGCTTTTCTTTCTTCCACATTTTGGAAGGTTTATTAAACTTTTTGTTTGTGTTGGAGATTCAATTTCACAGTAAGTCTTATTTTTTTAAATGGAAAAGCTATTAAACCACTGACAGCATGTCCTTGTCTTCACTTGCTAAATAAACTGCCTTTCTGCTTGCAGTAACATTGCCAGTAGAAGCATGGATAACTGAACCTCTCAATACTGCTCTGGTTTTAGGGTAGAAATTCCCAGAGTTCACTTTGACCTAGGGTGGTATCTGAATTTCATTTAATTAAAAGGAGAGGATTAATCACCTCCGTACCTGCACAATTAGAGACGGGGGTGTGGGTGTGTGTAGAGTGGAATATATGTATCACATTGATAGGACAAGATCTTTCAGGACTCTGGCTTGCCTCACAGGTGGTTTCACTGAATTGCTCACTGAGGGTGAGGCTTCACTCAGCTTATCTGACACCCAGCTCCCTGCAGAAAGAACTTGCTTACTGCTTCCCTGCTCCTGGTGATGTGCTCCTGCTGAAGCCTTTTTGCCAGCCCTGAAGTGTTCCAGGGAGTAAAGCCCCAGCAGAAACCTACCTGGTAAATATGTCACTGACTTCAGAGGCTGACAGGGCTCACAGCAAGGAGCCAAGCAAAGGCAGGGCTGACACCTTGTGACATTGAAGGGCAGGTCAGAGTAACGCTTGAGTCAGCTCAAATGGCAGACGCTCTTAAAACTCTGAGCTACATGTGCAGAGAGCAGGGACTTGGGACATGGAAACTCCTCAAAGTTAAGCATCTTTTTCTGGGGTTTGGATACGTGTATGCTTTCATCTGAAAATTTCATCTCTGAGTTTGTACCTGCTGTGCATCTGAACAAAATTCTAACAATCAAACTGCTCCATTAACATGAGCTTTCAGGTAAGCATAAATCAAGGTCTAACTATCAAGCATGTTCTTAATGTATTTTAAACAAAGCACCCATCCCAAAGTAAACTGTGCATCTTTGATAGGTGTGATGTATAAAGGAACAAGTGTCTCCAAGGAAATGCCATTCCTCTTTAGCTACTACTCCTTGTTAAACCAGCACTGAACTGCTATTCTTGCCCTGGATTGTCTCATCAGGTACCAAACCCTTCTCAAGAGAGAGAAAATCTGCTTGGCTGTCCTCATCTGCCATCTGATGAGTTTGGAGCATTTCCTGAACTCCTTAGTTGTTGTGTGAGGATCTTGCAGACTCCCCTGCGGGAGCCTTGTGAGCGAGCACGTGCCCTGACTGCAGGTCCTGAGCAGCAGCCAGCCTGGGGATCTGCCACAGTTCCTGGGCCAGCTCCGGTGCTTGGCAGGGCTCTGCCCTTGTGCTGGTACACGGAGAGACACAGGCTCTGTCTCTGCATCAGTTTTCTCCCACTCTCCAGACAATCTGCCTCGCTTCTGTGGCAGCTGAAACCATTTGGTGCCAGGTTGGGGTGTGAGGAGGTGTGCGGAATGTGGTATCTGAGCTGGTCCAGTGCTGCCCCTGGCTCAGCAGAGACAGACCTAGTGCATGGCCTGATAAAAAGCCTCTGCTTCAGCTGGCACTTCTTTACCCAGTTGGAGTTTTTAGTGCAGTAGTACCTGAGGAAGCTCCAAAGTGTGGGAATCTCACTGGCACATGCAAGGTGTCCAACTCTGGAGGGTCAGAGCAAGAGAACCACCAAAATGAGGGTTCAGAAAACCACATCAGGGTCAGTACTCACCTGAACTGCATTGAGCACTGCTATTATGGCCAACTCAGATCTAATTTTGGTAATGCTAGGCCGGACCCCTGTTCCTCTGGAAACTGGCTTAAAAGTCAATGTCACCAATTTTGGGGCTCTGATGCCCCACCTAGAATAATCTTTGGTACAAGCCCCTAAATCTCTGTATTTCTCTCCTAGATAACATTTGTGGCTTTCTCTCCTGATTGTTAATATATTTGAATTTGTTTACATTCTCTAGTACCCATAGTCAGTACTGATGGTCCTTGATAAATACAAGATTAAGTGGAGTTTGTTAGGTGTAGTTCTGTGATATATTTTAATCTGAAATGTCAGCAGTTGTTTCAAGCTGCTTGAGATTAAAGGTTCAGTTTGGAATAGTTTATTGATCAGAAGGCAACATTTTGATAGGTGGTTCATGGGAGTCTGTTCCATGCTTTTGCCCTTCATGGCATTGGTAAAATGTAACAGTGGTCTGAGTTTCACAAGAATCTGCCTTCTGCAGCTGGGAGTGGGAGTGGTACACATCATCCCTGGGTAGTATTTAGTAAGAGACTTTACTTCAGGCATGCTATATATTGATTATTCAGCATTTAGTAGTCTGAAAAGGAATTTTTGTTTTTATGCATTGACCCAAATAGCTGCTACTATTTTTAGGTAAGCTACTCATATCACAAGATTAACTTCTGCTCACATGCTGTGTGCTGACCCATGGGGACTAGATTTTGTAAGATCTAGTGTGAAAACATTCATATGCCTCAGGCTTTTGTGGTGATATATATATATATATATATATGGGGTCCACCTAAAAGAAACCTGCTGTTAACTTTTACATTGTTATTTAGAAAAAAAAAATCTCATATATCTAATGACATTCTGTTCTTTTTACTGCCTTGTTCAATTCCAGTGGGATTTGGGTTATAGCAAGGGTTTTCGGAAGGAAATTTTGTTAATCACATTTTTTCAGCAATGGCATTCCAGGCTGACAAGTAGAAATATTGAAATAACCTCATATTTTGTACCTCTTCATAGTAGAGTTTATAAGATTTTTCTTTTTAGAGCTGGAGTGATTAATTCACTTTCACAGAGTTATCCAAGAGACAGAATTTCTGCCTGTGAATCTAGCACAGTTGTGATGCTTTTCATGTGCTTTTTTAATACCTTCATCTTCTTTTTTTCAAGCAAATTGTACATAATTGAGAAGTGTTGTCATAAACAGTGTACCCTAAAACCCCAGAATCCAAAAAAAGCTGTGAGAGTCTAGTACTTTACTGAGGGGAGGAAAAGGGTAGAAATTAAATCAGATTTGCCTGTTCATTTTGTTACACACTTGAGTTCTGCACAGATTGGAAATTTTGAAGTGAAGGTGTATTCAACATCATTAAATGCCATCTTTTCTGTCTGCTTTTACAGTTTGTGGAATTTCCTGGGATGAGTGACAGGGCTTTCGTGAACTATGGGAAATACTTTTAACTGAATCTGCTTTTTAATATTAATCTAAAACTCAGAGATTATTAATGCATTTTAATCAGTGCAGAAGTAGAGAGGCTACTGCAGAGACTTCCCTGAACTGAGAAATCATCCTGATTCTTTTTTCCATTTTGAGCCATTGGGGTCATTTTATTTGAAACATTACTCTTTCTTTTAATTATTTGAGGCTTGTTTTTCTTCTCAGCGCACTTTTATGTGTCTTAAATTGTTTGCTACATCCTGTCAGTGATCTTAATCTTTGGTCAGGGATTGTGTCCTCTTTCATGTCTGCACCAAAGTGTCTTCCTGGGATATTTCAGTCATGAAATTTCTCTTTTTCTAGGTAGGATTTTATCCTTCATTGCATTTTTATGAACTTGGTGCTGAAGTTGTGGCTATCCTGGCCTCATCTTCCTCTGCCTAGTTTTGTCATCCTGCTGCTCTTCACCTCCTTTTGTCAGTCTCCTGCTGTAAAAGGGCAATTCCCTTATCCCTCCCACACAGTTTTCAGTGGATAGCACATGTAGAAATACAGAATCATAAGGGAAAAGACCTCCAAGAACACTGCATCCTTCTGTTAACTTGGCACTGCCATGTTCACCACTAAACCATGTCCCCAAGCGCCCCATCTACACATCTTTTGAACACTCAGGATGGTGATTTCACTGGGCAGTCTGTTCCAGTGCTTGACCACCTTCTTCATGAAGAAATTTTTCCTAATTTTCAGTCTAAACCTCTCCTGGTACATCTTCAGATGATTTCCTCTCATCCTGTCACTTCCTATGTGTGAGAAGAGACTGACCTCCACCTTGCTGCAGCCTCCTGTCAGGCAGCTGTAGAGAGTGGTAAGGTCTCCCCTGAGCCTGCTTTACTCCAGGCTAAACAGCCCCAACACCTGCAGCCATTTCTCATCAGACTTGTGCTCTGCACCCTTCCCCAGCTTCATTGTCCTTCTCTGGACATGCTCCAGCCCTGTCGTTCTTGTGCTGAGGAGCCCAAAACTGAGCCTGGCCCTGCTGAGGTTCAACCTCACCAGTGCTGAGTGCAGGGGCACAATCCCTGCCCTGGCCCTGCTGGCTGCGCTGCTGCTGGTACAAAATGCCATCGGCCTTCTTGGCCAAATAGTGTAACAGGCCCCTGGCCATTTCCTCTTGGATTATGAGAGCTTTATTCTGCTGCCCATCCTCATCTTCCACCTTAGGGGTGAATACCCAGAGAACAACTTCTCTGCGGAAACCTACGCCAGCAGGGCGTTAAGTACGCCAGCCTTTCCCTCATCCCTTGTCTGTGTGTTTCGCCCCGCATCCAGCGGACGTCGGGGAGCTCCTTTTGTTGCTGATGTGAGTCGGTCTCCCAGGAGCGCCCCTGATCCCGCTCCCGCTCCCGCTCCTGCCCCCGCCCCCGCTCCCGCTCCCGCCCCCG
>VWZP01005528.1:1084781-1097921 GCA_013396995.1 Dicaeum eximium
CGCTTCCATCGCTTCCCACCGCATCCATCGCTTCCCACCGCTTCCCACCGCATCCATCGCTTCCATCGCTTCCATCGCTTCCACCGCATCCATCGCTTCCCATCGCTTCCCACCGCTTCCATCGCTTCCATCGCTTCCCACCACTTCCATCGCTTCCATCGCTTCCATTGCATCCACCGCATCCATCGCTCCCGCCGCTCCCACCTCCCTCCGCCCCCCCAGCCCCAGCACGGCGAGATCGAGCTCCTGGGATCACAATTCCCCTTATCCGGCGGTTTTCCCCAAAGTGGCGGCAGCTGCAGCGCGGAGGGGAGGCACACGCTGGCGGATGAAGGTGATGGGATGCCGGCCTTGTGTGACACGTGCCGGAGCTGTTCTCTGCACTCGTGTGCTGTTTCACCCACACCTCAGCCGTATCTCCGTGGTGTTTCCCAGAAGAGAGCGCAGAGCAGAGCTCGGTTCGAGGCCAGTTTGAACTTTTGTGTACCTCACCAGGCACAAACCCCACCAGCTCCCTCTGGAAAAGCTCTGTCTTCTTCCAGCACTACAAGCTGGTTTCCTGTAATCAAACCCCCAAGGGACCCAGATTTTTCCCTGATTAAAGATGGACTGCAGACACAAGGCTGGGTGAAAAACTGAATGTGTTTCATCATTATTTTGGTGCATCTTGCTGTTACCTAAGCTGATGTTGTATCCTTCTGCCAAAGGTGTTATGGCAAATGGAATTTCTAAAGGACACTTTAAAAGAAACAAAAAAAAAAAAAAAAAAAAAAAAAAAGGTTGGCACTTGGTCTGTGTGAGTGTTGCAGATCTTGCTAAACCTCAGGATCTCCTCTGTTCACCTGGGCTTGCAGCACCTGGAGAGGAGGGCAATGCTCAGCCTGCTGATGGTGTTCAGCCTCACCTTTCCTCCTCCCTGGCAGTGCTCATCCAAATCTGCCCCTGAAGGCCCTGGCCTCAGCTACTATCATGTAATGGCGAGCAAAACCTGTTTGGAAGAGCAGGGTTTTAAGTATTCCTATGTCATCCTGGAAAAAATGCTTAATTTCAAAGCCTGTGTTTGAACTGGTTTTGCTGGTTAGTTCTTTGTTTTTCCCCTTTGAGTCCCTCTTTTCTTAGCTGAAATAATCAGAGTTTTAATGTAAAATATAAGTATAATAACATAGCATTTGCTAAAACAATAAAAGGATCCAGCCATGAAGGCTTTGCTCTCTCAACTGGTAATTAACTGAAGTGAATTATGCCATTTTGCAACGACTGCAGCTTTCACCAGGGCTGCTCCAGCAATGTGGCTCAGCCCTCTGTCTGGCCTGTCTGGACGTTCTTTCTTTCAAGAATTTTATATACTTGGGAACACAACAGGGAAATTACTGGGGAAAACATTACTTTCATACTGGTTGTTTTACTCTTAATGTTGGCACATTCTGTCCCTCCAAATCTCGGTGATTAAATGAGGAGGCTTTTGACCCTGGAGATGACAAGTAAATTCACTTGATTTGCCAAACTAGAAATGAAGTGTCTTGTGATGAGGGAGTGGTGATGATTTTTTTCTGTGTCTGTTACCCTTGTTCTTCCTCTCTGCACCCATCCTACTTCCCACTCTCATATGTGGCAGAGCTGCTTCAGTTCCTTGATGGGTGACCCTAAATTTCAACATACATGACTGCAGGAGCACTGTGTTTGGGTGTGCATACCTAACCCCAAACCTCAGCCAACCTGGGGGTCACCAGGTGATTTAAAGTCTTGCTCATTCCTAGAGGGACAGGGCTTGAAATTGCTCCTCCTTTCACTCCATGGTCCTGAGTGTCTGCAGTGTCAAGACCAGGGAAGGTGAAACATAACCTTGTTTCCCCCAAAGGACCAAACTGAGGTGTTCACTCAGTGTCACTGCTGAAAGGCAGAGCTGAGCTGCCCTGGAGTGGGCAAGGTCCTTTGGTACCTGCTCCCCTGTGGTGGGAATAAGGCACAAGACCCCCTCCAGGCACAGTGCCTGCCCTTCAGAAACCTCGGAGGAGGAGGCAAAAGGACAGGAACGGTCACCCGGGATTGGCCTGCCCTCTTTCCTAAGAAATGCAGCTTGACTTCCAGCTGACCTTCAGGCTTTTACAAGCTAAAAGAGGGAGAGTTACAGAATTGTTAACAGCTATTTTATTGCACTTACAGATTGTGTGAGTTGCATTTTATTGGAACGCAGCACTTGGCAGGTTCTGAGTTTGGCTGCAAGGGGAAGTTGAAGGGCTGTGGTTTTTCCAACATGTTTAACCCCCTGCTTCCAGCATCTCCTGCTGTGCTGAACTCAGCCAAATGCTTGGGTACAGCTGCAACCTGTTTCTTTACAGAGCTGCCATGCCAAAAAACTGTGATGTGAAGCTAATAGTTTCTGACCACGAGAGAATATAGCAGGGAGTCGAGGGTACCTAGAGACAGAGGAATAGTTTTTGATCAAAGTTACATTTACTAAGGCTATGGCTTGACAAAAGGCCTGCGCCAAAAACATTCTGTGCATTGAGAACTTGAATTCCCAGGTACTTAGAACCTAGAACTTGTAAGCAGAGTGTGGCAGTGCTCAGCCTCTGCTGGGGAGGCCCTGGCTCCTGCTGGCACTTGCTGGAGGTGCATTCCCAGTGCACAGCTGGTGAGAGAGGGGGACTGTAGCCTGTGACTCCCAGAGACATTTTCACAAAGTGCTTCTATTCACGGAGGAGAGCAGTTATGTGGGGATTCCTTGTTTCTTGAAGGAAGGTTAATATGTGCTTTTGAAGGTGCTTTGGATTAATATCCATACTGGTGCAAAGCAAGACAATCCCCTTGGACCTTGCTGCCAACTTTGTTTTCCTGGATGCATCTTCTCTTTTAGCACAGCTTGTTGCTCCATGACACCAGCTCTCCTCTGCATTTATGCCTAAGTGTCCCTTGCAGTTCATTTTATTTCTGGCTTTTGCAATTTGGGAGGCAGACAATTCGGACAAGAGGCTGGGAATGCTGTGACTGCCCGTTCTCTTTTCTCTGCTCTCTGCCCTGATTTGTCATCTTTCTGTTTCCACAAAGGAAGAGGCCCTGGCAGCTCCCACAAGATGTGGGATTTTCTAGCCTGTTATCATCCTGGGGTATACTGGAGACAAAACAAATTCTGTTGACCAGCTTGGCAGCATAAACAGAATGTTGCAATGAGATAATTAAGAACCTAACTGATAGATTTTAATGTGAGAACTGAGACTTGGCTCCTGTATATTTGACTTCCCAAATATGCTTGGACACAGGCCGGTTTCTCAGCTAAAATGCCTCCTCTGTACCACAAACCCATATCTTGAATTAAAAATACATTTCCCTGGGAGTGACCTGGGTGGAGATCCTGTCCCTTACTTGCTCATTCATGGGTCAAATGTAGTCCTGCAGCTGAAAGGGTCACAATGTCTTCTGTGGGTTTGGGTTGTGCCAACAGGTTGAGTGAAAACTTGCCTAGATTTGGGAGGAATTACGGGAATGGCCTTCATAATCTTAGTTGAGGATAGGAAATAGTTGTTTCTCAGTCCCAAAAAGGATTTGGAGCATTTCAGAAACTAGGAAATAACCCTCACACTGCACAGCCAGTATGTTTTAAAATAAGATGCAATGACAGCCACTAAAAGTACTGAGGAAAGAAAGAGGAAAGTGGGTATCTTAGCTTGATTATCAATCAGTTTGGACCCCTATCTGCAACAATTTAGTATATTAGGTGAATTAGCTTGTCTAAAATTCCCTCTAACATTTGCATGCATCTAAGTAATGAATTTTGGGATAGATTTTCTAATCTAGGTGTGATTATCCCCCCATGCCTACACTGCTTTATCTAAGTTACCCATCAGTGACAGCTCTACAAGCTTGCTTCCCTTTTCTATCACACCCCCACTCCCCAGCAGTCCCTGCCTCTGAGAGCTCAGCCTTTCCCAGGTCCTGTAGTTGAGGTACCATGGTGCAGATGCCCACTCCCAAGTGTTACAAGCTAAAGAAAACCCTAAAAGATCCAAATCCCTAAGTGTTTCTGGAGATCTCAAAAATATGTAGGATTGCAGAAATCTCTTGACTTGAATACATAGGAACACTTCTTTCAACGTTGAGAGGAGATAAAAACTTGAGTTATTTATTCCTGATTATTTGGAAAAGAATTTAAGACATTAGCTCATAAACAGTTTGGAAATGGCCCTGTTTTAGTAGCCATCCACATTTGGGCTAGGGAGGTATAACCTTGATCTTAACCCAGTCCTTCTGAGACTGGAGAAATTTGGTGACCTGTAGTAGGTTAAAACCTGTCTGGAGAATAGATATAAAAAAGTAGAGGGGCATAGTTACCATCTCTTTCACAATGTTCAACATAGAAAGAGCCAACCTCGTTATGTTTTCAGAGATATTGAAGATAAATGGGGAGAAAAATAGCTAAATTAACACAGCTGGAAACTTTTACCTGACTCCTTTTGAATATTAGGGGTTTTAACACCTAACACACATATTAACAGCTAACAAAGCCAATGGTACCTATACATACTGAGGAAAAAACAGGTCTCTCAAATGTTGGGCTTCCCTTGCATAAAGCAGGTGCCTACTTAAAGAGGACACCAACCCACCTAGGTGAATCTTGGCTCTCCTTCTGACCAGGTAATCTTGCACTGAAAAGAGCTGATGTCTAGAATTGGTGCAGCCAGCCTTGTTTCTGCTGTTGTGAGACAAGCTGCACTGGCAGCCAGAAGCAATACCCTTGTTCAGAAGCTAATGAAGGGGATTTGTTGTGGCTCTAATGCTGCAGCTACTCCTCAGCTGCTTTAAGAGACTTTCTCATTTAACCTTTTCAGATTATTAGAAAGCTGGTTCTGACTGAGATGAATTTATGGGGAATCCCAGCACAGCCACATAATCCCTCCAGCCAGAGCCATCTGCTGCAGCTTCCCCAGCTACATCAGTTTAATGAGAAGTAGCATCTCTGCCCTCTTTTTGCAACCTAATAAGAGAGCAGGAGGCAGCTGGGCTGGGAGAGAGCCTGTGAACCCCCAGCCCCAGCATCTGTGAGGGAACAACTGGGAATTTCCCATGGCTACAGGTGGGCTGGACACAGCCTGAGAGGCAGGAATGGTGGAACACGGTGCTGCAGAGCCCAGACCTGCCCTGCCCTGCCTCTCTGGGGCCAGGCCCACGTGGGCACCACACACACACCGTGTTTCAGCCTGGATCCTGGGCTGGCTTACCAAGGACTGAGCTCCAGTTTTTCTCCTGGTGAGGGGGAGGAGACCAACATCCTCCAGTGTGGACAATAGTTCTGGGGAAGCTTCTGTGGAAGCAGACTGCAAGAGCTGGGTGAGGAAAAGTCAGGCAGAGAAAGGAACATCGTTCCACAGGCTCAGATGGAGTGGATGCTGAAAATGCAAAATCTGGGAAGCTGTGGGTTTGCAGCAGCTAATGAGGGAGGGAATGCTGCAAAGGGAAGTTGGAACCTGTTCTTTAGCAGGAAAGATCGACCAGATCCTTGCCCAAACACAAAGTGGGGGCTGAAGGGACTGAACACTGTCAGTGCAGAAGGAAACTCCTCAAGGGCTGCGTGAGCCGCGGCTGCTGCACCAGAGGAGGTGAAGACTTCCACAGGAGTCACTGCCTCTGTCAGGGAGGAGGACAGGCAAAGAAGGAGCCCTGTGGCTGCACATGTTCCTGCAGGCTTCTGCAGCAGGAAAATCAGGTGGACCAGGCTGCCTTTGAGCATCTAGCAGTGCTGTCCAAAGCACAGAGCGTGGCAATCACAGAGGGCTGTAATCATCTGCAAGCTGCTGGGAAAGGAGGAGTGGGATGCAGACTGGCAAGAAATTCCAGCACTTGTTGCCATAATGTGTTTCATAAATATATGTGTCTATTCTTACCTATATGAATGAGAAGGAGAATGATTGTTTTTTCACCTTCTTTATATATATAAAAAGTAATTTTAAAAGGTAAATTCTAGATTTGAGTCTAACCAGTAAAACAAAACAGGTTGACTATGAAGATAAAAGGTAATGTATTAACTGTTCAGGAATACAAAGTGAGAGAAGAGCAAACTATAGACAAAAGTCTGGAGTAAAATCAGAATTAGAGGGTAATTTCAGGGAGGAAGCCTGAAGGAAAAGGGAGTTAAGAACTGGCAATTCCTTTAAATAATAATTAAAATATGAGTTCCAAGAATGCCAAAGTAAATTGTTCCAGCATGGATCAAGGAAAGAAAAAGCACTAAGAGGTGATATTGGCTACAATGTGATCTCTTCTTTCGTGGGTAGGGGTGTACAGAAAATGAAAAGTATTTTTTTCTGAAAAAACATGGGATGAAATTCCTTGGTGAAAAGAACAACTGTGCACAGAGGAGAGCCCACTGCAGGAACAGGGCTGGGGAGCAGCACTTTGGGAGGTGTCTGAGAGCCCATCTGTGCCCCACCAGCTGCATGTGGTAGTGGGGCTGTATCTGTCAGACACACCTTGGCTGATGCCAGCTTTCCCAAATTCCCTTCCTAGCCAGCAATTACCTCCTACATTGAAATTTGTTCTGCCTTAGCTAGACAACTCTTCAGGAATATCCTCTGGAGTAGCCTTAAAATTTGCAACAGGGAGATTAACTTCTTTCTTTTGGAGATCAGCTCAGGATATGTCTCAGTTGTTGCTGCTGCAGGAAAGCAGCAAATTCAGAGGTGTTTGCTGTGTTCCAGTCTGCAAAGTCAGGCAAGGAGGCTCTGAGGTGCAGGATGGAGTCTGTAATTGTAGACTGCATTTTGGAAGGAATCTGGACGAGAACAAGGACAATGATCTCCAAAACATGACGTGACAGAGAAGGCTGAAAAAGCAGGGGTAGCTTAGCCTGGGGCAGTGATGGGTGAAGGAGGGGAACATGCAATATTCAAATCTTCCAATATATAGAGAACTGTTGCAAGAAGCATAAGTTTTTCTTATGCTTCTTATGCTTACCTTGGCAGGTAGGACAAGGAATAAGCAGCTCTGGCTGCACTATGTTGATATATTTTAGTCAACTGTTACTTTTATTTTTCTTCAGTTCTGAAGTGATTATGTATGCCATGATACTTTTTAGCTGCCTGCAGCTCTTTCCTTGTCATTTCTGGATGACTGTAGATGAACTTTCAACATCTGTAGAACTTGATGACTTCAAGTTTGGATGCTGAACAAGTCTCACACATTATTTTATGTACTGGAGCAAGAGTCTGGTGTGGGGTAGGGCAGCACTTTGAATAACTGAATTATTTCTGCAGATCGATTGAGAAATATGGTTCATTTCTGTTCCTTTCATCTATTCCTAAAGGGTCAAACAGGATAGGCTCTGATGATTTCTGCAGGGATATGCCTAGTATTTCCTAAAGATTTTCTGTAAGGGCACTGTTCAAGGGAAAGCTGGGTGAAGAGAAGGGCTTTTGTGTGGAGGTGAACTGGACCCCTGCAGTGGAGCACTGCCCACAGGACACTGCCTTCTGCTGAGGGAAAACCATCTGCTGAAGTAGGTGTGATGCTTTCCAGTGGGGGTATTGAATGGGTGTTTACTGCTGGGTGTGCAAATTCACCAGCTCATTCTGGCTGTAGGTGCTGCACAGCTCTTACATGAGTGTTTCTGTGGCAAATGGGAACCTGGCACCATCCAATTCCCCTGGAGGATCCCACTCTTAATCATTGAGTCTGCAGGAAATCAGAAGCTCCTGAATGCGTTATTGTGCTTTCTGAATCAGCTGTAGGATTGTTTTTGGTAATGGTCCAGTAAAGTCTAATATTGTGATAAGAGCCATGAGGGCTGGTGACAGAATTATGTGTTTCCCAATTTATAGAGAATCAATTAACATTTATTTCTCTTGCTTCAGAATTGGCATGTGCATTTTTATTTAGGATCATCACCTGTTGAGTGTTGAGTACCACAGTTGAGAAAATGCAGGTCTTTTAACAAAATATGATGAGAATTAATCATTTTTGATGACTGTTTTTAATGCTGGGCTTTAAGGACATTCTAGAAGAAACATGTTTTATAAGCTGAAGGTATCTCCTGACACTCTATCTGCCAGACCCTGCTGGTTGATGGTGCTAAGTCATTGCATACCACCACATTTTTAAGCCATCTATGTGAGGGAGTCTGAGGCAGCCTGTGTAGTTTTAAGGATTAAGGTAGGACCCTGGCTCAGTTTCCAGTTTCAGATTTCTGACAAGCCCTTCTTTCAACACAAATGAAGTAAATCTCTGACACAAATGTAGTGAGAAGGACTGCTACAGATGTGCCAGCAAAGAGGGAAGGAGCAGGCCTTCTCCAAAAGCTTCATCATTTGTGCTTTCCTAATTATGTCACTGAAATCAGAAAGGAAAAACTCAGTCAGCCACAGTGAGCTATTCCTCACCCAAGTGTTCCTGCAGGGATGGAGTAGGCCATGGGGAGACTTCTTTTCTGGGCACAGTGAAAAACTCTGAGCTTGGCATGCTGGAAATAACGATCTGTTTCTGGAGCATGGTACTAGATTTTAGGAATGAAAGTATGAGCACTGTTGCAGATTTGCCAAGATGGATGTGGAGGGGCCCTCTCAGCTGAGAGAGGGATCCTGACAGCCCTGTCCTGCACAGTGTCCCTGAATGCTTCTGTCCTCCTGCCAAATATCTGCTCCTCAGATTTCAGGTGCTCTCTTTGTGCTCTCCCTGTACCTCCTGCTTGTCCCCAGTTCTTTCAGGCCCCTCCTCAGTGCCTGCTGGGCTCCTGGGTTCGTCAAGCTGCAAACCAGTGGAGGGGACAGTGAGGACAATTTTTCACCACAGATGTTTGGCAGTGCCAGTGCCTGTCAGTCACTATGTCCTGAGCCTTCATTACCACATCTCTTTTTCCTGGCACATCACCCCTTGTTCCCTCAGCAGAGTGCCAGGACCAGCTTTTCTCACTGTGGGGTTTGTGCTCAGACCCACTCACTGCTTTTCACGTGGGTGGCTCCTTCCTCATCCTTCTTCCCTGCTAGCTTTTGGACCCCTCTCCATTTTGGCCAGTGCTCTCTCCATGTCACTTTTTTCAACAGCTCAATTCTTCTTGCTGTTGCTATTTTCTATCTTCATGTGTAAATATAACAAAAAAAAAGTGAGTGACAGGGGTAAAGGGAAGTTCAGGATTTTGGGGAGAGGCTTGAAGAGCATGTCAGTAGGGATGATCTTGAGCAGCTTTGGTTCTGACCATATGTGAAGAGCAGAGATGTACATGGGTGCCCAGCAGCCCAACAAAGCTGGTGGGTAGTTATTCCCAGCTCCTTGCCATTTGGACAGGCAGAGGTGCCAATGGACAGGCAGAGAAACCCTGTGCCAGCCTCCTCAGAGCTGAATCAGGTGTTACCTCCTGCTACTGGAAATAGATGTGTTTCAGTTGGCATTTGTGTCATGAATTAGCCAATGTTGTTTTAACCTGAGGGTTTTGGGAAAGGCAAAGAGATTTGGTTAAATGAAATGGTCCAGGCTGGACATAGCACAGGGGCAGAGTTGCTGCCAGTGTCCCCCTCTGCCAGCCCTGCTCTGAAAACAGCAACTCACAGGGTCCTCCTTCCATTGGCACAGACCTTGAGTCCAGCTTTATTCATGGGAATGCAATTCAGATGAATATTGCATGTGTTTGTTTAGAAATGTATGTATCTAGTGTTAACAACATGGATACTAATGAATGCAGATTGTTGAGTCTGATTTCTATCATGCTAATGGCCATTCAGTTGCTAAGTGTTCAGCAGAAGTTTCCCTCAATTGGGCTCCTAGTATCAGCCCTTATGTTACTCCCATGGTTAGAACAAGATAAGTTTAAAATCTGCTCTTAGGAGGGAAAAGGACATTCTGTGCTTTATCAGCCTTCCTGCCAGGCTCTCCATGGAGACCTAAAGAGACACACTTAATATCAGTCTGAATATGTCTTTAGAGAGATTGATGGAATTTTGTTTCATTATGACTCGATAGTGAAGATGAAAGTGAAAACTAGGTTATTATTGAATTGATTTAAAAAGAAGGTGGTCATAGATGGGCTGCTGGGAGAGGGGGATGTGCCAGACAGGGCTGCAGCAGCCACAGGCAGCACGGCTGCCATGAGCATTAAAAAGACAAAGCAGTTGGCCAGCCTGATCACAGTCTATGGCAGACTGGTGTATTTGCTGAAGGCCATAATTTAGTGTCCTCATTAATTTTGGTACATTGGAACTCCATCTCTGAAGCTCCCTTTGGGTCTCACATGGCAACACCCACTACCTCCTTTTAAAATTTATTTATGTCAAAGTGAAGGAAAAATATTCCTCCATAAACATGTGAGGGTATTGAAGACACAGAAGTAGAAGAGCAGCATGTTGTGGGTATGGCAGAGGAAGAGGATGGCAGCCTGGTGGAGGCAGAGCCAGTTCTGCTCTGCAGGGCAGAGATGTGAATCTGGGGGCTGGGGGCAAGGCCTGGGGGTGGCTGCCCAGCAGCTCTGGCTCTGGCAGCACTCTTCTGCTCCCCCCTCCAGTGTGTTTAACCCTCATGTTTCACTACTGCCTTGCAACCTGTGGAAAAGACCTTGGCTTTATATCCTACTCTGCTATATACTACTCTTCATTACAAAAGGTGCTTTGAGAATAATCAGGACTGCTTTCTCTCTCTGAGGCTTCTTAATTTTGTTATAGTCCTGTGTAACTTTCATGTCTTTCACTCGTGGTTATGAAATCATAGGGGCCACACTTCTCCCCCCTGCCAGGACTCTCTGAACTCAGCCCCCTTTCCCTCCTCGCTGCCTCTGAGGCCTGGACTGAAGAATCTGGATTTCTGTTGCACTTGGTATCACTTTCTGCCAGCACTGCTCTCTCTCCACCCATCCTTTCCTCTGCCTGATCTGTCTTTGATCTCACAGTGCTCCTACAGATGAACCCTTGTGGCTTCTTGAGGTGTTACTGGCAACAAGCTGCAGATCCTCCTCCTCTGCCTGAGATTATCCTCTCAGTCAGAGGGTGCTCAAACCTGTTCCTTGGGTGCTTCAGCGCCAGGCTGCAGGTGATAGGGATGGGTGATCCCCTCTGCAGTCCCTGTCACGAGGGTGGGAGTCCCTCAAGGAGGGCTAGCAGAAAGCTGAGGGTATCACAACCTTCACCCTCCCTGGTTAAACCCAGCAGAGGTGGTGGGCTTGGGTCTTCAGATGCTGCCCTGCCTGGCATCCCGGATATTGAATGCCTTCAGCTTCTTACATATTTGCCAAAGCTCACTGCAGCTCCCCTTGCCCTGTTATTTGTCCTTTTTACAATTATTCTGACTCAGAGTTATCAGAATTACAAGCTGTCTCTGATGTACTTACTGATCCTGCCCTAGAGCCAGGGCAGGGAAGTGTCCGCTCTCCCTTTGGAGCACACCATCACATGCTGCTAGAATTTAAGTGGGTTCACAGCCTTTATTGACTTAGCTCTTCATGTCCCCTCTCACAAATTCCTTTTTTCCCTTCTCCTTTTCATGGTAAAGTGAGAATTAAAGTTTTATTCTAATTTCACATCTGTGCTTAGATATCCTGCTGCCTTCTATTTCAAACAGCAGCTTTGTGGGGCTGAACTATTAAAATCTTATTAAGATACATATCCATCTTCTTGAAACTGCTGGTCCTTGCTCTGAGATGTAGCTCTGCCTTCAGTTTTTTCCACTGTATTTACAAATGTCTGTCAGAGCTGGAGCTTGGTGTAATCTGGCAGAGTGCTGCCTATTTAAGTAGCTGAGACTCCAGTCTGTTACAATGTGTATGGGCTTTCCTGACTCGAATTGACTGCCTTGTCTCTGCCGTTTGGCTCTGAAATATGCGGCTCAGAAAACAGAGCTTGAGCAATAAATATTGACTCATACAAAGTAATGTATCTCTGGAGAGTTTCTTTATCTGCATCAAAAGCTTTTAGAGCTGCTGTTGTGAAGGGACTGCTGACAATAGATTTGCTAGAGTGTAGAACAGTCTCACATAGCCCTCAGGCCCTGCAGAGCACCCAGAGTTTGACTGCTGGGTCTAAGTCTTCCAAGGGTTAGGCTCTTTCTCCAAGGAATTGGTGTTTGTGTTCAGACTCAAGGACAGTCTGTCTGGCATGTGCAGGTATAAGCCGAGACTTTGCTTGGGCAATAAGCTCTTATTCAAAAGAGGCCGTGGTTTTACTGGCAAACATGACTGTTTCACTACATGTCCTATATCCAAACTGTAGCTTTCTGTAGGAAATGTCACTTGAGCTGTATGTTCTGTCCTGCTACAGTGATGTTCTATTTCCAGGGATTTTTGGCTGTGTCCAACGTCAGCTCTCCTCCCCCATGCACACATTATGCTGTGACAGGAGGTAACTAATGGTTTCTCGTGCTTGGGATCTAAAGCAAATTCCTAATATTTGCCACACCTTATCTCTAGACACCTGATAACTCAGATCTGATAGGTGGTGCTTGACTTTTTAGGTACCGTTTATAAATCCTGACATGTAACACCTATGTGGATGTTTCAGAAGGTGAGGGCTGAATACTGGATGTTAACTCCTGTGTGCAGGATGTGGCTGGGGGTAAATGCTGATGTGAGCCCCGGTGTATCCGCACTGCTCTTACTCTTCCGGCAATGGGATTACCCAGCTCTACGCCTGCAAGCAGCCGCATCCTCTCGTACCTACAGCCGGGCTCTTTCGCCCTGACCTGGCAGGCGACAGGTTCCTTGCTGCGGGGGAGGCCCCGGTTGTCCCTGCTGGGGCCGGTTGTCCCTGCTGGGGCCGGTTGTCCCTGCTAGGGCCGGTTCTGCCGGCAGAGGGCAAGAGGTGCCCGCGCTGAGCCGCCGCCGGCCCGGGGAGCGCGGCCGGGAGCTCCGCCCGCCCGCAGCCGCGCCCGCCGGGGCTCCGGCCGCCTCCGCGGCTCTCGGCCCGTGCCGGCTGCCTGAACCTCAAGGAGGGTTCGACAAGCCTGCCCCGGTGTTGGTGGCTCCGTAATCCCCCGGCGGCCGAGGCTGCGAGGGGGCTCTGTGCCCAGGGAATCCGAGGCGCAGCTGAGCGCGTTCAGCGCAGACCCCTCGCCTCAAGGCGCTGTGAGCTCTGCTCCGAGATCAGCGAACGTGCGGGCGGGCACAGGGATGGAGACACCGACCCACCCGCACCGTGCCCCGCAGAGCCGCAGGGCAGGTGGAGCTCCCCTCCAGCA